>SJYV01052222.1:2015266-2029444 GCA_006410875.1 Neotragus pygmaeus | reverse complement strand
CAGTCCAAGGGACTCTCAAGAGTCTTCTCCAACACCACAGTTCAAAAGCATCAATTCTTCGGCACTCAGCTTTCTTCACAGTCCAACTCTCACATCCATACATGACCACTGGAAAAACCATAGCCTTGTAGATGGACCTTTGTTGACCAAGTAATGTCTCTGCTTTTTAATATGCTATCTAGGTTGGTCATAACTTTCCTTCCAAGGCATAAGTGTCTTTTAATTTCATGGCTGCAATTGCCATCTGCAGTGATTTTGGAGCCCAGAAAAATAAAGTCAGCCACTGTTTCCCCATCTATTTGCAATAAAGTGATGGGACCAGATTCCATGATCTTCATTTTCTCAATGTTGAGCTTTAAGCCAACTTTTTCACTCTCCTCTTTCACTTTCATCAAGAGGCCCTTTAGTTTTTCTTCACTTTCTGCCATAAGGGTGATGTCATCTGCATATCTGAAATTATTGATATTTCTCCTGGCAATCTTGATTCCAGCTTGTGCTTCCTGCAGCTCAGCGTTTCTCATGATATATGCTTAAAAGAGAAAGCAAGTCATTCATTACTTACCTGAAATTCAGATTTGCTGAGAATCCTTAATTTTTGTTTGCTCAATCTGGCCACCTTCTGGCCAGAAGGAAAACGTTTTGCCCGGCTGTGTCTTTGCAGTATCTCTCCAGAGTCCTCTACTGACAAAGTTTAACACTGAGCCCTCTGTGTGTGCTGTGTTCAGTTGTGTGATCCAGTGCAGTGTGTGACCCATGGACTGACCCCATGGACTCCTCTTTGTGACCCCATGGACTATCACCTGGCAGGCTCCTCGGTTCATGGGACTTTCTGAGCAAGAATACTGGAATAGGTTGCCATTTCCTTCTCCAAGGGATGTTCCGGGTCCAGAGATCGAACCCGCACCTCCTAACACCTCCTGCATTGTCAGGCAGATTCTTTACCACTAGTGCCACCTGGGAAGCCCACTGGACTAACAGATGTTTACAGGGTTCAGCTCCAGTAACACAAAGTAAGTCCGTAAAATGCAGGTTTGGAACTGAGTCAATACATTGGCAATAGGCATTTTGATAATTTCCTTCTAAGTTTCTGTTAAAGGCATAGAACATCTGTGACAATTACAGTGTGATTTTCAGGTTCACCTCACCATTGCATAGCATACATCTCACCCCACTAATGTTGAGTCTGGTCACATGATGTGCGTTAGCCAATGGAACACAAGTAGATGTAACATATACATCATCAGAGTGAAAGCTTTAGGAGCCTTGTAAGTTTTGACAACTCTTGATTCTTCTCTGCTGCCATAAAGATGATACATCCACTTTTCATCTTGGATCCCCAAACGTGAAAATGCTTGGGGCAGAGTTTCAGCATCTCACGTACAACTGCTGACAAGCAACGTGAGGAAACAGACATGTTTGATCTTAAAAGCAACTGAGATGTGTCTTTAACTGCAATGCAGCTGACTAATACATTTAATGAATATAAAGCACCAGTTATACTGCCTAGCATATTGTTTGGCTTTGGATAAAATAGGCAACATGGCATACAACATGTATTTTGAAAAGTAGGTTTGCTTTCCAAATAAAGTTTTATTATATAATATCCAATGACATTGTAATAAAACAATCCCCAAAGAGGAGCTAACCACTGAACATACTATCAGGAAAGCACCATCATCAAGTCTATTGAAGGAAGATTGCTCTCATGAAGTGTTCAGCAAGATTTTGCTGTGAATGTTCAAACAGCAAATCTGTAGGACACTGGTATGTGTTACAGTTACTGAACTCTCCTACAGTTGCATGACAAGAGTCACAGACAACATGGATTTGAATAAGTGTGGCTGTGTTGTTATAATATTTTATTTTCAAAAACAAGAGACAAGCAGGATTTGACCTATGGGTCATACTTGGCTAACTACTCCTCTGGTGGAACTTTTTCATTCTTAGCCTTTGACAAGCAACTCTCCACATGAAAGCCAACATAATCTATTTCAGATATAAAACAGATCATGTCACCATCCTGATGAGTAACATCCAGTGTGTTTCCAACATACTCAGGATAAAATGTACGCTTTGTACCATGACATCTTGGGTCTTTGAGACTGTGTCCGATGACCTCTGTGTTTCTGGTCCTTGACTGTCATTCCTTAGTCATTGTGTCACTGTACAGTAAATGTCTTAGACATTCCTGAGCCTTGAGGTCTCTGTTCTCAGCACCACTGCAGACATCAGCTCTTGCTGGGCCCTGACTGAATTCACACAGGTGCAACCTGACAACAGCTTCCTTCACGCTGTACAGTGGGTCTCACATCTCCTGCCGTGGGGCATCTGCACTGACGCTGAAATATGAAAAAACAAGCCTTCCTCTTGGTCTAAAGCATATACCTCCCAGAAGTTCCAGGGATTAATTCTTTATGGTGCAGACTCCCTTGATCAATTGACAAGGGTGGTCAACAGATCATTTTTCTCCTTGAGTTCCAGTTTTCCCGTGATTTGTAGAGGGTGGTTCTTTAAGGTCAAGCACACAGGCACTCTTAGCAGTCAGCTCGATTCCATATCCTGAGATTGGCCCACCTGCCTACTCTGTTCCATTCCCCTTGAGTCTGTCTTCTGCTCCCTGGGCTTTCACTTTCTGATAGATGTGTACACATGTGTTTTGGCTCAGAGCCTGATATTTGGAATTAAAACAAACAAAAAAACAAACAAACAAAACTGAAGCAGTTCATCTCACTCATGATTTTCTAGCCACCACCACCCTGCCTGTAATGGGAACGTTTAAGCTTGCTCTTATCCTAAGGTATTTGCCCTTGCTGTTTCTTCTTCCTCCAGATCTTTGTTTGAATGGTTATTTCATGTCATTCAGCTTTCAGCTCAATTGTCTCCATCTCAGAAAGCTTCCCTGACCACTAAGTCTAAACAACTCATACTCCCTTGTACTGCATATTCCAGTTTAATTAGTTCACATGACATATGAAGAGAAGTCGCTCAGTCATGTCTGACTCTTCGCGACCCCATGGACTGTAGCCTACCAGGCTCCTCTGTCCATGGGATTGTCCAGGCAATAGTCCTGGAGTGGATTGCCATTTCCTTCTCCAGGGGGTCTTCCCAACCCAGGGATCGAATCCGGGTCTCCCGCATTGTACACAAATGCTTTACCATATAATGCTATGAAAAATCCTAATTGCTGTGTTTGATTGCTTTGTTATTTCTCTTTCCCCGCTGCTTCTATTCAACTCCCAGTATATCGTAAGCTCTGTTATAGTGGAGCCCTTTTCCTCCATGCTTACTGAAGTTGCCCTGCACATGGAATGGTACCTGGCACCTGAGAGGAACGCCACTGCTGCTGTTTAGTCGCTCAGTCGTGTACTACTCCTTGTGACCCCATGGACTGTTGCCAGCCAGGCCCCGCTCCCCATGGCATTTCCCAGGCAAGAATACTAGAGTGGGTTATCACTTCCTTCTCCAGGGGATCTTCCCAACCCAGGGAAGATCCTGCCTGCAATGGCAGGTGAACTCTCTACCAGTGAGCCACCTGGGAAGCCCAAGACGAACACCGTACATAGTGTTTAATAAATAAGTATAAATCCAAACAATGGAAAAGGACTGTGATTTGAAATGCTACTTCAAAAGAAATTGTGGGATCGTCATCAAGAACCTAAAATCAATAGAAAATGAAGTTTATCTTTGCAAAGCAGATCCACTGTCTCTGAGATGGGTACAGCTAGATCTACACCAAGTCCCCCGAAATGCCCAGAGAATATCTGAAACCCTAAATGACACACCAAGTTTAACAATGGCTTTAGGAATCTGAGTCACCAATCACATTATCTAGCTTGTAATTTTCACAAGAGAAGGCTAACCAACTCTGTTTTGAACTGGAGTGAAAACATGAATTCAGGAGGCAGGAGAAGCAGCTTAAAATAATCATGTATGACTTGATTATTGATTCAGATTGCCTTAATCATGCAACCGGAGTCATACCTGGGAGTATTAGATAAATCTTTGTGAAACAATCAGTTTGATAACTTTCAGGAAATCACTATAAGAACTTAGTATGTTGCAAAAATGCTTTTCTCTCTCATTCTGATTAGAGCTAAGCACATGCTTGTTATGGCTTTGAGAAATGAAGTTTCAAAAAAATAGGGATAATTAGTTTTAACTCAGAATGGCATAAGGAAACTTTCCCCCAAACCTGCTGCAGGGTCATGCTTTATCCAAGGCTAAAGTAGTACAGAAAGAGATATAGCGCAGCTTACCTACAACTTCCTACGTCTAACAAAATAAATCAGCAAATATAAAAATCTTTAAATATTGTCTCATTTTAAAATGGTTTATATTCTAACAGCAGAGGAATGTCAGAGGAAAATCTGTCCCATCTTCGATGAGATTATTCTTTCATTTCCCTTACTTTCTCATTTCCATCACATCATATTATCTTTTTCAACTTTCTATATATTTATTTAAAAGTGTTCATTTAGGACAGATGGTTCTGAAAGTGTACAAAAATAATTTATGTGTTAATATATTATCTTGATCACAAAATTGATGTCATCTCATATTGTGTCTGGTACACAGTCACCACTCAATAAATATGTCTAAAGTCAGGAATTCCTTACTTAGCCCTGGATTTAATGCATCACTGCTATCAAGTGACATTTGGGGATTGGGATGCTAATTTATTCCCATAATATCATCTCTAGGTAGCAGGATACTACTTGAACTCCTTTCTGAAGACACAAAAATGATTCCCTATAGCAAGGAATGAGCATATGACTATTTATGCACCAGAACATAAGCTTCTTGATTGCAGCTGTTACTATGAAATTTAAATGCCCTGAGATAATGAGAAGTCCCATTTATTACATACTGAGGCCCAAGTCCATCTGTTCTCAAAGACAATAGCAACCTGACCTAAATCAAAGCCCATTCTTCTTAGATGAGCCTTATACAGGACATGAATCCATTGGAGGAATCCTGGAGACTGCCCTTTCTCAAAACAGTCAATTTTTCTTCCCCTCTTTCTACATTTTCTGCTATCACTTGAATAGAAAGAGATAAAAAGAGATAAAAGGCCATTAAAGTATGCAGGTAGCACAGTCTATAATGAAAAGACTGTTTAAGTCCCCAAAAGAGGGCAGAGGTGATTTCTCAGCTGAGAGTTTTCACTCTGGTAGCACTGAGGGCAGGAAAAAACTTAGAACAAAAATTGAAGAAAATTCCACTTTTTCCTCATATTTGCCCAAATCCAAGTATAAAGATACAAAAGAATCAGAGAAAAGGGGGAATGAATCATTCATAAGGCCCTTCAAAAACTCAACCAACTCTACAGGTGGAGGGGAGGATGCTATTGAACATAAAGCACTTGAATGAAACTTGGCTGAGCTGTAACGACCCAGCACTACATATGCTAATAATAAGAGCCTAAAATAGTGTCACACTAGAAATGCAGGCAGCATCATTCCCGGATGTCACATCTCCTCTGCTGCTGCTAAGTCGCTTCAGTCTTGTCCGACTCTGTGCGACCCCAGAGACGGCAGCCCACTAGGCTCCCCCATCCCTGGGATTCTCCAGGCAAGAACGCTAGAGTGGGGTGCCATTTCCTTCTCCAATGCATGAATGTGAAAGTGAAAGTGACGTCGCTCAGTCCTGTCCAACTCTTAGTGACCCCATGGACTGCAGCCCACCAGGCTCCTCTGTCCATGGGATTTTCCAGGCAAGAGTACTGGAGTGGGGTGCCATTGCCTTCTCCGATATCTCCTCTAAAAAACTTTAATTAACCCTTGAAGCAGAGTCGTCACTTTCATCATTGTGTTGAGCATCATACCCTTAGTTTAAAGACTTGTTAAAACTAGCCCCCAGCTTGTTAAATATCCTTTTTAATTAAAACACTGTGTCACTGTGGTGGCCTAGTGGGTCATCCTAGTCATTGAGATCAGTAGAGAAGTTTAATCAATTCCTAAATAATGAATCAACTTTTTATGCCCTTTGTAATCTCATTGTAACACACTGCAATTCAAGGCCACTTTACTACATTTACTTTAATGAATAATAAATGGTACATTGGTATTGACTGAACAACTGATTAACTATTCCATCGGTAGCAGAACACAGAAATATTTTTAATTATTGATAAACCACAAGCTTTGCTTGTCAGGTACAATCATCTTCTGGCAAGAACAATTTATTTTTCATTTTATTATCAGAGACAAGCGGAATCAAATGTTATTGCAAACCACTTCTAGTCATTCTCCAGCATAGAAATGGCAACGTTTAGCCTTGCTTCTTACCAGGTATAAAGGGCAAAAGGTTTGCAAAAGAATAAAAAATATGAAAAAAGCACTCATGTAAAAACCTAAGAAAGAAGGTTAGAAATAAAATTATGTTCTCAAACTTCCCTATGTTGATTTAAAAGGATAGATGTAAAAAAACAATACTTGTGAAATATTATGGGATAAATACATAAAATTGCTAAGATTTAGAAAATATATGATGCATAGAAGAGTTTATCCTTATCAAAAGAGTGTGTGTGTATATATATATGTCTGTGTGAAATATATATGTTTCATCCTCATACTGTATCCAAAGACAGGAAGCAAGGATGCTTCAAAATATAGAGACAGTCATTCACCTCTCACCCTTTGAACAAATACCTTTCATGAGGGACACCTTCCTTAGACAGCTATCATGTCTCATTGGTTAGAATGGNCTCTTAGTGACCCCATGGACTGCAGCCCACCAGGCTCCTCTGTCCATGGGATTTTCCAGGCAAGAGTACTGGAGTGGGGTGCCATTGCCTTCTCCGATATCTCCTCTAAAAAACTTTAATTAACCCTTGAAGCAGAGTCGTCACTTTCATCATTGTGTTGAGCATCATACCCTTAGTTTAAAGACTTGTTAAAACTAGCCCCCAGCTTGTTAAATATCCTTTTTAATTAAAACACTGTGTCACTGTGGTGGCCTAGTGGGTCATCCTAGTCATTGAGATCAGTAGAGAAGTTTAATCAATTCCTAAATAATGAATCAACTTTTTATGCCCTTTGTAATCTCATTGTAACACACTGCAATTCAAGGCCACTTTACTACATTTACTTTAATGAATAATAAATGGTACATTGGTATTGACTGAACAACTGATTAACTATTCCATCGGTAGCAGAACACAGAAATATTTTTAATTATTGATAAACCACAAGCTTTGCTTGTCAGGTACAATCATCTTCTGGCAAGAACAATTTATTTTTCATTTTATTATCAGAGACAAGCGGAATCAAATGTTATTGCAAACCACTTCTAGTCATTCTCCAGCATAGAAATGGCAACGTTTAGCCTTGCTTCTTACCAGGTATAAAGGGCAAAAGGTTTGCAAAAGAATAAAAAATATGAAAAAAGCACTCATGTAAAAACCTAAGAAAGAAGGTTAGAAATAAAATTATGTTCTCAAACTTCCCTATGTTGATTTAAAAGGATAGATGTAAAAAAACAATACTTGTGAAATATTATGGGATAAATACATAAAATTGCTAAGATTTAGAAAATATATGATGCATAGAAGAGTTTATCCTTATCAAAAGAGTGTGTGTGTATATATATATGTCTGTGTGAAATATATATGTTTCATCCTCATACTGTATCCAAAGACAGGAAGCAAGGATGCTTCAAAATATAGAGACAGTCATTCACCTCTCACCCTTTGAACAAATACCTTTCATGAGGGACACCTTCCTTAGACAGCTATCATGTCTCATTGGTTAGAATGGCCAAGTGTCTATCTCTAGATTAATAACCTAGAACACCTCTAAAAACATCAGGTTACTGTTCTAAAGAAGAAGACAGAAGGCAGATTTTGGGGGGACATAAAATAGGGTTACCTGCCATGGATCTTTAGAAAAGAAGCTGTGCACAGAAACAAGTGAGGCTGTACCTCTGATAAACGTGAAAGTGGCAGGGATAAGTGATGAGGGCGGAGTACTCTACAACAGATGGGTGGTTCACACAGGAAAGCAGCTACAGTGCGCCACAACCACGATGACGAATTTTCAACTCTGTGCATCCATACAGAAAGGGAGGGGGAAAGGAGAGGCAGGACAGCGCTAGAACAGAGGGTGTACCTCAAGTCAGCTAATATCTATTGAGCATTATTATCTGCAAAAGACTATTATCAAGAACTGCAGGCCATTCGGAAATGTGTCTTCCTCTAGTATTCTCGCTCCTCTGCCTCTCTTGGTTTCTTCAAACTCACTCAGTATATATAGCAAAGGATATGTCTGAATTTTGTGACTTCATATAACAAAGATAGCTAAATATGGGGTTGGCCAAATAGTTTAATTTTTTTACCCATAAAATGGCTCTAGTAGTACTTTGTTGTCTAACTTCATTTGAAGCATTTTTCCTAGACTGCATTGTGACAGCTGTCATATCAGCCTGCATTAAAAAAAAAATATATCAAAACTGGTGAATTTTTGTGTAGCCACTTTAATACTGAAGATGGAAGAAAAAAGTACACTTTTAGGATAGTTTATGCCTTATTATTTCAAAAATGGTAAAAATGCAACTGAAAAGCAAAAAAATAAAAAGATCTGCACAGTGTATGGAGAAGGTGCTGTGACTGATCGATGTATCAAAAGCAGTTTTTGAAGTTTTGTGTTGGAGATCTCTTGTTGGATGATTTTCCATGGTCAGGTAGACCAGTTGAAGCTGATAGCTATCAAATCAAGACATTAATTGAGAACATAAATATTATACCATGTGGGGAAGAGCCAACATACTCAAAACATCCACATCAAGCATTGGGAATCATTTGCACCAGCCTGGTTATGTTAAGCACTTTGATGTTTGGGTTCCACATAAATTAATCAAGAAAACCTTCTTGATCATATTCCACTTGTGTTTCTCTACTTAAACATAATGAAAATGCTAAACATAAACTTAAACATAATGAAAATTTTAAAAACAAATTGTGACAGGAGCTGAAAAGTGGATACTGGGCAATAATGCAGAATGGAAGAATCGTGGGGTGAGCAAAATAAGCACCACCAGGCACACCAAAGACCAGTCTTCATCCAAAGAAGGTGACGCTGTGTATACGGTGAGATTAGAAGGAAATCCTCTATCATGAGCTCCTTCCAGAAAACAAAATGATTGATTCCAACAAGTACGCTCCCAATTAGGCCAACTGAAACTACTTGATGAGAATAATCTGGAATTAGTCAACAGAAAACGCATCCTCTTCCATTAGAATACTACAAGATCCTATGTTTCTTTGATGACCAAGAAAAACCTGTTAGAGCTTAGCTGGGAAGTTCTGATTCATCCACTATATTCACCAGACTTTGCACCTCTGTATTTCAATTTATTTCTGTCTTTAAAAAATTCTCTTAATGGAAAAATTTTCCAATCCCTGGAAGACTGAAAAAAAAAGGCACCTGGAACAGCTATTTGCTCAAAAAGACAAAAGGTCTTGGGAAGATGGAATTACGAAATTGCCTGGGAAATGGCAGAAGGTAGCAGAACAAACAGACTCATCAGAAAAAACCCTGATTCTGGGAAAGATTGAAAGCAAAGGGAGAAGGGGCAGCAGAGAATGAGATGGTTAGATGGCCTCACTGACTCAATGGACATAAACTGGAACAAACTCTAGGAGATAGTGAAGGACAGAGGAGGCCAGCGTGCTGCAGTCCATGGGGAAGCAAAGAGTCAAACATGACTTAGCGACAGAACAACTAACTGTTCGATGCATTTTTCAATAAAGTTCTTGGTGAATATGAAAAACGTGTCTTTTATTTATCCTTAAAAACTAAAAGAACTTTTAGCCGACCTAATAATAGTCCCTGATTTAAATAAAGTTGAGAAGATGAGTTTCTAAATTGTCTACACTGCTGCTACTGCTGCTGCTAAGTCACTTCAGTCATGTCCGACTCTGTGCGACCCCATAGACGGCAGCCCACCAGGCTCCCCCATCCCTGGGATTCTCCAGGCAAGAACACTGGAGTGGGTTGCCATTTCCTTCTCCAATGCATGAAAGTGAAAAGTGAAAGTGAAGGTGCTCAGTCGTATCTGACTCTCAGCAACCCCATGAACTGCAGCCTACCAGGCTCCTCTGCCCATGGGATTTTCCAGGCAAGAGCACTGGAGTGGGGTACCATTGCCTTCTCCAATGGATGAAAGTAAAAAGTGAAAGTGAAGGCGCTCAGTCATGTCTAACTCTCAGCAACCCCATGGACTGCAGCCTACCAGGCTCCTCCGCCCATAGGATTTTCCAGGCAAGAGCATAATCAAATCCCCCCAACTGGATGCCTAGCTTGCTGCTACAGGGGGTGATGAGTGCACTGATGTACGGTCTGCCTCAGCCCCTGGGGCTGTCACTGCCAGACTCCTCTGTTTACCCCAGCATGCGTTACGCATGTTATTGCTTACAGTGCTCTGTGATGGGAAAAACAGTTGGATACTCTGGCCATAAATGAGGGTCTGATATTGGTCCCTGAAAATTTCTGGATGAATTATTAATTCCATAGTTTTCACCCAATTGGAAAACAGAGAAATGATCATTAAAGGTCAACATGCATTCACTACGAAAAAACTCCCCCAAATGTTAGTTTCCTTTTAACATTTAAATGAGATGAATACCAACGATAGCCTCTCATAATGTTAAAGAAGTCAAGATGAGACAATGCTCATTCCTAACAAAACAAAACATATTCAGATAAATTAACTAAGCTAAATCAAGGAGTAACACTCATGTTTTCAATAACCAAGAATTTTTGAGTACCTAAGCTGCCCTGGTTCCTACCCCATGACTTCAAGAACACAAATCATGCTACCTCTCATTTTGTACACGCCTCTTCTGTAGAACACAAAAATTACACACTGCCTTTTTCATCCAGCCTTTTCATCGGAGTGACATTTTAGTGGAGCCATAAGGAAAAGATGAGATTTCCATATGTGGGAAGGATAGTCCAGATTGCAATATTTGTAACAATCATGGTGTTTACCTTCACAGAAAGATGCTTACTAGAGCAGGTTGGATACTAGAGCCTACAGTGTTAAGAATTAAGTGACAAGTTATGGCCAGTATGAGAAGCTGGGAAGTAAAGATTGATTTTAAGTTAGGGTGCTTCTGAATTTGCTATAGTTCCTGGAGTAACCCCCTTAGATAACGTTAGGAAACTGGTTGCTGCATCACTGATGGGGCTGTCGGAGGCTACCCAGAGCTTGCAGAGACACCCAATCAACGAGTAATGAACCCCTGCTCAAAGGCTCATCAGGAGGCATTTAGGACCCAGGAAGCGACCTGCCCACCAAAGGTCTGCCAAACTGGGATGATACATATGAAATTTGCATATCTCCCTGGCTTCCTCTGAGAGTTAGTTCAGCAAATAAGCCAAGAATGTTCCAAATGAAAATGAGAGGACACAGCGGTGGATCCAGAGAACAGAAGCGAGGCAAAGATGGGGGACCAGCTTGATTTATAGTGACTTTTCCATTTTACCAAGATCTGAACTGACCTTATCCAATTAGCCTCCTTTTTATAAGAAGGCTAAAACAGGTGGCTATACTTTTGTAAGGGAGAAAGACAACTTGTGGAAGAGGAGAATAGTGCTCTACAAGGCTAAGAGAGGAAGGATCAAACACGCAGCTTGGCATGAGCACAGACTGGGAATGCAGTATCACTGGTAGGTATGGGTTTACACCTGAACACACACACAAGCAGCCCTTAAGGTTTGATTTAGTTCTAAATTTAGTTAGCCAACCATACAAACTGTTAGAAGCAGAGCTTACAGAGGCAGGACAGAAGCAGATAAGCCTTCCCCTTGTTTCCCAAAGTTTCAAAAGGAGACAAGCGCCTGCCATTTTCAGGAAATGTGCCATCTTTCCACTCCTGGATTATTTGATGCTTAGCGTGGTCCTGACTTTTTTTATACCTAAGGATGATACCACTGCTCTGAAGCCTAATAGTGATAACAACAGGCTCTCTGCTGGCCCTTAGCAGCTATGTGATTCTGTCTGAGTTTCTCAACCTGTATGTGTCTCAGTCTCTTCAACCATAGAATAAGGAAAACATCATCTTTTATCTAATAAGAACTTTAAAATATAAACAAACATACGTAAATATAATATTGCTTGGGATTTAATAACCATTACATATTATTAATATTGTACATGTATTAATACTTATACCATAAATGTACAGCTTTTCATCTAAGGAAAGATTTACTAACAGTAGACTCTCCTGGTTTGTAAACCACTAATATCATGTTAGAAGGACCATATCCTTATCTGGAGGGACAGACAGACTCTACCCCCTGGAAATTCTGAAGAATATTTCTGCACTGCCTTTATAACCTCATGAAAACCCATCCCTGTGCTAGATAGTTTGATCTTCTCAAAAGCATGGTTCTGCCATAACCCTGCCTATCCCCACTGTACACCCAGCGGAAATGTATATATGCAATTCAGCTGATATTTTACACTTCTCTCTTTACTAAAATCATCCAAATAAGCAGTAAATTCTTAAGGGCAGAAACCGTGATTAATTTATTCCTGCACGTCCAATGCCTGAAACATAATAGGCATTGCTTTAATATTGGTTGAGTGGTTAGTTGAGGAATGAATGGATGAGAATAACAGAAAACAAGAAGACAAGGTTAGAAAAGATGGCTATAGGGTCTTAGGGCTTTGCAGTCAGACAAATGGACTGAAAATCAATTTCACAACTTTCTGGATGTGTGATTTTAGACAAGTTACTTAATCTGTTGGAGCCTCAGTGTCCTCATCTGTCAAATTAGGATTATAATAAAAACTCTAGGTAAGGACTAAATGTGAAATCCATTTAAAGTGCCTGGAATAAGGTGCTTGATAAATGTCAGTCACTGTCCTTTTTATTCTTGGCATTATCATTACTGTGTTAGTGAGTGTATAGCAAAGAATTTGTTAAGGGATAACATAATGCTATAAAATATTATGTGATACAGTGGAGAAATTTTACAATCCTAAAAAATTTTATGTACATGAATTATATACATGATTACATACAGATTATGTACATGATTCTGTACATAAGTACAGAGTCATGATACACTTTAAGGCATTGTGAAAATAAAAACATTTAAACATCAGGTATTATAATTAGTTATTCCAGTTTTTTGGCCTTCATATCAGTTAAGATCTGTTCAAGAACACCAAAGCCAGACTGTGCATTTCAATAGATATAATTTAATATAGGCAATTTCTTACACATGTATCCAAGGGCTGAAAGTAAAAAAAAAGCACTAAATGAAAAAGAGATGATAATAGAAGGAAGTAGCCGTCATCCTTAAGGCTGGGGGAATAAGGGGCAGCACTTGGAGTTACAAAAACTTGGAGAAGACTTTTAAAAAATAAAGGAAGCTAGAGGCTGGAAACAGCAGCTGCTACTGAGGTGAAGGATGTTTCCGAGAGGCTGAGATGAGGCGGACAGGAACAAAATTGAAGGAAAGAACTAGTCCTTTCTGCCCTCCTCCTGACTTCCAATTTCCAACAGCTGCTCCCTATTGGCAGGAACATAGAGTAAGGCAGCTGGCAAAGGAAGAGCCCCAACGTCACAGAGAACTGGAGCTGAAACAGTTCAGTGACGGGCTCAATCTGATGCCTACTCAGAGACGAACTCAGCCTCCCTTCACTGTGCTTTTCATTTCTATTTCAATCCAAGCTGTTTCTCTCCTTAAAAGGGCACTCGCACATATTTCACTATACTGTCACTCAGAGACTTGCACTAAAGATATTAACCCCCGTACAAGGATTGAGAATACATAATTCAGAGCAGCGCTTCTAAACGGAACGCACAAACAAAACCACCTGGAGATCCTGTTATTCTTCAGATTTTGATTCATGGGATCTGAGGTTGGGTTTGAGAATACGCCTTTCTAGTTCAGTTCAGTTCAGTCGCTCAGTCGTGTCCGACTCTTTGCGACAACATGAATCGCAGCACGCCAGGCCTCCCTGTCCATCACCAACTCCCAGAGTTCACTCAGATTCACGTCCATCGAGTCAATAATACCATCCAGCCATCTCATCCTCTGTCGCCCCCTTCTCCTCCTGCCCCCAATCCCTCCCAGCATCAGAGTCTTTTCCAATGAGTCAACTCTTCGCATGAGTTGGCCAAAGTACTGGAGTTTCAGCTTTAGCATCATTCCTTCCAAAGAA
>SJYV01052222.1:1941884-2001658 GCA_006410875.1 Neotragus pygmaeus | reverse complement strand
GGTCCCTTGGACTGCAAGGAGATCCAACCAGTCCATTCTGAAGGAGATCAGCCCTGGGATTTCTTTGGAAGGAATGATGCTAAAGCTGAAACTCCAGTACTTTGGCCACCTCATGTGAAGAGTTGACTCATTGGAAAAGACTGTGATGCTGGGGGGGATTGGGGGAAGGAGGAGAAGGGGACGACCAAGGATGAGATGGCTGGATGGCATCACTGACTTGATGGACATGAGTCTGAGTGAACTCCGGGAGTTGGTGATGGACAGGGAGGCCTGGCATGCTGCGATTCATGGGTTCACAAAGAGTCGGATATGACTTAGCAACTGAACTGAACTGAACTGAACCACTTATCTGGGACATTTCATAAATGACAGGAAACTTGGACCTGAGTAGCCAACTCTATCCACCTTCCCCTTCTACATGCCTTACCTGGCTCATTACCCACTGGGAAAAAAAATATTCTTCCTTGCTAGTTTCACACCAGGTGATTATGAAAACAATTAAGTGATGTGAATTTCTTAATCAATTTCATGCTGAGAGGATCAGCAAGTCATAACAGAAAGATAATTTTAAGGGAATTAATACACTATCTGGTTTGAACCTTTCTCTGTATCCACCAGGCAGGCCTAGATACTCAACACTGTCAGCAAAATAGCAATATGTCAATGGATAAATAAAACAGTGATCTTCAATTATGATACCTTTTCAAATACTAATTATCAGAGGCTGTGTATAGAGCAACAGAAACATTTGCAACTATCCGGAATGTTACATCTTCATAAAGATAATATAAAATAGCTGCAATTGGTAATGACCTACCAGGTTCCAGATGCTGTATATTTGCAATTTCTAATCTCTGCAGTACTGGTTTTTGGAATGCAATCTCTGCATTACATACTGGTTTTTCCAGTAGTCAGGTATGGATGGAACAGTTGAACCATAAAGAAAGCTGAGCACCAAATAATTGATGCTTTTGAACTGTGGTATTGGAGAAGACTCTTGAGAATCTCTTGGACAGCAAGGAAATCAAACCAATCAATCCTAAAGGAAATCAGAGTTTTGGTTGGAAGGACTGATGCTGAAGCTGAAGCTTCAATACGTTGGCCATCTGATGCAAAGAACTGACTCATTGGAAAAGACGCTGATGCTGGGAAAGATTGAGAGTGGGAGGAGAAAGGGATGACAGAAGATCAAATGGTTGGATGGCATCACCAACTCAAGCGACATGAGTTTGGGTATACTCTGGGAGTTGGTGATAGACAGGGAAGCCAGATAGACAGAGTCAGACATGACAGAGTGACTGAACTGAATCTCTGCATTTCTCTGAGTTATTTCTCTCCTCATATTAGATATGAGAATATAAGATATTGAAAGGTAGAGAATTTTTCCAAGGTCACACAGCTGATGAGAGGTAACATTGATTTATAACCTCCTGTGTTTGAATCCAGCTTGACATCAAGTTATCTTGTTCTTCCAAGGTAAACCAAGGATAAAAATAACCACAACTTTGGAGGAAATAATTCTAAAGCTTAGCTTCCCTTCTGGCTCAGTGATAAAGAATCCACCTGCCATATAGGAGACATGGGTTTGATCCCTACTCTGCAAGATTCCCTGGAGAAATAAAAGGCAACCCACTCCAACATTCTTGCCTGAGAAATCCCATGGACAGAGGAACCTAGTGGTCTATAGTCCATGGGGTCTCAAAAGAGTCAGACATGACTTAGTGACTAAACAACAATTCTAAAACTTAGGGATAAAACTTTTTCCCACCCCTGGGATAGTTTCATTTTATTCTTTTCCCAAGCTTCTGAAGTCTCAGTAGTTCTTGGAGTAATAGCCTAATATGATAGAAAAGATGGAGATCTTGGAACAGGATGGACCTGCATCAGAACCATAGATATCCCTTTAATTCCTGTGAGACCTTAGACGTGTCACATCGTCTAAATCTCAGTTTACACTTCTGGGAAATGTATTTTATATAAATGAATTCTAGTCCATTGTAAAAGTGAGCAAGAAGAGTAATTTATTTCAACTTAGCTAAATTTCTATAAGCCTTCATTCTGCAAAAGGAGGTAGAAATCTGTCTCAGTCAATGGATGCCTTATGCTCCTTCCTTCATTTGGAATGTGAAAAGGCTTGCAAAAGTGTTAATGGTGAACAATAAAGAGGAATGGTTTTAAATATTTGTCTGGACCAAAATCCACTGAGGCCAGCATGTTCTTGGGTTGTGTTAAAGCTTTAGTTCATGAAAGTCACCATCAGTTCAGTTCAGTCACTAAGTCGTGTCTGACTCTTTGCGATCCCAATGTTCACTGACTTTCTTAACTATATTTTTATCATGGTGAGATACACGGAAATCCTCCTGATTCCAAAACATGCTGAGAAAAGAGATCCTCTATATGGAAGTACCCAAAGTTTTTGGCACCAGGGACTGGCTTCATGGAAGACAACTTTTCCACGGAACAGGGAAGGGGAGTAGGGGAGGATGGTTTCGGGATGATCCAAGCCCATTACACTTTATTTCTATTATTACATCAGCTTCACCTCAGATCATAGGGCATTAGATCCTGTGGTTTGGCAACCATATGATACTATAACCTCATCTACCCAATAGAATACTTGCCATCTGTCTGATAGGGTCTTGCCTTACCACTGGGCTCCAACTAGACAATAAGCCAGCAGCAGGCATGCCTAGACTATTTGTTTCCCAGAGAGCTAGTTTTGAAAACTCATCCTTTATACATCAAAATTACTGTCAAGTAATAATGAAATAACATGAACAATAATAATGGTCAGAAAAAATACATTTAATGAAATTTTCTTTTACTGAAATTTCTATATATGATCATACCAGGAGAAATAAATAATAACAAAAAAAAAGGTAATAAATGTGTGCTTTCTAATTGCCCTAATGTTTCTGTGGAGAAAATTAAAAATAAATAGTGATCTTCTGCTATGATAACACTGTCATAATTTAATACTAACTACAATAAAGAGATGAAAAATCTCTAGATTAAAGGTATTTAAATTCAGTAAAATATTTTATGCATAAACTAAACTGTACATTTAACCAACAAAAATATCATACCTCGCAGTTCATGCTCTATTGAACTCTTTAAAATTCTAAGTACAAGCAACATTTTCATTAAGTCACACATTACGGCATAAGTGAAATAATTCAAGTTCTGTTTCTTGTCTTCGCAACAAGCATGTTATCACTATTTATTTCAAATGCTCTGTTTAAGCACAGTAAATGGAGCCAAATGCTACAGAAGGGAACTATAAGGAATCTAAACCATCACAAGTTTACTCTAGGAATAATTTGCGTACAGCTGAGCAGGTGGATGAGGGTGAATCTGTTAGGTTCCTAGGCCTGCATGTGAAATTATTAACACTTGGTGGGTTAACATCATTGAAATTCATTCTTATAGTTCAGAAGTCCAGATATTGAAAACCAAGGTGTTGGCAGGGACACACTCCCTCCACAGACCCCAGGGAAGACCCCTGCATCTCCCAGTTTCTGGAACTGTCATTACTCCTGAGTGTGGATGCAATTCCATATGTACTCTTCTCTATGCATCAATTTCCTATGTGTCTCCTATAAATGTACTTAGCATTGGATTTAGGGTCCCCTTTCCTCAATAATCCAAAATGGTCTCATCACAAGAACCTCAATTACATCTGCAGATACCATTTTGCAAAATTGTCACAGGTTCTGGGAATTACGATATGCACCTAACCTTGGTGGTGTGGCACCAATAAGCCACTGCAGAAGCCAACTTAGGAGGCGTTCTCTCAATAACTTCTATTATTAAAGGAAAACTTTTTTACAAGTATGAATACATTGTAGGTTTGGGTATATGTTATTAAAACTCCACATGAATTACAGCAATTGTTTAGAAACTATCTTTTTTCGAAGAGAAGCATTTTAATACTAACATTGTTTGGAATAACCTGCTCATGGTGATGGTAAAAAGCAGACTTCAAGGGCCTCCCCAGCGGCACAGTGGTAAAGAATCCACCTGCCAAGGCAGGAGACGCAGGAGACACAGGTTCGGACCCTAGGTTGGGAAGATCCTCTGGAGTAGAAAATGGCAACCCACTCCAGTGTTCTTGCCTGGATAATTCCAAGAACAGAGGAGCCTGGTGGGCTACAGTCCATGGAGTTGCAAAGAGTTAGACACAGCTGAGCACGCGCACGAGCTTTTAACTAGAGCTCTTGCTCCACATCAAGTGTGAAATGGGGCCACAGCGAAGAGCCCGCGTGGGGCAATGAAGACCCCGCACAGTCAAAAACTAAATAAACATTTTTCTTTTAAAGCAGATTCCAAGTTGGATTTATTGCTATTGTTGAATCCTTACCATCAATGCAGCTCTTTACTGCCTGCGGCCAGGACAGACTTCGCCTCCGCCTTCCCTCAGTTACTTTTGTTACCACCCGGAAGGGCACAAGCCCCTCTGTTTTCAAAACCTATGAACATATCTGATGGTTCACCGCTTTTTAGAATTTGTCCCAGAAAATAGACACGGGGCTCCTTCCACCAGGATTTACCCTCAATTCTGTCTCATTTTTTCCCTAACTCTCATTTCCTCTCATTGTAGAAAAATTCATTCCTACTTTGAAGGACAGACAGTAATAAGTAGGTGGGAATAAGTGGAATTTACACTTCACACACTGCTTTCTCTCCAAGTTTTTCGTATATGCCAACACTTAGATTCCCTAGGAGCCTATGTGTTCTAAACCACACAGTCATGAAGTCTCTTTCTCTCTTGATTTATGTTTCTCATCCTTTCCCTAAGGTATGCCGCTCTTGGGGCACACTGCAACAGAAAGTGAAAATCTTCATCTCCAGCTCTTTGGGGTTAGTTACTGTGTTCCCCCAACTTGTAGAAGCAGAGACATCCCCTTAAGGCTTACTTATTTCCCAAGTGTTTCTCTTGAACAGAAGTTTAAAATATTTTCCCTTAGGCCTCAGGCTTTAGAATCTGCTTAGTTCAGTTAGGCTGAGCAAGATATGGATATGGGATGAGGTCTTGATTGCAGGTTCAGTTCTTACATACATGCTCTCATCTATCTATCTATGGCTTCCCAGGTGGCTCAGCAGCAAAGAATCCACCTGCCAATACAAGAGATCCAGTTTCAATCCCTGGATCAGGAAGTTCCCTTGGAGAAGGAAATGACATCCCACTCTAGTATTCTTGCCTGGAAAATCCCATGGATAGAGGAGCCTGGCAGGATACAGTCCATGTGGTCGCAAAAGAGTCGGACATGACTAAGTGACTAAACAACAGTAACTATATATATATATATATATATATATACAATATTAACAATAACTATATATACACACACACACACACACATATATATATGTTAGGTTGCAGGTTAATTCCTTTATCTTAATTACCTGTAAGAAACAGGACTGTGTAGAAACTCAGTGTTGCCTTCTCCTCCCCAGCCAACTATCTTCTAAATGCACGCTCCCTCATGTGATGTGCCTTCATTGGTAATCTAAACTATAAAGCACAGCACAGTTCCTAAACGTAAGGGCTGGTAAAAAAGAACATAATTTAATCCTCAGTTAACCCTGGTGGCTCAGAGGGTAAAGCGTCAGCCTACAATACGGGAGACCTGCGTTGGATCCCTGGGTCAGGAAGATCCCATGGAGGAGGAAATGGCAATCTACTCCAGTATTCTTGCCTGGAAAATCCCATGGATGGGGAACCCTGGTGTGCCACATCCCTGGGGTCGCAAAGAGCTGGACAGAGTCGGACACAACTGAGCGACTTCATTTTGACTTTTCACTTTCAATGCAGACAAAATGCAGTCAATTGCATCATCTTCCCAAACACTGTCTCCACTCGCCAGCACCTCAGTTGCTTTTCCATATCTGTAGACCAACATGATATGTGTCCTACCCTATTTCAAAATTTAAAATGTAAAGATCTCTGCAAAATGGCAAATTTTTAAATTTTGGTAGCCTTCCCCCAAAACATCTATGGATTATTCTTAAAAAGTGAGCTATTAAGCTTCTTCATTTGCCTGTGTTTCATTATTCATTCACCTTAGAGAGGACTAGAGCCAGCCTAATGAGAATTTTGTTTCTACTACTGAGTTTCAGTTGTTGTTGTTGTTGTTGTTTTTCCGTAATCTCATTCTTATATTTTCCACACAGTTGCAATATCCCTCTTTCTATACAAGATTGACTATAAAGTTTCTGAATCATCTTGGATACTGTATTTGAAAAATGTAGTGGTGACAAATTTCACTGAAAGTTTCTTTTTTCTTACATATGTTTTCAGGCAAGACCTGTATTCTGCGGTATGAGAGCATAGGAGAATGAGTTTGCCAAATGGGAATCTCCTAAAAAAAATACACTTGTGGGGAGAGAATGAGAGGGAAGCTGCAACTGTCAAGACTGTTTCCAGTAGGAGTGTGCTATGTCAATCCAATATGACCATTAGTATTTTCTTTCTAATAAGAATTGTTCACAATACTTTAGAGTCCAGCAATAAGCATTGGAAAAAAGGGAAATTAAAGTCTTTCTTTTAGAGGAATTATTACAGTTGAGACTGCTTTTTGCAGTTGAGACTGTCCATTTAGTTGCTGATCTTTTAAAATTCGTGTCTCCTGTATATTAGTCTGCAAGCTTTACTGAGGGCAGGGATTATGCCTTTTGCTTACATGTCTGCTGGGTTCTANCTATGTGTTCTAAACCACACAGTCATGAAGTCTCTTTCTCTCTTGATTTATGTTTCTCATCCTTTCCCTAAGGCATGCCGCTCTTGGGGCGCACTGCAATAGAAAGTGAAAATCTTCATCTCCAGCTCTTTGGGGTTAGTTACTGTGTTCCCCCAACTTGTAGAAGCAGAGACATCCCCTTAAGGCTTACTTATTTCCCAAGTGTTTCTCTTGAACAGAAGTTTAAAATATTTTCCCTTAGGCCTCAGGCTTTAGAATCTGCTTAGTTCAGTTAGGCTGAGCAAGATATGGATATGGGATGAGGTCTTGATTGCAGGTTCAGTTCTTACATACATGCTCTCATCTATCTATCTATGGCTTCCCAGGTGGCTCAGCAGCAAAGAATCCACCTGCCAATGCAAGAGATCCAGTTTCAATCCCTGGATCAGGAAGTTCCCTTGGAGAAGGAAATGACATCCCACTCTAGTATTCTTGCCTGGAAAATCCCATGGATAGAGGAGCCTGGCAGGATACAGTCCATGTGGTCGCAAAAGAGTCGGACATGACTAAGTGACTAAACAACAGTAACTATATATATATATATATATATATATACAATATTAACAATAACTATATATACACACACACACACACACATATATATATGTTAGGTTGCAGGTTAATTCCTTTATCTTAATTACCTGTAAGAAACAGGACTGTGTAGAAACTCAGTGTTGCCTTCTCCTCCCCAGCCAACTATCTTCTAAATGCACGCTCCCTCATGTGATGTGCCTTCATTGGTAATCTAAACTATAAAGCACAGCACAGTTCCTAAACGTAAGGGCTGGTAAAAAAGAACATAATTTAATCCTCAGTTAACCCTGGTGGCTCAGAGGGTAAAGCGTCAGCCTACAATACGGGAGACCTGCGTTGGATCCCTGGGTCAGGAAGATCCCATGGAGGAGGAAATGGCAATCTACTCCAGTATTCTTGCCTGGAAAATCCCATGGATGGGGAACCCTGGTGTGCCACATCCCTGGGGTCGCAAAGAGCTGGACAGAGTCGGACACAACTGAGCGACTTCATTTTGACTTTTCACTTTCAATGCAGACAAAATGCAGTCAATTGCATCATCTTCCCAAACACTGTCTCCACTCGCCAGCACCTCAGTTGCTTTTCCATATCTGTAGACCAACATGATATGTGTCCTACCCTATTTCAAAATTTAAAATGTAAAGATCTCTGCAAAATGGCAAATTTTTAAATTTTGGTAGCCTTCCCCCAAAACATGTATGGATTATTCTTAAAAAGTGAGCTATTAAGCTTCTTCATTTGCCTGTGTTTCATTATTCATTCACCTTAGAGAGGACTAGAGCCAGCCTAATGAGAATTTTGTTTCTACTACTGAGTTTCAGTTGTTGTTGTTGTTGTTGTTTTTCCGTAATCTCATTCTTATATTTTCCACACAGTTGCAATATCCCTCTTTCTATACAAGATTGACTATAAAGTTTCTGAATCATCTTGGATACTGTATTTGAAAAATGTAGTGGTGACAAATTTCACTGAAATTTTCTTTTTTCTTACATATGTTTTCAGGCAAGACCTGTATTCTGCTGTATGAGAGCATGGGAGAATGAGTTTGCCAAATGGGAATCTCCTAAAAAAAATACACTTGTGGGGAGAGAATGAGAGGGAAGCTGCAACTGTCAAGACTGTTTCCAGTAGGAGTGTGCTATGTCAATCCAATATGACCATTAGTATTTTCTTTCTAATAAGAATTGTTCACAATACTTTAGAGTCCAGCAATAAGCATTGGAAAAAAGGGAAATTAAAGTCTTTCTTTTAGAGGAATTATTACAGTTGAGACTGCTTTTTGCAGTTGAGACTGTCCATTTAGTTGCTGATCTTTTAAAATTCGTGTCTCCTGTATATTAGTCTGCAAGCTTTACTGAGGGCAGGGATTATGCCTTTTGCTTACATGTCTGCTGGGTTCTACAAAATACTTCATGCCTAGTTAAAAAAAAAAAAGTCTGATATACAGAAGGTACTTAATAAATATTTGTTATATGAATGAACCAGCTTCCTTCCTTAGTAAAAAATGACAGCAATGAGATTGGGATTTCTGACTGTTGGGAAAAGTCACTATAGTAATTAGTCTACAGTTTTGTTGCTCATTTGTGTCTAACAATTGCTTCAACTCTACAAGATGGGTTTCTAGGTGGTGTTATAAAGACATGATGACACGCGTATGGTCTAATCTCTGGACCATTTGGCAGTCCCTTAATGATGACATTTCCCACCAATCCCAGGAATCCTGTCATTAATCAGAGAGCAGGTTCCAAAGCTCACCTGCTGTATCTACAGTTTGTCGTTATTACTCATTTATTTGTCTGACTTGGATCATAATATTGAAACCCTGGGAGCCTTAAAAGAGACCTGGTTCAGCAATAATGCATATGCAGATTTTCCCCTTGGCATGCACAAATAGACTAACTGTGCTAACAGATGCCTTCTAAATATGACAGTGAAATCTATATAGCTATTTAAATATTTTATTAGGAAGTTACAAGGGAACTCCCATTATCTGAGGTCAAACAGCACAGGTGATTCACAAATTCTGTTTTGTTGATCAATTCATATTCAAGGCCATGTGATCTATGCACATTTTCCTTGTGTATATATACTCCCTCCTGCACAAAGCTGTGGTGGTCCTCTTAACAGCTCTGGAAGAGACGTGCATGTGACTGTTCATTCTGCCACCCACCTCCTCGTCCACCTCACCAGTTTGACATCTTGACTTTCAAAACTCTCTCTAGAGAATGATTCTCCCATCAAATACCAACTGCTGAATAAGTAAAATAATGCCTTCTAGCCAAGTTGATTTTCTACCACTTTAACACAATACTTGTAACAAGTTAAAGGTAAAAACAAGTTACATATTAGGTTAGTTTAGGATATATTGAAAGGTGATACTTCAGGGAAATTTGTGAAAACAATAAATGTAAAGCAAGTTTGCAAGCTGGCATTTAGAAGCAGTCCTGATGGAAGATGGGCAATGCTAGGAGCCAGTTCATATTCATTATGAAGTAAACAAACATCCAAAACAGCCTTCATTCAACCTCAGTAACCAGTAACCTTCTCTCCTGGATGCTTGAAATGCTTCAGAAATGTATACCGATCATATCTTCATACTTTTCAATAGCCCCTTAGCAATGTACAGAATGAGGTCATTTTCGAGTCATGATAACTTTGGCAGTTCACCTGAATGAAGTGTGATTCATATTTCTTCTTTTTGCAGTACAATCAATACAATTTGAATAAACATTTCCAAGGGTCTAAATCTGTAATGAAGACAGGGTTAAGCTTCGTATTACTATTCTTGGGCTTAGGAAAAAGAGTGAATTTTCTCTGTAATGAGTTCTAGATTCACTGAGCTTATTAGTTCTCAGAGCTGCATGTATCAGTGAGGATGGGCTACGTAAGTTATGCGGCTGTGAAAACACCAAAGACTTAAAACAATGGTATACACCCCTTGTGTAGCACCTGTCAGCCTCTGATTGGAGCACTCACTCTACTGTCCGTGCATTCCACACTGAAGAAGCAGCACTGTCAGCAAAGCAAAAGTAGCTGTAGAACCAAAGGGAAAGCTTTAGAGGGTCTTTACACAAATAGTTAAATTCTCCTACTGGAAGTGATGCATATTATTTTTCTTTATTACTTGTTGGCTAGGACTATCACTTGCCCCACCCAAACAAGGGTGTTCAAGAAATATAATCCAACCCAGTGGCGGTAAAGTGTCAAGGGAGAAATGGTTAATAAGTAGCATTGATAACCTCAATTTCATGAGCTTCACAAGGAAGGACACATAAAGAGGTGAGAAGATGTCAAAACGGGATTCTTCGATGGAATAGGGCTTAGCAGGGTAGGGTTTATCTTAGTCTGCCTTATTGTAAAGCTCCTATTATTCTAGACTCCTTTGTATTTGCTTATTTACTTTTTTCATCTAACATTCCCAATGATACTCTACATTACCTTTTATTTTAGAATATCCTATAGACTCCATGGGTAAGAGATACAGTCGATTGTCTCTGCTTCCCTTTATGTGCAATATAGAACGTGTGACTCCTAAATCATCTTCACTATAGCCTCTGAAATTTTGAGTGGAGAGAGAACTGAGACTTAAAGGAAAATACCTGGAGTCTAGAAACCAAACAAACTCTGATTAAAAGATAATCTTATGTTGACTGACTATTCTACATCAAAGCTTCATACAATCATTGGGTGATTTCTTTGATGAAATATTATGGAAATGGAGAGAAGGATTTGTCCATCTCTTCTTACATCATGAATCTTTATGGGAGAGAAATCGCTGTTATCAGAAAAGGAATTGACTAATACAAATGGGAAAAATTACCTTTCTGAGCTGCATCTGAAAGGCTGTCTTCTGTCTCCTTATAATATTGGCCAAGAGCACAAGATAAAAGCATTTTCTAAGACTCTGTAAGAAAAAAAAATGAAGCTTAGTCTCTGTTCTGCATAAATTACTGGGTCATCACAAAGAGTTCAAGGTTACTAATGGGATGCAGTATTGACAAAAGAAAGGGCAACTAATACAGGAATAAAGTAGAAAGGAAAAGCAAATAATAAAGGAAAACATAGCAGGTTAAATGCATTATTTTCTTTTCATATTAATGTTGGTGCTGAGGGAAAAAACATTCTATGGCTTCCCCACTACCTCCCCCAGTAAGTACAGAGAGATGCTACTGAATTCAAGGTTCTCAATCATAATCATTGCATTCAACATCCTCTGTGCATTAATGAGTTAACTTTTTCCTGAGAAACTTTTGATACTTTGTCCTGGCTCCTCAGAGGGAACCTCTGAGTCCTGTATGCCCTGCCTGATTGGAGGCTCTTTGTTTTCTTCGGCATTGGGCCACACCAGACAGTCTATTTTAACAATGTGATTTATGGTGGCAGGTGAGAGGAGAGACTTGGACCATGCTTATCAGCTCAACATCTCGAAGGACTGGAGGCTAAGGTCAGTCATACGCGTCATGTGTGCAACCAACAATGTTCGTGTGATTAAGCCCCAGTAAAAACTCTAAACACAGAGACTTGGTAAACTTCCTTGTTGGGAATCAGCTGTGACAAGATGGTGAGGTTATTCATGGATTAGAAGTTGGTAGCCTCTCGGTTGACACAGGCCTCCATCTCTTTTTATAACAAGCCAACAAACCTACAGTTCCCCAAACTTCTCCAGGTATACAACTTGGCTTGCAAGCAACCTAACTTGAAAAAAAAAAAAAAATCAGTATACTGAAAGCCTGTTCCGTTTGCCAAAAATATCAATTTGTCAGTGACAATATGCCAAACTCACCAAAGGTACTGACTTCCCAAAGACTATTTTCTTGTGTTTTCTCTATGGACACCTTTGAAACAGTCCTCTTTTATTTTTTTTAATGGGAGGAGAGAAGGAAGGGTCATTTGCTGAGAAGGGCCCCTACCACCACCACCTCCAACAGCCCAAGGGTAGAGAGCTTGGCTCTGGCCGGGGCTGGGGAATTTGAGTTGATTCTCTGCTCCTCCAGACAGGGAAGTGGAGCTTCACCATTTCTCACCTGCATGTGTTCACTCCTGCCCTTTATGAGTCACAGCCTGCATGGGTCCAATCCCAGCATTGCACCACCCAGAGTCTGCTGTGGCCCCACTCAGATCCGAGGTAGCACAGCCAGGAGAGGAAACGGAGGCTGGCCTCATCCCACCCATGGCATGAGTCCCCCTCTCCCACTGGTCAGAGGGACACTGATCTGCTGCCCCCAAGCTCTGGCCTTTCTTTTTTGGTATGCAGCAGTGTTGTTATATATATTACATATTATATACTTCCATTATATATATTAGCATAAACATATGTGTGTGTATATAAACACACACACACATACACACATATATATTTGGCTTCCCTGCTGACTCAGTGGTAAAGAACCTGCTTGTCAGTGCAGGAAATATGGGTTCAGTCCCTGGATTGGGAAGATCCCCTGGAGAAGGAAATGGCAACCCACTCCATATACTTGCTGGATAATCCCATGGACGGAGGAGCCTACAGTCTGTGGGGTTGTAAATAGTGGGATGACTTAGCAACGGAGCACACACTTGTACATACACATGTACGCACATGCACACACACACACATTCACATATATATAAAGTCTATATTTTGAATATGACTCAAAATTTCTGTGTCCATTTTGTGTCAAAGCAGAGACTTTTAGAAAGTTTCATATCACTAAAGGATAGAAAAATAATTTGAGTTTTCTAAAGAAAATGCTTCAAGAGAAGGGAGAGACATCTGAATTCTATAAGGGCCCAGGTAAAGTGCAAGTCAGGGGCCTAGAGTCAAGAAGAACTTATCTCAAGTTTAGACAAGTTGACAAAAACATTAAGGCCATCTTGGTCAGGTCAGACCTCTGTCTTTTTCAGAGCCCTTTTTGTGTCGGTCACATTCAACGTATACATTGTGAGTTTTGTGAGGACCTGAAATTTGTCTTGCCAATACTCATACCTCTCACGTGGGGGACTGTAATTAACAGGTAATTATAATGTATGCATTGAATCAGTATAAATGCCAAGCAATGATAACTGTGTGCATGTGTATATGCTTTGATGCAAGGATTGTTTCTGAATCAGTCCTATTCCTTCTCTTTTAAGAAGCTCCTTTGCCCTCTATCATGCACAGAGTTAGAGATGGAATTCTAATAATGCTTGAGGAACTACTCTCATCTTCTGACCCCAAGATATGCTGACAACTCATATTAATTGCCTATTCTGCTGACATTTCTCTGGAAATAGATGCCTTTTTTTTTCACAGAAAGGCTCTGTCAGAAAAAGGAGGTAAAGCAGGGAAGTTTGGATGGAAATACCAAGAGCTTATTTTGATAGATATACAGACTCTCTACCATCTTTTCAAATGTCAGTCTTGGAATCCAGCCTGCACAGGGAAAGGTGAGACAGGGCAGAGATGTGCACTGAGCCCACAGGATGGTCCCTGAGTCTCTGATTCATGCTGTGCTGTGCCTAATGCTCTATCTAAAGGACCACTTAGCAAACAACTCCTATGCTTCCTATGCCCTCAAGCTTCCACCTCAAAGATACTGAGTGTAGATAATTTTCTCCTGAATTAAGAAAGCGAGGATTGATAGTTAGAGCCTCTGAAATCTCTGCGCTGCAAATGCAAAAATAAACAAAAAAATTCAAGGATTCTTAGAACTCCTTAAGACTATCCTTTGAATGCAGAGCTGAAAGTACTTTTGCTCCAGTTCTGATCATTAGTCTTTGCCTACCATAAATGGGAAAACAGCAAAATGTGCAATAGAAAGTCAGTCACTCTGGAGAGTCTTGCAAATAAGTTGGTCATTTGAAAGGATAAATCATCTCCAATCACAACCCAGCGGTAATCTCATTTGAAGCATTCTCATCTCCAAAATGGCAATATATTGAGTTTCTTTGCTTAGAAATATGCTAAGAAAGGCTTTGCTCAACATTTTATTCCTACAGTAAACACAGCCAAGCTTTTCTAAGGCACTAATCCCTCTGGAGCTCTTTGCCTAGTGTGAATGCAAATGCAGGAGACCCTGGCCTCCAGCATGACAATAAAATCACCTTCTTTAAAGAAATGAACCCTAATCTTCCTTCTTTGTTTTTTTCCCTTTCTCTGCCTTCCATTGTAAGAGACTCACTTGGTAAGCCGTTTTATATATAGATTTGTGTGTGTGTGTATACATATACATCTATATACATACATACATACATATATATATATATATATATAGATAGATAGATGCATACATATCTCAGAATAAATGAAGTAAAATAAATGATTGTGGGTTGAATTGTGTACCCCCAAAATATGTGTTAAAATTCTAAATTCCATGCTTGTGAATGTGATCTTATTTGGAAATAGGCTCTTTGCAGATATAATCTGGTTACAATTAGGTCATATTTGATAGGGGGAATTTTAATCTAACATGACTAGTTTGTTTGTTAGAAGAGAGGACAGAGACACAAGAAGAGGATATCATCTAAAGACTAATAAAAACAAAGATAACAGCCACGTGTAGATGGGCTCGAAGCTGGAGCCCATAGGGCTGTTAAAAGTTAGGAGAGGCAAGGAAGAATCCTTCCTAGAAGCCCTAGAGGGAGCATGGCCTTGCCAACACCTTGATGTTGGACTTAATGGCTGCCAGAATCATACCAGTAAATTTGTTTTGAGATTCCTAGTTCGGGGTATTTTGTTACACGGCAGCCCTGAGAAGCTAATACAAATGGTTAGTGGCCTTTCAGAAAAGGAAACTAGGAGCCATCAGAGTATCCAGCACTGGACAAAATCACTGCCTGTCTGAACCTGGGGTTTCCTCGTGCACGTTGGCAGTGGGTTCTCCCCTGTGAGAGCAAGGAGCCTGACAATTCTCCATTCACATTCCAACTCTGCTTTCTTATAGGCAATTATTTCAGGTGGTGATTTAGCCTAAAAGTTTGATTCCTCTCTGCAAAAATGGGTATAATTATAGGTACTAAGCAGTGTTTTGGTTTGGGGTTAGTTTTGGTCTTAGGATTAAAGGAGATGATATATGTAAAACACCGGACATATTAAACTTTCAGTCAATCTAGATTTCTTCCTCTACTGTCTCTTGTTTCTTTGTAGGCATCCACCTTCCCAACTACCAGCCATCAACTAATCCCCCCTGAGGTTCGAGCTGATAATAGCTTCAGATTTTATATATCCCAGAGATACCTATAATTTAACAGATAACTCTTAAAGGCAGAAAAGCCCTTGAGGCCAAAGCAATGAATTCTAATAGAAAACTTCAGGCCTTTTGATAGGCAGTGGAGTAGTTATTTTTGAGCTGGGGAACTTGTCAGAAGGCAGTCAGATCACACCCAAAAGGCTTCTGGCCCGACTCCTGCAGCTAGCCCTCCTTGTTAATCATTTCCTTTTGGAGAACAGAGTCTTTATATTTTCTGATCTGTTGCTTTTCATGNTATCAGTGAGGATGGGCTACGTAAGTTATGCGGCTGTGAAAACACCAAAGACTTAAAACAATGGTATACACCCCTTGTGTAGCACCTGTCAGCCTCTGATTGGAGCACTCACTCTACTGTCCGTGCATTCCACACTGAAGAAGCAGCACTGTCAGCAAAGCAAAAGTAGCTGTAGAACCAAAGGGAAAGCTTTAGAGGGTCTTTACACAAATAGTTAAATTCTCCTACTGGAAGTGATGCATATTACTTTTCTTTATTACTTGTTGGCTAGGACTATCACTTGCCCCACCCAAACAAGGGTGTTCAAGAAATATAATCCAACCCAGTGGCGGTAAAGTGTCAAGGGAGAAATGGTTAATAAGTAGCATTGATAACCTCAATTTCATGAGCTTCACAAGGAAGGACACATNTTACTTGTTGGCTAGGACTATCACTTGCCCCACCCAAACAAGGGTGTTCAAGAAATATAATCCAACCCAGTGGCGGTAAAGTGTCAAGGGAGAAATGGTTAATAAGTAGCATTGATAACCTCAATTTCATGAGCTTCACAAGGAAGGACACATAAAGAGGTGAGAAGATGTCAAAACGGGATTCTTCGATGGAATAGGGCTTAGCAGGGTAGGGTTTATCTTGGTCTGCCTTATTGTAAAGCTCCTATTATTCTAGACCCCTTTGTTTTTGCTTATTTACTTTTTTCATCTAACATTCCCAATGATACTCTACATTACCTTTTATTTTAGAATATCCTATAGAATCCATGGGTAAGAGATACAGTCAATTGTCTCTGCTTCCCTTTATGTGCAATATAGAACGTGTGACTCCTAAATCATCTTCACTATAGCCTCTGAAATTTTGAGTGGAGAGAGAACTGAGACTTAAAGGAAAATACCTGGAGTCTAGAAACCAAACAAACTCTGATTAAAAGATAATCTTATGTTAACTGACTATTCTACATCAAAGCTTCATACAATCATTGGGTGATTTCTTTGATGAAATATTATGGAAATGGAGAGAAGGATTTGTCCATCTCTTCTTACATCATGAATCTTTATGGGAGAGAAATCGCTGTTATCAGAAAAGGAATTGACTAATACAAATGGGAAAAATTACGTTTCTGAGCTGCATCTGAAAGGCTGTCTTCTGTCTCCTTATAATATTGGCCAAGAGCACAAGATAAAAGCATTTTCTTCTAAGACTCTGTAAGAAATAAAAATGAAGCTTAGTCTCTGTTCTGCATAAATTACTGGGTCATCACAAAGAGTTCAAGGTTACTAATGGGATGCAGTATTGACAAAAGAAAGGGCAACTAATACAGGAATAAAGTAGAAAGATAAAGCAAATAATAAAGGAAAACATAGCAGGTTAAATGCATTATTTTCTTTTCATATTAATGTTGGTGCTGAGGGAAAAAACATTCTATGGCTTCCCCACTACCTCCCCCAGTAAGTACAGAGAGATGCTACTGAATTCAAGGTTCTCAATCATAATCATTGCATTCAACATCCTCTGTGCATTAATGAGTTAACTTTTTCCTGAGAAACTTTTGATACTTTGTCCTGGCTCCTCAGAGGGAACCTCTGAGTCCTGTATGCCCTGCCTGATTGGAGGCTCTTTGTTTTCTTCGGCATTGGGCCACACCAGACAGTCTATTTTAACAATGTGATTTATGGTGGCAGGTGAGAGGAGAGACTTGGACCATGCTTATCAGCTCAACATCTCGAAGGACTGGAGGCTAAGGTCAGTCATACGCGTCATGTGTGCAACCAACAATGTTCGTGTGATTAAGCCCCAGTAAAAACTCTAAACACAGAGACTTGGTAAACTTCCTTGTTGGGAATCAGCTGTGACAAGATGGTGAGGTTATTCATGGATTAGAAGTTGGTAGCCTCTCGGTTGACACAGGCCTCCATCTCTTTTTATAACAAGCCAACAAACCTACAGTTCCCCAAACTTCTCCAGGTATACAACTTGGCTTGCAAGCAACCTAACTTGAAAAAAAAAAAAAAATCAGTATACTGAAAGCCTGTTCCGTTTGCCAAAAATATCAATTTGTCAGTGACAATATGCCAAACTCACCAAAGGTACTGACTTCCCAAAGACTATTTTCTTGTGTTTTCTCTATGGACACCTTTGAAACAGTCCTCTTTTATTTTTTTTAATGGGAGGAGAGAAGGAAGGGTCATTTGCTGAGAAGGGCCCCTACCACCACCACCTCCAACAGCCCAAGGGTAGAGAGCTTGGCTCTGGCCGGGGCTGGGGAATTTGAGTTGATTCTCTGCTCCTCCAGACAGGGAAGTGGAGCTTCACCATTTCTCACCTGCATGTGTTCACTCCTGCCCTTTATGAGTCACAGCCTGCATGGGTCCAATCCCAGCATTGCACCACCCAGAGTCTGCTGTGGCCCCACTCAGATCCGAGGTAGCACAGCCAGGAGAGGAAACGGAGGCTGGCCTCATCCCACCCATGGCATGAGTCCCCCTCTCCCACTGGTCAGAGGGACACTGATCTGCTGCCCCCAAGCTCTGGCCTTTCTTTTTTGGTATGCAGCAGTGTTGTTATATATATTACATATTATATACTTCCATTATATATATTAGCATAAACATATGTGTGTGTATATAAACACACACACACATACACACATATATATTTGGCTTCCCTGCTGACTCAGTGGTAAAGAACCTGCTTGTCAGTGCAGGAAATATGGGTTCAGTCCCTGGATTGGGAAGATCCCCTGGAGAAGGAAATGGCAACCCACTCCATATACTTGCTGGATAATCCCATGGACGGAGGAGCCTACAGTCTGTGGGGTTGTAAATAGTGGGATGACTTAGCAACGGAGCACACACTTGTACATACACATGTACGCACATGCACACACACACACATTCACATATATATAAAGTCTATATTTTGAATATGACTCAAAATTTCTGTGTCCATTTGGTGTCAAAGCAGAGACTTTTAGAAAGTTTCATATCACTAAAGGATAGAAAAATAATTTGAGTTTTCTAAAGAAAATGCTTCAAGAGAAGGGAGAGACATCTGAATTCTATAAGGGCCCAGGTAAAGTGCAAGTCAGGGGCCTAGAGTCAAGAAGAACTTATCTCAAGTTTAGACAAGTTGACAAAAACATTAAGGCCATCTTGGTCAGGTCAGACCTCTGTCTTTTTCAGAGCCCTTTTTGTGTCGGTCACATTCAACGTATACATTGTGAGTTTTGTGAGGACCTGAAATTTGTCTTGCCAATACTCATACCTCTCACGTGGGGGACTGTAATTAACAGGTAATTATAATGTATGCATTGAATCAGTATAAATGCCAAGCAATGATAACTGTGTGCATGTGTATATGCTTTGATGCAAGGATTGTTTCTGAATCAGTCCTATTCCTTCTCTTTTAAGAAGCTCCTTTGCCCTCTATCATGCACAGAGTTAGAGATGGAATTCTAATAATGCTTGAGGAACTACTCTCATCTTCTGACCCCAAGATATGCTGACAACTCATATTAATTGCCTATTCTGCTGACATTTCTCTGGAAATAGATGCCATTTTTTTCACAGAAAGGCTCTGTCAGAAAAAGGAGGTAAAGCAGGGAAGTTTGGATAGAAATACCAAGAGCTTATTTTGATAGATATACAGACTCTCTACCATCTTTTCAAATGTCAGTCTTGGAATCCAGCCTGCACAGGGAAAGGTGAGACAGGGCAGAGATGTGCACTGAGCCCACAGGATGGTCCCTGAGTCTCTGATTCATGCTGTGCTGTGCCTAATGCTCTATCTAAAGGACCACTTAGCAAACAACTCCTATGCTTCCTATGCCCTCAAGCTTCCACCTCAAAGATACTGAGTGTAGATAATTTTCTCCTGAATTAAGAAAGCGAGGATTGATAGTTAGAGCCTCTGAAATCTCTGCGCTGCAAATGCAAAAATAAACAAAAAAATTCAAGGATTCTTAGAACTCCTTAAGACTATCCTTTGAATGCAGAGCTGAAAGTACTTTTGCTCCAGTTCTGATCATTAGTCTTTGCCTACCATAAATGGGAAAACAGCAAAATGTGCAATAGAAAGTCAGTCACTCTGGAGAGTCTTGCAAATAAGTTGGTCATTTGAAAGGATAAATCATCTCCAATCACAACCCAGCGGTAATCTCATTTGAAGCATTCTCATCTCCAAAATGGCAATATATTGAGTTTCTTTGCTTAGAAATATGCTAAGAAAGGCTTTGCTCAACATTTTATTCCTACAGTAAACACAGCCAAGCTTTTCTAAGGCACTAATCCCTCTGGAGCTCTTTGCCTAGTGTGAATGCAAATGCAGGAGACCCTGGCCTCCAGCATGACAATAAAATCACCTTCTTTAAAGAAATGAACCCTAATCTTCCTTCTTTGTTTTTTTCCCTTTCTCTGCCTTCCATTGTAAGAGACTCACTTGGTAAGCCGTTTTATATATAGATTTGTGTGTGTGTGTATACATATACATCTATATACATACATACATACATATATATATATATATATATAGATAGATAGATGCATACATATCTCAGAATAAATGAAGTAAAATAAATGATTGTGGGTTGAATTGTGTACCCCCAAAATATGTGTTAAAATTCTAAATTCCATGCTTGTGAATGTGATCTTATTTGGAAATAGGCTCTTTGCAGATATAATCTGGTTACAATTAGGTCATATTTGATAGGGGGAATTTTAATCTAACATGACTAGTTTGTTTGTTAGAAGAGAGGACAGAGACACAAGAAGAGGATATCATCTAAAGACTAATAAAAACAAAGATAACAGCCACGTGTAGATGGGCTTGAAGCTGGAGCCCATAGGGCTGTTGAAAGTTAGGAGAGGCAAGGAAGAATCCTTCCTAGAAGCCCTAGAGGGAGCATGGCCTTGCCAACACCTTGATGTTGGACTTAATGGCTGCCAGAATCATACCAGTAAATTTGTTTTGAGATTCCTAGTTCGGGGTATTTTGTTACACGGCAGCCCTGAGAAGCTAATACAAATGGTTAGTGGCCTTTCAGAAAAGGAAACTAGGAGCCATCAGAGTATCCAGCACTGGACAAAATCACTGCCTGTCTGAACCTGGGGTTTCCTCCTGCACGTTGGCAGTGGGTTCTCCCCTGTGAGAGCAAGGAGCCTGACAATTCTCCATTCACATTCCAACTCTGCTTTCTTATAGGCAATTATTTCAGGTGGTGATTTAGCCTAAAAGTTTGATTCCTCTCTGCAAAAATGGGTATAATTATAGGTACTAAGCAGTGTTTTGGTTTGGGGTTAGTTTTGGTCTTAGGATTAAAGGAGATGATATATGTAAAACACCGGACATATTAAACTTTCAGTCAATCTAGATTTCTTCCTCTACTGTCTCTTGTTTCTTTGTAGGCATCCACCTTCCCAACTACCAGCCATCAACTAATCCCCCCTGAGGTTCGAGCTGATAATAGCTTCAGATTTTATATATCCCAGAGATACCTATAATTTAACAGATAACTCTTAAAGGCAGAAAAGCCCTTGAGGCCAAAGCAATGAATTCTAATAGAAAACTTCAGGCCTTTTGATAGGCAGTGGAGTAGTTATTTTTGAGCTGGGGAACTTGTCAGAAGGCAGTCAGATCACACCCAAAAGGCTTCTGGCCCGACTCCTGCAGCTAGTCCTCCTTGTTAATCATTTCCTTTTGGAGAACAGAGTCTTTATATTTTCTGATCTGTTGCTTTTCATGCCTTTATTTATTAATCAATTATTCCTTTATTCTTGTTTTCATTCTCTCATTCAATTTATTAAGTACATAGTCTATTCAGGATCAACTTAAAGTGACTGCTTTTAAGGAGCTTGTTATCTAGCAGACAAGAGGAGACCCTCAAAAAAATAGATAATAAATATAATTTAGAAATTTCTAATATTCAGAACTGAGATTTTTGTTTTTGTGAGACCTTCCTAAGTAATCACTTGATCTCATTACTTTCTATTTTTACTTTTCTCTCCTCTTTTTTTTTCTTTGTCTTAAATTTACGTTTATGAGAGTAAGAGCTGATGTTCCTGTAATAAAGCCTTTTTGCCCATGTTTATGTGTAAGAATGTGTTAGTGTGTACATTTGTGATCATCTACAATTGAATACTGTAAATTGCAGAAGTTTTTTTCCTCTCACAGTAGTTTCAATTATTGAGACTAATCCCATTTCTGCATCGACTCACTGCACTGGCCATTAATTTCAGTATTCTCCTTCCATTAGAACAAGTTCATTTATTCATTCCACCTCTGCTTAATCTCTCTTATAAGTCTGAGAACATTATGATGATGATTTCTCCATTCTCTATTTTCTCTAATCCAGGGGTCTCCAACCTCCAGGATCTAATGCCTGATGATCTGATGTGGAGCTGATGTAATAATAATAGAAATAAAGTTCACAGTAAATGTAATGTGCTTGAATCAACCCGAAACCCTCACCCCCACCCCTGGTTCATGGAAAAATTGTCTTCCACAAAATCAATCCTTGGTGCCAAAAAAGTTGGGAACCACTGCTTTAATCCAGGTAGCAAACATTTGAGGAATTAACTCTTTTAAAAGTGCTTTTTTGTTTTAAAGATTGCTAGACGTAGAATCCACACATCTGAGTTGATGCTCTACCTCTGTTCTTAAATAATTGTCAGGTTTTTTTCATCAGCAGTAGCAATACTAGTAAGAATAACAGCAGTAGTAGTTTATAATAGCTGACACCTGCTGAATACTTATTCATGTACTAGACACTGTGACAAATTCATGGAGAATTATATTACTATGTCAGTAATTCAAAGAGAAATATATTCAGTTTTTTATTTCTAATATAAGCTCTCAAAAGTTCTATAAGAAACAATAGCTCTGAAAGTCAAAGTATTTGATTTGCATGAAGCAAGTGTTTCTGAGAAAAGTCTACTGAAAAATAAAAAGGAAATCCCTACAGGAAGCAAGATTTAGAGTGGACACATTAGAAATAAATTGAAAAGAAAATAGAGAATTATGTTCAGTTCAGTTCAGTTCAGTCGCTCAGTCGTGGGAAACTAAATGAGGATCAACCAGCCTGGGAAGGGGCAGAAGAATGGGATATGAACAGGCATGGTTGTGGATGCCTAACACAGCAAGGCTGGACCTGGAGATTGGAGACGACCACATAAAAGGGAAACGGTCAGGATGGAGAGACAGCCAGATATCATCACCATGATCAGAAAGTTGCATGTTTGAGGATCAATAGCTATGCCAGTAAATTTTAAATGTCAGCTTCCCTGACCAGGGGGTACACAGATTAAATATTATTTCTAAATATGTCTGTGAGGGTGTTTTTGGATGAAATCTGCATTTAAATTGGTGCCCTCCCCAGTGTGGATGGGCATCATTCAATCCACTGAGGGCCTCAATAGAACTAAGGTGGACCACGGAGGAACCTGCTCCATCCTGCTTGATTACTTGAGCTGAGATATCCATATTTTCCCACAATAGGTGTTCCTGGTTCTCAGGCTTTAGGACTCAGACAAAATCACAGCCATGGGTTTTTTGGTCTCCAGTTTGCAGATGGTAGATCATGAGACTTCTCAGTCTCCATAATTGCATGATCCTATATATAATCTCCTATTGGTCCTGTTTCTCTCAAGAAGCTTGACAAATTCAATGGCTATAATTTGAACGGACACATGTTGCCATGTTAGTTCTTCAGATGCCAGTGTCTTCTTTCTACAGCTGTCTGAAAGATAGCCATGGCTTTTTCAGCAGAAATGATACTCATGTGTGTCCTAAGTCTTTGAGGATTTCCTTCCAAATAGATCCATAGAAACATCCTGCCTTTTGTTCGCTCAAAACACTTATTAACACTCCAACACATCTGAAGCAGTAAGATGCTTCAGGAGAAAAGACTCCAAAATCTATAAATTAAACAGAATGGGCCTAGCTGACAATTTACCACTAAAAACCAACTTTGATTTATATAAGGATAGCACCTGTAATATATTACCCACTGAATTATCTAGGTGTACTTTCCAGCTCTACTCATTTCAGAATGCCTCATGACCAGAGTATCACATCTAGACTAAAAAAAATAAATCTCCCACATGCCTCAGCATCTTTCAAAATGGGTTCCAAAGCATCAAAAAGGTGCTATTGGGTAAAGATTATCCATCTCAAACTGAGATTAGTGATAAAGATGGTGGTAAGAATTAATCCGAAATCACAATATTTCCTCCATGACTTCTAAATTTATTGGGGCATATTTGTTAAGTCAGTTCAGCCGTCCAATCTTTTCCGTCTCTTTGTGACCCCATAGACTGCAGCACATCAGGCTTCCTTGTCCTTCACCAACTCCCAGAGCTTGCTCACTCTCCTGTCCATTGAGTCGGTAAAGCCATCCAACCATCTTATCCTCTGTGGTCCCCTTCTCCTCCCACCTTCAATTTTTCCAGCATTAGGGTCTTTTCAAATGAGCCAGTTCTTTGCATCAGCTGGCCAAGGTATTGGAGTTTCAGCTTCAGCATCAATCCTTCCAATGAATATTCAGGACTGGTTTCCTTTAGGATGGACTCATTGGATCTCCTTGCACTCCAAGGGACTTTCAATTGTCTTATCCAACACCACAGTTCAAAAGCATCAATTCTTCAGGGCTCAGCTTTCTTTATGGTCCAATTCTCAAATCCATACATGACTACTGGAAAATCCATAGCTTTGACTAGACAGACCTTTGTTGGCAAAGCAAAGTCTCTGCTTTTTAATATGCTGTCTAGGTTGGCCATAGCTTTTCTTCCAAGGAGTAAGCGTCTTTTAATTTCATGGCTGCAGTCACCATTTGCAGTGATTTTAGAGCCCAAAAAAATAAAGCCTGTCAAGGTTTCCATTGTTTCTCCATCTATTTGTCATGAAGTGATGGGACTGGATGCAATGACCTTAGTTTTATGAATGTGGATTTTTAAGCCAACTTTTTTACTCTCCTCTTTCAAGTTCATCAAGAGGCTCTTTAATTCTTCATCACTTCCCGTCATAAGGGTGGTATCACTGGCATATCTGAGGTTATTTACATTTCTCCTGGAAATATTCATTCCAGCTTATGATTCATTCACCCAGTATTTCACACGATATATGCTGCATATAAGTTAATTAAACAGGGTGACAATAGAAAGACTTGACGTACTCCTTCCCAAATTTAGAAGAAGTATGTTGTTCCATGTCCAGTTCTAAATGTTGCTTCCTGAATGCATACAGATTTCTCAGGAGACAGGTCAGGTGCTCTGGTATTCCCATCTCCAAGAATTTTCCACAGCTGTTGTGATCCACACAGTCAAAGGCTTTGGCATAGTCAATAAAGCAGAAAGAGATGTCTTTCTGGAACTCTNAATTTAGTTGACTAAAATCTTTTTTTTTTTCTTCTATAGTAGATCTATTGGCTTTCCAAAAACTTCTGTTGAGCCTGCTATGAGAAGCACTCCTTTCAAGTAATAGACATACGACATTATTGACTTTAATTGGTGTCATTCGGAAGCTGAGTCAGTCTGCTGGAAAATGGAAACGAGGCTGGACTTCTACTGCAGGTGGTTTTGGAAGAGGAGTCATATAACCCACACACCCACTGCCACCACTTAAAATGAGTATGTCACTAAGCTTATCTCCCTTCCTTTGAATCTGAGTCACCCTTTCAGCTGTCTTTGACCAAGAGACTGTAGCAGAAGTGATGTCTGGAGCCATAAGGAGTTAAGCAGCTTTCACCCCTCTCTCTCTTAGTTGAGCCGTCATGCTAACGTAGGAGAAGCCCAGACCACACGGAGGGGCGTTAAGATGCCCCTGTGAGTGGCTTTAGGTGAACAATGGCTGAGCTGACAGTGAGAACTGAGGTCTCAGATATTTGAGCCTACCCCACCTCTTCCTGAGAGGTGAGGCCCCAGCCCTCTGAGATGTTCAGGATGACTACTTAAACAGAGATCGGCTGTTCTGCTGAGTGCTGCCCAAACTGTAGCCTCATGAGTAAATAATAAAATGGCTTTTATAAATAATTAAATTTCAAAGTGGTTTGTTCTACAGCAATAGATAATTAAAAGATATGCCTTGAAAAATGAATAGACATTTGGCAGGTATTCCTGATATAAGAAACACCCTGAGCAGAGGCAAAAATATAAATGATCATGGCATGTTCCAGAAACAAGTAGCTCAGTGTGACTGAAATGCTGGGTACAGGAGGAGAAGTCATGATCTTCAGGCCTATAGAGGTCAACAGGGCCCAATCAGTAGTGGTTTGGTGGTGCTAGTGGTAAAGAACCCTCCTGACAATTCAGGAGACATAAGAGATGCAGGTTCGATCCCGGGGTCAGGAAGATTCCCTGGAGAAGGCAATGGTAACCCACTCTAGTATTCTTGCCTGGAGAATTTCATGTATATAGGAGCCTGGTAGGCTACAGTCCTTGGCATTGAAAAGAGTCAGATACAATGCAAGCAACTTAGCATGCACACAGCAGTGGTTTGGGGACTGGCATAACACTTCAATTAAATTATCCTAAAATATACCCTATTGTGTCATTCTGTCAGCTCTGGATTTTTCCTTCCTTCTCCTGGTAAGACTCGCCTCTTTTTTCCTTTGGACCAAGCTCAGTGTATATGTATTGGGTGGTGCAAATCTATATAAACACTCTCAGAAACACAAAAACGTACACTCACAAGAGGCCCATGTTGGACCACTTAGACCATTTCTGTACTTCTGGCTACAGGTCAGCTAAGAGACAAACCCCTGATCCGAGCTGAATATCTGGGTTAATCTTGAAATTTTTCTTGGGTTATCAGGAATGCTAAAGTGCTAGAAAGCAAACTGAAATAACAAAAAAGAATTAAGCAAAAGGGAAAAATTAGGCTAAAACTGGAAATAGAATCCTATGGAATCCTAGATTTAACTTAGTTCTGTTGTGTTAGCCAATTCAAAAAAATTTTTTTTTCCTTTAAGCTGATTTGAGTTGAGTTTCTGTCGCAACCAAAAGGTTCCAGATTAATAAAGAGAAACACAAGCTTTAAAATACGCACATAATAAGATTGGTTGAGTTCTAGAAATACAGCTCTGGCTTCAGTAAAGAGGAAACAGCAAAGCAAAAGACATTTCAGACAAGAGCTAATGAGGACTTTCTCAACCATAATATGAAGAAGGGAATTTAATATTTAGTCTTCCCTTCACATGGAGGAACTAAAGACAATCCAAGGGAGAAAGAACATAACTGAATTGTCAATGAATGTAAGTGTCTAATAATTCACATTTTAATCAGTGGTCACTCACTTCATTCATTCAACGAACATTGATCTCTGGCTCTGTTTGACCATGAATTCTCAATCCTGCTGCTTATTAAATCAGATTTCCAAGGTTAAACCCAATTATTAGCATTTTTTAAAAGATCACTAGGGAATTTTTTGCAGTTAAGTTTGCACCTTGATAAGCATAAAAATTATATAACAACTTCTTTAAAATATTGATTCACTAGTTATAGCATATTAACATTCAGTAAGATTGAGCCAAGGTAGAGAATCAGTATTTTCCAAAACATGTTAATAATAACTTCTACCTACCAACTTAGCACTTCCCTATTCCTGAATCAGTCATAAGCAAGCTATCAGTAAATCATCAATTTCTGATCTGTCAACTTAAAAGGATCTTGCCCTACTTCTGAAGATACAGTAGCAAGAAAGTCGGAGGGATCATGGGAATCTGTGTGCTCATTAACCAGCCTTCTTTTGAATTGGTCTACTTTACGCAACAAAGCACAGACATACAGGCACCTTCCTAGACCCTAAAAAATTTAGATACCAACCAGAATAGAAGCCCTTCTTTTAGTTAATTAACTGGGTCCTGAAAGCTTCTTTTGTTGGTGCCAAAAACTCCCACACTGAGAAATTTCCTAGTTTAAAAAAGAAAAAAAAAAATTCACAGCGATGACCACTGCGACTGAAGTAGAATCAAAGAAAAGAAAAATCAAGAAATTAGATCAGAGAGTCAGCAGAGGACCAGATGGTGTAGAGCCTCACAGGTTTAAGAACTTTGTCTTCACTCTGAGAACAAATCTTAATACCACTGAAGAAGCTTCCCTATAAAGGTAAATTCATCTTACTTTTTTAATAGGATCATTTCAGCTGCCTGTTTAGAAGATTAAATAGGGCAACAAATAGAAATATAGAGACTGGTTAGAGGGCAATTACAGTAATTCATACAAGAGACAGTAATAATAGCAGGTTTCTTCTATGTCCCCTATGAATTGGCCAGGTTCTTGATAGGTTTTTAAGGCTGAGTCAGCAGACTTTGCTAACTGATGGAAGACGTGGGGTAAGAATATAAGAGACAGGAAGTAAATTGGACCCTAGAGCTTGAGAATCATGTAAATAAAATGAGGACTCTAACTGAAACAGGGAAGACTGGCAGAGGAACAGGCTCTGAATTGAGAGATCAGAAGCTAAATTTTTTAAATAAAAATACCCCCAGTTTTCTTTTATTTTTTCGTTTTTTTTATTGGAGTATAAAGGATTTACAGTGTTGTGTTCATTTCTGCTATACAGCAAGGTAAATCAGTTATACATATATGCACTCTTTTTTTAGATTCTTTTCCTATTAGGTCATTACAGAGTATTGAATAGAGTTCCCCATGCTATACAGGAGGTTCTTATTAGCTATCTATTTTATATCTAGTAATGTTATATGTCAATCCTAATCTCCTAATTTATCCCTCCCCTATTCCTCCTTGATACCCTTAACCTTGTTTTCTACGTCTATGACTCAACTTCTGTTTTGTAAACAGGTTAATTTGTATCACTTTTTTAGATTTCACTTATAAACATTATTACATGATATTTATCTTTCTCTGTCTAACCTACTTTATCAGCATGACAATCTCTAGGTCCATCTATATCACTGCAAATTTTGATAGCTCCCACTTAACCCAGATGGCTTGAGGGGAAACTTCCCAGAATAGAAAAGCNTTTTAGATTTCACTTATAAACATTATTACATGATATTTATCTTTCTCTGTCTAACCTACTTTATCAGCATGACAATCTCTAGGTCCATCTATATCACTGCAAATTTTGATAGCTCCCACTTAACCCAGATGGCTTGAGGGGAAACTTCCCAGAATAGAAAAGCTTTTTATTGGATTTTTTTTTTTTTCATTTTGGCCACACTGTATGTCAAGGCTTACAGTATCTCAGTTCCCTCACCAGGAATTGAAGCCATACCCACAGAGGTGAAAACATGGAGTCTTAACCACTGATCTGCCAGGGAGTTCCCAGGAGCTAATTTTTAAGATTTCTCTTAGTAATACAAGCAAATATATTAAATTATTAGATATTTTACCCCAAAGTCCAGAGGTCAGTTCTGGGCTTAACCTATAAAACTCAGACTGATAAGCATACAAGTGGTATTAGATAAAATCACCATGTGAGAGAGTGTGGATAGAATCAGAGAGATGTAAAGATGCATTCTTGACTTCCCTGGTGGTCTAGTGAATAACCCTCCTGTCAGTGCAGGGCATGTGGGTTTGATCCCTGGTCCAGGAAGACCCCACAGGCTGCGAGGCAAATAAGCCCAGGCACTGCAACTACTGAGCCCACATGCCACCACTACTGAAGCCCACGTGTCTCACGTTCTCTTCCACAGCAAGAGAGGCCACTACAGTGAGAAACTGGTGCCCGCAATGAGAGGAAGCCCGTGGGCAGCAATGAAGATCCAGAGCAGCCTGTACACATGCCTGAGCGACTGAACAAAAGCAACAATGTGGAGAAAAAAAAAAGGACTGGCTCCTCAGGTACACCCGCGTGAAAACAGGGCGATGAAGAGGAGCCGGCCAACAAGATGAGAAGACTGCTCTCAACAAGATGAAAGAAACCTCCCAACTGTAGGGCCCTGAAACTCAAGTGAGGACGCTGCGCCACGGAGCACAGAATGGGCCTGTGTGCCACCTGCTGGTGACGCGGGACGTATGGAGAAAGGCTGAGCTCTGTCCATGTGTCTTTAGCAATATATCTGCCAGGCGTCACCTTAATGAGACTCATTGTGGAAGAGTGCTCAGAACTACAACCCGGCTGAGCTGAAGTCAGTGAAGAATGAGAAGGGAGAAATTTGCAACAATCTGTAGAAGACTCTTCAGAGGAGAAAAACAGACATGCATTTGAAAGAGACTGTAAGGTCAAGAGTGGAGAAGGAAATGGAAACCCACTCCAGTATCCTTGCCTAGAGAATCCCATAGACAGAGGAGCCTGGTGGGCTGCTGTCCATACAGAGTCGGACATGAGTGAAGCAACTTAGCATGCATGTGTGCATTGGAGAAGGAAATGACAACCCACTCCAGTGTTCTTGCCTGGAGAATCCCAGGGACGGAGGAGCCTGATGGGCTGCCGTCTATGGGGTCGCAAAGAGTCAGGCAGGACTGAAGCGACTTAGCAGCAGCATAAGGTCAAGAAAGATTTCTTTGTTTTTCAGTTGAGAAATACACGTATTCACGTACACTTGAAAATTATAAAGAGATGAACTGGTGGTCCAGGAGAAGGAAGAGTGAAGAGCAAAAGGATATTAACCTTTGAGAGATGGGAGACAAATTAAGTGAACTCTACTGTGATGGCTAATTTTATGTGTCTATTTGACCAGAATAAGGGCTACCCAAATAGCTGTTAAAGCATTACTTCTGGAGGTATTTATGAGCATGTTTCCAGAAGTGATTAAAATTTGAATCAGTAGACTGAGAAAAGATTGCTTTCACTAACACTGTGGCCACTATCCATCCATTGAGGGCCTAAATAGAACAAAAGCTGAGGAAGGACAAACTTGGATCTTCTGCTGCCTTCAGACATAAGTGGTTCAGGTTCTTAGGCCTTGTAATTTGGAATTAAATTATACCACTGCCTTTCCTCATCTCACACACTAGCAAAGTAATGATCAAAATTCTCCAAGCCAAGCTTCAACAGTACGTGAACTATGAACTTCCTGATGTTCAAGCTGGATTTAGGAAAAATACAGGAACCAGAGACCAAATTGCCAACATCCACTGGATCATCAAAAAAGCAAGAGAGTTCCAGAAAAACATCTACTTTTTTCTTTACTGACTGTGCCAAAATCTTTGACTGTGTGGATCACAACAAACTGTGGAAAATTCTTAAAGAGATGGGAACACCAGATCACCTGACCCACCATCTGAGAAGTCAGTATGCAGGTCAAAAAGCAACAGTATGATGGAACAACATACTGGTTCCAAAACAGGAAAGGAGTAGGTCACAGTTTTATATTGTCACCCTGCTTATTTAACTTATATGCAGAGTACATCATCATAAATGCTGGACTGGATGAAGCACAAGCTGGAATCAAGACTGCTGGGAGAAATACCAATAACCTCAGATATTCAGACGACACAACACTTACAGCAGAAGGTGAAAAAGAACTTAAGAGCCTCTTGATGAAGGTGAAAGAGGAGAGTGAAAAAGTTGGCTTAAAACTCAACATTCAGAAAACTNGCTACAGTCTATGAGGTCACAAAAGAGTTCCATAGGACTTACAACTAAACCATATTCCTCATCAAATGGAGAAAACCTTATATAGAGTAAAGCCAGAGAGAAAAAAAGGCTCATTCAGGACATGGTGAACAAGATATAATTGACATTATAAGAGTACCTTAAATCAGTCTTCCTGAAGTGGATTTCTTTTTGTTTCTGAGGAAGTTTGCATTAGACTTCTATGAGTTATACTCAAAAAAGATTCACCATACACACATATTCAGTATTTTTGCTGGACAACCAAACATCCTTTTTCTGAGATCCTTTTTCTCATTTTAGTTTAGCTATGCATTCCTTCAGGAACTCTCACATTTTATTACAGATGTAGGAATTATCACTGAAAAGTTATTAATAAAGAAAAAATAATACTTAATTTGCCTTGTGGTAGAATTTCGGGCATCTGTTGCCCGGGACAGATTTTGGGTATGATGAGTCTCTGTGCTGATAGACCAGGTACTGTGAAAACATTGTTATCATTCACTTAGAATGCTTCTGCTTGAGTCATGTTTCAAATACATTCTTGATGTCACGTTTAATGTGAAACTAGCAAGGGAAAGTTTCAATGCTCTTTGATACAGAGATCACAGGATATAGTAATCAAATCACAGGGTCTCCATTAGATAGATCTGAGCCCAAAAGGGCAGGACTTATTTTTTGTGTTTCCCATTTATATATTAACATATTCTTAAAACCAAGAACAATGACTAGAATGTATTAGGCATTCAATAAATTTTTGTTGAATACATAAATTTATTTAACCCAAATTTAGTCACCTACTGACTGTATTTCATTAGAAAAATTACTTAACCTTTTGAAATGTGTTTTCTCCTAATCTGAGACTTGTCATATTCATTAGAAATTGTNATTCAATAAATTTTTGTTGAATACATAAATTTATTTAACCCAAATTTAGTCACCTACTGACTGTATTTCATTAGAAAAATTACTTAACCTTTTGAAATGTGTTTTCTCCTAATCTGAGACTTGTCATATTCATTAGAAATTGTTGGAAGAGGCAGGATTCTTTTAAAAATATGCTAAATGATATTGAAATATAACCAATGGTAGAAATTTAGAAAAATATTTATACATATGTTTTGAGCAGTTTGATTTTCTAAATGGGTGGTGGGACAAGGGGTGGACCAGAGATTCTAATGTCTTAGTACCAAGATTCTGTGAGGGCTGTGCTTCTTGACCTACTTCTTGAATAAGGGTTTCAATGAATGAGAGGATCTGGCTCATAAGAAAGGAATGGAAATAATGTACCAACCAGATCTCAAATGTGTGAAAGCCTTAAGTGAAGTCGCTCAGTCGTGTCCAACTCTGTCACCCCATGAACTGGAGCCTACCAGGCTCCTGCGTCCACAGAATTTTCTAGGCAAGAATAGTGGAGTGGATTGTCATTTCCTTCTGTAGGGGATCTTCCTGACCCGGGGATGGAACCCAGGTCTGCCCACATTGCAGGCAGATGCTTTACCGTCTGAGCCACCAGGGAAGCCCAAGAGCCTCAGAGAGTAGGGATTTAACCCCTTACTGGATTTGTCAACCTTTAGAAATAATTCTGCTGCACTTTTGGACAATATTTCTGGTAGATGCTGACAAGTGTTTTGTCTGTATCCAAAATCTGCCAGCTTCAATTAAAATCCATTTGTAGGACAAGAAGAAGAAAGAAACATTTTTTTAAGAAAAAAATTATTGACAGTGCCATAGCTTCCATGATCATGTGTTTGGACTCTAGTGTCTTGAAGAAAGAACTATGAATTATCCCAAATCCTGGTGTTTTTTTTTTGTTGTTGTTGTTGTTAATATTTATATATCACAATCAAAGAAGGATTGGGAGTTTGGCATTAGCAGATGTAAAATATTATATATGTAGGATGGATAAACAACAAGGTCATATTGGATAACACAGGGAACTATGGTCAATAATCTATGTGAAAGCATAAAGGAAAAGACTATGAAAAAGTGTGTATATATATATATATATGTATAGATACAGCTGAATCACTTTGCTGTAGAGCACAAATTAATGCAACATTTTAAATCAACTATACTTCAAGAAAATATTTAAAAATGATTTGTTAGGTGGGATGAGCAGTGTTGGTCTTGGGCTAATTATTCTCTACTAATGAGATAAGATGGAGAAGGAAATGGCAATCCATTCCAGTATTCTTGCCTAGAGAATCCCGTGGACAGAGGAGCCTGGTGGGCTGCTATCCATAGGGTCACACAGAGTTGGACTCAACTGAAGCGACTTAGCATGCATGCATGCGTTGGAGAAGGAAATGGCAACCCACTCCGGTATTCTTGCCTGGAGAATCCCAGGGACAGAAGAGCCTGGTGGGCTGCTGTCTATGGGGTCACACAGAGTCAGACACAACTAAAGTGACTTAGCAGCAGTAGCAGCAGTGAGATAAAAACTTTCTTAGAACTCTACCTGATGCTCCAATAATCATGAGGGGTTTGTCTTTCTATTGGGAACATATAATATCATCATCCCTTTTTGTGCTCTAGTAAGTATTGCCTCAGATTATCTCTGAAGGTCTTTCTCCATTCTCGGGTAGTTCACCAAATGCATATGTGAATCAGAACTCTACTGAATGTTTGAGGAACACCTAACTGATATCTGGAATTCTCTCCTTATGGGGTTCTCTCTTATTTGGGACCATGCTCTGTGAACTATGCCTCTCTTCTTCTTGTCTCCTTGAACTATGGACTCCTTCTTCTCAACTCAGGGAATTCACCTGCTTCTTTCTGGACTTCTGTCCTTGCAATGCAACCTGGAAACTCTATGGAGACAGTACAGTAGTAAATTGGGACAAGTGTGAGTGTCTTAGTCTGATCGGGCTGCTATAACAGAGGTACATGGTCTTGGTGGCTTATAAACAACGTACACATATTCTTCACATTTCTAGAGGCTGGGAAGTCCAAGATCAAGGTGAGATGTCAATGTCTGGGTTTCACCCAGAAACCCACTGTTTCTGGTTACTAGATGTCCCTTCTCTCACTGTGTTCTCACATGGAAAAGGAGTAAGGGAGCTCTCCTGGGCCTGTTTAATAAGGATACTAATCCCATTCACGGGGGTCCCACCCTCATGAGCTAATTATCTCTTAAAGTCCTCACCTTCAAATATCATCACACTTAAGACTAGGTTTCAGAGTTACCTGGTGGTCCAGTGGTTGGAATCCACCTGCCAGTGCAGAAGAAATGGGGTCCACCCCTGGCCCAGGATGACCCCACATGCCTTGGGGCAACAATTCTGTGTGCTGCAACTACTGAGCCCACATACGACAACTAGCAAAGCCTGCGTGTCTAAGGCCCATGCTTTACGACAAGAAAAGCCATTGCTATGAGAAGCCCATGTACTCCAAGTAGAGAGCAGCCCTCACTCGCCACAACTAGAGAGAGCTTGTAAGCAGCCACAAAGATCCAGTGCAGCAAAAAGAAGAAGAAAAAGACTAGGTTTCAACATATGGATGTGTGTTGGGGGGGACACAAACATTCAGTCTACTAAGTAGCCCTTCTTCACAGCACGAGTTACAACTGCAATCTGGCATCTGTTTGGGTGATTTGGCACTTGTTACCCACTTTCTGCTGGCTCAGACAGTTAGAATCTGCCTGCAATGCCGAAGAAGGGAATGGCTACTCACTCCAGTATTCGTGCCTGGAAAATCCCATGGGCAGAGGATCCTAGAGGGCTACCATCCATAGGGTCGAGAACAGTTGGACATGACTGTAGGACTAACACTTTCACACACTAAACTCTAAATGCCATGACTTTAGGACCCTTATCTGTTGTCAGTCACTATTTTATAAATAGCAACTGTTTCTCCTGCGTAGTGGATATAAATAACATTCTTAAACAAATGGTCTTAACACACTTTACATCTGTATTCTTTTCTTGGACGTTTGGACTGTAAATTCATCAGACCAACTTCCCTTTTATCCTGAGGGAAATTTAGCCTCTGGGAATGGCTTAACACCTCCTATGACAACAAAATCTCGTGTCTCTTGCCCAATTTTAGAGATATTAGGAAGAGTTTCTTTTAAAAAATTGTATCTTGCAAATGAGTTAATTATTTTTGTTTGGATTGTAGTGATTCTGTAATTGTAGATTAATTGGTTCCATCTGCTCTGTGATTTTCCAATTAACAGGTAATAGCTTTTGAAAGTTAGTTCATTTCTGACATGTGCAGGAATGTATTTAAGATGGTAATTTTTCCCTTTAATGCTCTCTGCTGCTACTTTTTTTTTTCTCAAGTCCTGAGGCATATGGTATATTTTTCCTCTGTTATCTGAGGGCTTTTGAGGACAAATCTTCCTGAACAGGGTCATAAACTTCTTCTTTTTTTTTTTGCAACTGGTATTCTGGGTTCACTTATTATTTGCTGCTGTTCCTTGTACTGATTAATGACAATAATTTTTAAGGCTAGAGGTATTTTATTATTTTTTAATTTAAAAATTGACTGACTGTTTGATTAAGTTTCTTCCAGCTGAGTTTTCATATTAATAGAGATTTCTGACTGCAGAATAATACCTGCCGTAAGTGGGTAGGAGGAATGGAGAGTGAAGGAGGGAGCTTTCAAAAAATTATTTTAGCATAAATATTCAAGTCTATCACTTCCTACTACAAAGCTGACCTTGGACATTACATTACCTAATTGTAGGTATTATGAAACACTTGAAGTTTTTGAAGTATCTCCTTTCCTTCTCTTTATTGTAAATGCCATCAGCCAGGTCAAACAATTTTAGAACCTCCAAGGTATAATTTATATGATTTTGCTAAACAGTGACAAAGTGTGGACGTATTAATAATAGAGAAACTAGCAAGTAACCAAAAGCTTCCAAGTGGATCAATGTTTCCTCTGAAAAACAAAGGGCTTTGCAGATAGTGCTAGTGGTACAGAATCTGCCTGCTATTGCAGGAAATATAAGAGATGTAGGTACATTCCCTGGTCAGGAAGATCCCCTGGAGGAAGGCATGGCAACCCACTCCAGTATCCTTGCCTAGACAATCCCATGGTCAGAGGAGCCTAGTGAGCTACAGTCCATAGAGTTGCAAATAACTGGACACAGCTGAAGCGACTTAGAATGCACAGACTAGATTTATTACCCTTCTTTAAAAAAGAAATAAAGAGAAAGTCAGGTAAAATAGATGAAACAAGGGTCTTCAAACACTGGACAACAGGCAGAACAAGACTGTGATGTTTTCATAAATTAAATGTGTAGAAGCAGTTTCCAGGCTATGACGCAGAGAGTAAGACTTCAAACAGAGATATTTCGCTGCATTGAAGATTCAATCTTTCAGTGCTCGAGAAGAGGTCTAGGGGCCCAACTCATTTGACACCAGTCCTGATAATATGGCACAGTTGCCCAGGGCATCACAAGTTGAAACAAGTTTTCAGCAGAACACTGCTGCTAAGAGCACTTTTACTGTGAAAACCTGGAAGTTGACCTCCCTGAGAAAAAGCACATAAGAATGGTATATAAATCAGAACTCTTGCCTTCCCTGAGCCTCAGAAGAAAGAAAATGATGTGGACTCACAGCAGAAGGCAGGGAATCCAGAGAGGTGGAAGGAGTAGTGGTCAGCGCCTAGAAGAGCGACCTCAGAGTTTTTCAGTTCTCCAGTCTAACCCTGGCAGGGTAGATCACATTCATATACCAGAAGTCCCATATACCATGAAACATCAGCCTACTTTTAGCATTTCAAATTATTTTAAAAGAGCAGGAGTAATTTTAGCACAGATCAGATCACTGACAATAATATAACTAGTGACACCTAACAGGAGTATGAGACATCTTTTTTTTCCTGAATCCAGGGTAGGGTCTACAGGTTGGTTGGTCTCCCTGTGTCCCTAGATCTCATGCGGAAAGTCTGATGAATGGAATTACAGATTCCATTCTGTTAGGCCTATGACAGAAATGGTAGGTTGCCATGGGCAGTTCAGGATTTCTTTTTCTAGGTCTGATTTAAACCTCCAATTTTCTGTCTCCAAGGTAATGATGGATTCCCCAAGAGGAAGAGCTAGTAACATTCCATAGTACCATCTCATGCATTTTGCAACTTCTGTCAAGAACTCCTAGGTCCTAAAGACTGCTGCTTCCTGGCAAGGATGAATGGGGTTATATCCTCATTAGAACATGGTCGTCCTTGCCATCTTGACCTTGCACCTGCAATGAGGGGATCTGCTGACGTTTTGTCAAAGTGCAAGGAGGCCATACCCAAGCACAATGTCTCCATTGTAGAGGGAGCTCAGAAGAGTACATGCAAAACCCAGTGCAAGACTTTGCTGAAGTTGCAAAGTTAAAAGGAACATATACATATTCACACAGGTGAAAATTTCTTTGCCTACTTAAATTATGGCAAGTTGTTTACAGAAATGATGTGAAAGTGCCTGTCCACACTGGCAAAACGGCAAACTTCCTCTCTTGAATTGTACTCCGGGATGCTGCTGAAGTTAGCTGTAGGCTTGAAATGAAACCCTTTTGGTAGAAAGTTAATGGCACAGGGTTTGAGGCTTCAGGTTGCACAGTGGCTTCTGCAACTTTAGAGAACTAGTAAGTTGAGGACTACTGATAGTAAAGGTTACACTCATGTTGTTATATTTCTAAGTTTATTTTCTTTAAGGGATGCAATTCCTGAAACCAAATCAAAGTTCTGTCAGGGTTGAGTGATGAAGTCAAAAAGTAGTTAGCAATCAATGTTATTAAAAGTAGCCCATTTTAAAATGGAAATTAAAGCACAAAATTTCTAAAACAATTCTTATACAATTCTGTGAAGCATTAAATTACATTTAAGTGTCCCCTGATAGGAATATTTCTATTATAGAATGATGCAAAATATGCTTATGTGATGACTCTGTGCCTCTCTAAAAGAAAGGTCCTTAAGGACATGACTGTCTGCTACAAATATTTTAAGATACATTGTGAAAGTAGTCCTAGGCATCAGAAAATACAATTTTATTTGTATCTGACTATAGTCACATATACTGGCCTTCGGTTATGTTAAAACTGGGTCCCGAGTGAGTACTATCTCAGATTATTATTAGGTATACTTTTGAATATTGCATTATTTAATGAAATATAGATTCCGCTGCAGTGTTATAAAGAAATAACTCATTTGAAAAGACCATGATGCTGGGAAAGATTGAAGGCAGGAGGAGAAGGGGATGACAGAGGATGANCCCGGCATGGGGGCAGGAGGAGAAGGGGATGACCGAGGATGAGATAGCTGGATGGCATCACTGATGTGATGAATGTGAGTCTGAGTGAACTCCAGGAGTTGGTGATGGACAGGGAGGCCTGGCGTGCTGCGATTCATGGGGTCACAAAGAGTCGGACACAACTGAGTGACTGACCTGAACTGAAAGAGAGAAAAAACGAATAATTTGTTTTACCTTAGAGTCCCATTATCTTTCATGTATTTATTGGTAAATAACTGCACAAGAAACCTCCACTGAAAAAAACTAGGGATTATATGAAATATTATTTTGTAAAAGTATACTGTTTTTTTAAATTTTCAATGAACCAAGATATAAACTTTGAATTTTTTTCCCAACCTTGAATGCCTCTGTTAATATTATGTAGCACACTAGCCTAGTTTTGTGTTTTCTGGTCATCAATCATCAAGTCATTATGCTAATGATTAAATCACTATGATAATGATTACAACGTGAACACAAATATTTTTTCATAACTATAATTTTTACACACAACTGCATATCATTCCAGTGATCCTAATCTTATAAAAACAGAATAACTAAATATATTAATACTCTATATCAATAATCTACTTTGCATTAACAGTTAAAAAATTANCAAATATTTTTTCATAACTATAATTTTTACACACAACTGCATATCATTCCAGTGATCCTAATCTTATAAAAACAGAATAACTAAATATATTAATACTCTATATCAATAATCTACTTTGCATTAACAGTTAAAAAATTAGCCACATAGCCAGCCATGCCAGGATACAATGCTGTCCATCAGTGTGCCAGCACCTACAGCAGAAGGCAGGGTCTTAGAAATACTTTTTTTAGATATGTCTCCTCAGACAAGGCAAACAGAAACAAAAAATAAACAAATGGAACTATAACAAACTAAAAAACTTTCCACAGGAAAGGAAATTAGTAATAAAACACTAATGTTGCCTAGGGAATGGGGGAAGATATTTGCAAACAACACGTTCAATAAGGGGTTTATATGGCCCAGCAATCCCACTGCTGGACATACACATCGAGGAAACCAGAATTGAAAGAGACACATGTACTCCAATGTTCATCACAGCACTGTTTATAATAGCCAGNTTCACTTCATGATTAGGCATGAGCCAACCAGGCTAAAGTCATAAGGGCGTACAGTCACCTAAGACCACCACAATGGCACTTGCTTAATTGTGAATTTAATTAGCTAATGAGACACGCACTGTGTATTCACTACAGGTTCTAATGGTATATTTCTGGAAATCCGGTTATACTTCCTAGCTTTGCCATGTCCAATGATTCATGAAATAGATACTGTTAGCCTTTCCTGGTGCCTCTGCACAAACACATTCCAAATGATTGAGAAGGCCTGGCTCTGAATTTGAAAAGAAAAGGCAAACAAAATGAGGCTAATCTAGAGGGAACGATGCAAAAAATAGTCATTCTTTCAATAGAATCATAATTTATAGTATAAATATAAGATTGAATGACTTAACCACAAGCTTTCTCAGCACTGTCTGTGGGCAGCAGTTTATCCATGTTTAAAACAGCAAATATTCTTACCAAGTTATTCAGGTTTCAAGGATATAGTTCTTTCATAATGTTAAATTTTATATTTTGAAATAATGATAGTTTCACATTAAGTTTTAATAAAAAAATTAGAGCTCCTATGCCCCCTTTACTAGTTTCTTCTTAAGGTAATATCTTGCAAAATTAGGGTTTAATATCATAACCAGGATATTCCCATGTACACAATTCAACAATTTTATTCTGATTTCTGCAGTCTTACTTGTACTCATTTGTTGCATGGGCATGCGTGTGTGTATGTGTTTCATTCTATATAAGTTTACCGAGTGCAAAGTTAATGCCTTCACTTCCACAGTCAAGAAACATAAGTTTCACCACCGCAAGGATCCACCTTTTGGTCCTTTGATAATCAAATCTCCCTCCTCCCTATTTCCCTCCTGTACTACTAACCTTACAACCACTGATCTGTTTTCTATCTCTACAATTTTTCCTTTTCAAGAATGTGATGTAAATAAAATTATTCAGCATGTAAATTTTGTGGCTGTCTTTTTTTCACTCAGCCAAAATTCCTGTAGATTCACTCAAGTAGATGAGTATAATTAATAGTTTCTTTTTGCTGTTGAATAGTATTCTATGGTATGAATACATTACAGTCTGTTTAAGTATTGGGTTGGCCAAAATATTCATTTGGGGTTTTTCCATAAGATGAATGAACTTTTTGGCCAACTGAATCTTAACCCATTGCAGGATACCTGGATTGTTTCCAGTTTGGTTTATTATATACGAAGCTCTTACATACATCTGTGTATAGGGTTTTTATAAACATAAATTTTAATTTCTCTGGGCTCAATGCCCAAAAGTGCAACTGCTAAGTCAGACTGCTAATGATCTGTTTAGTTTTACAAGAGGTATACTGATTTTAAAGAAACAGAAATAGTGTTTATTGAGCACTTACTATGTGTCAGGTGCTTAATTTGTTAATTCATGCTTAATTTATTTAACAAACATTTGTTGACCACCTACTACGGTCGTGGTACTATTCAAGAACTGGGACTAAAGTGATGAACAGAACAGTTTCCCTGCCTACATTCTAGTATATGAAGAAGACAATGATAAATATATAAATAGAAATAATAATCTTAGATAGTGGTGAGAGAAATAAAAGCAATAAGGCAGGGAATGGTTTGGAATATGGCAGCGGAGGTGCCACTTTAGCTAAGGTGGCCAGAGAAGGCATCTCAGAAGTGATGACTTACAAGCTGAAAACATTTATGAGAAGGAAGGAGCCCAGCATATATATATGGGGAATGGTGGTTCCAAGTAGAGAGGATGGTGCATTCCCAGGCTCTGAAGTACGAATGATGCTGGCAAGGGTGTGAGACAGAAAGGGGCGGAGTGGGAGAGCAGCCCACAGATGGAAGCGGAGAAGGGAAAGAGGCTGGGGAAGCAGATGTGTCTCTCGCTACATCCTTTACTTTCAGGTCCCAGGATGTTTTGCTGTTTGACATTTGAAACTATTAGGGGCTTTTTCACAAAGGAGGGATAGGATCTGAGTCACAGTTGGTACCTTGTGGAGAGACAAGGTGTCCTGTAGAGTGAGGGCTCATCAGGAAAATAAAAGCCCTGTTGCCTCACTTGAACCCACCCTACCAGGGATAGAACCCTACCCAGTAAGCTGAGGGATATTGAGGCAGAAGGACATCACTAGGGGTAGCCAGGACCCAAATCCCAGTCAACTCAATTCCTTCACAGAAGGTGGGAAAGGCTCCCTACACGCAATGAGACAATTTTGAGTTTTGAAGTTCAAATTCTGACAGCCATTTGGCAGTAGCCTCAGAAAACTTATTTAATCTTTCTGGATCCCTGTTTCCTTATTTTTGACTAAAGTAACAAACCTCACAGAACAGTTAAAAAAAAAAAAAAANTATATTCACAGCATCTGTAACCCAAGATAAAATGACCAAATAAGCAGGGGGATTCAAGCATTCACAACGAGAAAAGTCAATCAATAGCAACAGAAAAAGAAATGTTAAACATGGTGGAATTTTTAGACAAATATGCTAAAAGATAGCTTTTATAAATATGGCATATATGTTCAAGAAGGAATACTAAATTATTAAATCTATGAGAAGAGAATGGAAGATGAAAAGGCAGAACTCAAAATTTATGACATTGGCAAATATCTGAAACAAAAAATACACTGAGGGATATTAATAGAGATTGGATATTGCAGAATAAAAAGATACATGAATTTGAAGACACAGCAATAGAAACTATGCAAAATAAAACACAATTAGAAATGAAAGACTAAAACATTTTCTATTGAAATTTAATAGCATAAATTTACAGGGGGGAAAAAAAAGGATATCTCCATAGCTTTGGACTAGGGAGCATTCTCAAGGGGTCAGAGATTACTGGAGGTGAAATAGAGCCTCTGTGTCAAAAAAGGAAAAAAAAAAAGAGAGAAGAGAGAGTNAGCATAAATTTACAGGGGGGAAAAAAAAGGATATCTCCATAGCTTTGGACTAGGGAGCATTCTCAAGGGGTCAGAGATTACTGGAGGTGAAATAGAGCCTCTGTGTCAAAAAAGGAAAAAAAAAAAGAGAGAAGAGAGAGTCAGAGGACAGGATGCATAAAACCCAGATTACAAAAGGTCTACATAATGCCAAATTTTAGGTTAGGATCACAGAAGTGATTTAGGAGAACAGACTCACTGATGGGGTGAATTACAAAGGCATGACAGGCCCAGTGTTTGATGGCTTAGCTGCTCAGTCCTATCTGACTCTTTGCAACCTCATGGACTGCAGCCCACAGCCTCCTCTGTTTATGGGGGTTCTCCAGCAAGAATACTGGAGTGGGTTGTTATGCCCTCCTCCAGGGGATCTTCCGAACCCAGGGATCAAACACAGATCTCCCACATTGCAGGTGGATTCTTTACTGACTGAGCCACTAGGGAAGTCAGACAGGCCCAGAGTTACAGTTTTAGAGTGAGTTAATAGTTGACAAAACTAAATTTCAAATCTAATTCTTTCTAACTTCAAACCCATGCTCTTTCCAAAAGAAAAAAAAAAAAATCTTACCCTTTATAAAATGTAAAATGCTGCATAGTAATTAAACCTGAGGAATTTCATGGACTCAAAGTGGAAGTTTCAGACCTGGATTAAAGGAATATGTTGGAATCAAAACATCTTGTATTCTTTTTCCCAAGAAAACTCAGCTATCAAATGAATAATCCATGATTAGGTGGGGACTTCCCTGGTGGCTCAGATGGTAAAATGTCTGTCTACAATGCTGGAGACCCAGGTTCAATCCTTGGGTCTCCAGATCCCCTGGAGAAGGAAATGGCAATCCACTCCAGTACTATTGTCTGGAAAATCCCATGGACAGAGGAGCCTGGTAGGCTACAGTCCATGGAGTCGCAAAGAGTCGGACACAACTGAGCGACTTTGCTTCACTTCACTTCATGATTAGGCATGAGCCAACCAGGCTAAAGTCATAAGGGCGTACAGTCACCTAAGACCACCACAATGGCACTTGCTTAATTGTGAATTTAATTAGCTAATGAGACACGCACTGTGTATTCACTACAGGTTCTAATGGTATATTTCTGGAAATCCGGTTATACTTCCTAGCTTTGCCATGTCCAATGATTCATGAAATAGATACTGTTAGCCTTTCCTGGTGCCTCTGCACAAACACATTCCAAATGATTGAGAAGGCCTGGCTCTGAATTTGAAAAGAAAAGGCAAACAAAATGAGGCTAATCTAGAGGGAACGATGCAAAAAATAGTCATTCTTTCAATAGAATCATAATTTATAGTATAAATATAAGATTGAATGACTTAACCACAAGCTTTCTCAGCACTGTCTGTGGGCAGCAGTTTATCCATGTTTAAAACAGCAAATATTCTTACCAAGTTATTCAGGTTTCAAGGATATAGTTCTTTCATAATGTTAAATTTTATATTTTGAAATAATGATAGTTTCACATTAAGTTTTAATAAAAAAATTAGAGCTCCTATGCCCCCTTTACTAGTTTCTTCTTAAGGTAATATCTTGCAAAATTAGGGTTTAATATCATAACCAGGATATTCCCATGTACACAATTCAACAATTTTATTCTGATTTCTGCAGTCTTACTTGTACTCATTTGTTGCATGGGCATGCGTGTGTGTATGTGTTTCATTCTATATAAGTTTACCGAGTGCAAAGTTAATGCCTTCACTTCCACAGTCAAGAAACATAAGTTTCACCACCGCAAGGATCCACCTTTTGGTCCTTTGATAATCAAATCTCCCTCCTCCCTATTTCCCTCCTGTACTACTAACCTTACAACCACTGATCTGTTTTCTATCTCTACAATTTTTCCTTTTCAAGAATGTGATGTAAATAAAATTATTCAGCATGTAAATTTTGTGGCTGTCTTTTTTTCACTCAGCCAAAATTCCTGTAGATTCACTCAAGTAGATGAGTATAATTAATAGTTTCTTTTTGCTGTTGAATAGTATTCTATGGTATGAATACATTACAGTCTGTTTAAGTATTGGGTTGGCCAAAATATTCATTTGGGGTTTTTCCATAAGATGAATGAACTTTTTGGCCAACTGAATCTTAACCCATTGCAGGATACCTGGATTGTTTCCAGTTTGGTTTATTATATACGAAGCTCTTACATACATCTGTGTATAGGGTTTTTATAAACATAAATTTTAATTTCTCTGGGCTCAATGCCCAAAAGTGCAACTGCTAAGTCAGACTGCTAATGATCTGTTTAGTTTTACAAGAGGTATACTGATTTTAAAGAAACAGAAATAGTGTTTATTGAGCACTTACTATGTGTCAGGTGCTTAATTTGTTAATTCATGCTTAATTTATTTAACAAACATTTGTTGACCACCTACTACGGTCGTGGTACTATTCAAGAACTGGGACTAAAGTGATGAACAGAACAGTTTCCCTGCCTACATTCTAGTATATGAAGAAGACAATGATAAATATATAAATAGAAATAATAATCTTAGATAGTGGTGAGAGAAATAAAAGCAATAAGGCAGGGAATGGTTTGGAATATGGCAGCGGAGGTGCCACTTTAGCTAAGGTGGCCAGAGAAGGCATCTCAGAAGTGATGACTTACAAGCTGAAAACATTTATGAGAAGGAAGGAGCCCAGCATATATATATGGGGAATGGTGGTTCCAAGTAGAGAGGATGGTGCATTCCCAGGCTCTGAAGTACGAATGATGCTGGCAAGGGTGTGAGACAGAAAGGGGCGGAGTGGGAGAGCAGCCCACAGATGGAAGCGGAGAAGGGAAAGAGGCTGGGGAAGCAGATGTGTCTCTCGCTACATCCTTTACTTTCAGGTCCCAGGATGTTTTGCTGTTTGACATTTGAAACTATTAGGGGCTTTTTCACAAAGGAGGGATAGGATCTGAGTCACAGTTGGTACCTTGTGGAGAGACAAGGTGTCCTGTAGAGTGAGGGCTCATCAGGAAAATAAAAGCCCTGTTGCCTCACTTGAACCCACCCTACCAGGGATAGAACCCTACCCAGTAAGCTGAGGGATATTGAGGCAGAAGGACATCACTAGGGGTAGCCAGGACTCAAATCCCAGTCAACTCAATTCCTTCACAGAAGGTGGGAAAGGCTCCCTACACGCAATGAGACAATTTTGAGTTTTGAAGTTCAAATTCTGACAGCCATTTGGCAGTAGCCTCAGAAAACTTATTTAATCTTTCTGGATCCCTGTTTCCTTATTTTTGACTAAAGTAACAAACCTCACAGAACAGTTAAAAAAAAAAAAAAACTAAACAGGAAAGGAGCTTCCGGTTCAAGATGTTGGAGTAGAAGGATGTGCACTCATCATCTCCTATGACAGCATCAAAATTGCAACTAGCTGCTGAACAACTGTTGACGGGACATTGGAACCCACCGAAAAAAGATACCCCACATCCAAAGACAAAGAAGCAGCCGCCGTGAGACAATAAGGAAGAGTACAATCACGATAAAGTCAAATCCCACACCTGCCAGGTGGGTGATCCACAAACTGGACAACAAAACAATAATACCAAAGAAGTTCTCCCACTGTTGTGAAGGTTCTGAACCCCAAGTCAGGCTTCCCAGCCTACGGATCCAACAAAGGGACTAGGAATCCCCAGGAAATTTGGCCTTGAAGGACAGCGGGATTTGACTACAAGACTTCCACAGGATGGGGGCAAACAGACTCTAGCCTTGGAAGGCACAAACAAAACCCTGCACACACCAAGACCCAAAGGAAAGGGAGCAGTGACCCCACAAGAGACTGAACCAAGACCAGCTGCTAATGCTGAAGGGTCTCCCATGGAGGCGTAGGTCAGCAGGGTCAGGGGCACTGGCAGCAGAAGGCTGGGAAGCTCCCCCCATCCTTGGCATAAGACCTCTTGGAGTTGCCATTAACTCTACCACAGAGCCCATATACCCCAGGGCTGGGTCGCCTCAGGCCAAATAACTTACCAGGTAGAGGGCAACTGCAAGGCCCTACCCACTACAGCAAGACCCAGTTTATCCCACTGCCAGCCCCTCACATCAGAAAGTTTACATAAGCCTCTTAGCCTCCTCTATCAGAGGGCAGACAGAAGAAGCAAGAACCACAGTCCCACAGCAGATAAAACAAATAAATGAAACCATGTCAATGAAAATTTGACCACAGGGTCTCATTCTATGGTTCATATTGGCCTTGAAGAAAAATCAGTACAGGACCCAAGTACCTCCTGGCATTTCTTGACACAAGATTCCTTCACCAAGCAGTAAGATTATGAAATCATGTATAAGCCATAGCTTTAAAAAGTGATAATTATGAAATCAAAACATGTATGTTTATGTAGAGATCAGAATTTGATTTCAAATTCATATCAGCAACCCACTCTCCCAATTAAATAAACACCCAAAAAAATGTGAATTTCTTAGGGATTTCAAATTCCTTGCATTCTTGGGCATAGGTAACTGTTAATTGCACATCTGTGATTATTATAATCAATGTTAATTTACTATAAACTGGTTTCATCATTGTTGTTTATCTAAAAACAACATATGCAAAGGGACTCATGGTTTGAAAATATCTCTATAGTTTTGGCTAAATAGGAATTCGGAACAGATTTCAAAATAAACAAGAATACACTCCTGTTCTGATTCACATATGAAAGATAAAAAATAAAAACCTGCAAAAAAACAAACTGTTTCACAGGGCTTAGGTTGAACAAAGACAAGTTTCAAAATGTTTGCATGTCTAAAAATTTTGAGTATCCCAGATGGACAGTAGTTTCATGGATGTATTATCCCCTATCTCATCAAGTTGTATCCATTAAAAATCTAACTTTCTGTTTTCATGTCAATCATATCTCAATAGAGTATTTTTTGTGTGTGTGTGATCAAGAAAGAGATTTTAACTTTTTTTTTCTTTTTTTTTTACTTTATTCGACTTTACAATACTGCATTGGTTTTGCCATACATTGACATGAATCCACCACAGGTGTATATGAGCTAATAGAGTATTTTTTTAAAAAAAGATAATAAACTGCAATAAAACTGGAGACCTTCTCATTAAAAAAAAAAATCAGTTTAAAAGGACTTAATTTTTTTTTCAATCCTATTCTTGAGCATTTTTATCTGCCTAGAATTCTAAACGAATGGTCACTTCTTTACACATGGGCAAAGAAATGGAAAAGTCCAATTCCTTAGCTGAATTAATGTTATATTGGAGTCTCTTGCTTAGTTCAAGTCACCAATGTGGTAGAAACTAGGCAATTACAGGCATAATGGATCATTACTTGTAAAAGCTTTTGTAAGTCAATAAGTAATCACTTTGTTCCTTTGGGGAAGTTTATTCATAGAGGAAGCTTATTAATTTCATTTTTCGTTTCTTTCCAATCAGACTCTGCCTCTCTGTTCATACCTGCTCCTAGCTGTCAAGTCTCAAGAGTGACAGGGAAAGGGAATGAGTAACCACTCCTTTGCTCAACGCTTTGCACCAAAGGCAGCCAGAAAATATGGACTGAGAACACCAAAGCCATGAATAGGTACAGACAGCATCAGGTTACAAATCTAGCCGGTCAGAATTCCAAGGCTTCAAAGTCCATCAGATAAAAGGGGTTCAGAATTGAGTTAAGATATTTAAATTGCTACTTTGAAATGACTTTTCAGTTTAAGATATTTTGCAGTCTTTATACTTTTCATTCTTTGCATCAACAAAAAAGTCGTGTTGGTGTTTAAGTCAGTCATGTCTTTTTTTTTCTTTTGTAATCAATGAATGCTTTGTGGTGATGACCTTAATAAAGTGAAGGTTACATACAGAGTTGGTGTATTCATCATTTGTCACCTTAAGTCATACAAGATGTGTTAGAAAACTTGCCTGTATTTACTAACTACAATGAAATGGCCTAAATGCTAGTTCAATTAATATGTGCTTCTGTGTTGTTTGAAGGAAAAAAATCAGTACACGATTTGCTATGCTATTAATAGAAATAATACTTTGTCTTATTAAGAGGTGTTATTTTTGACATTTACCCCCCAAAAGTATCATTAGAAAGAGTTATTCTTGACTTTTTTCTTTTTTGTGTGTTCAAAATTAGATGATCTTTGATAAACTGCAAATGTGACACATGTCAAGTTTTGAAAGAGTCATTTAAAGATTCATTTAATAATTCATGGGACCATGGAAGGGCAGCAATTAGGGAAAACATAGATAGATACCATATTCAAATAAAATTAGGATAAAATAATTTATTAAATTGATCAAACCTTAGGAAAACAATAAAAAAGGGAGAATATTTTTCACATCTGGGCAGAACAATCTTGAAATAAAAAAATAAATATGGAAGCATCTGACTATATTAAAAATTATATATTTTATATGTTTATATAGACAATTAAAGAATAACTGTATCTGTAAACATTAATAAATAGAAAAGCACAAATGCTCAGGCAGTTTAAGATCTTTAGGAATATGTTCTGAACCATTAGTAGCATCTATGGGTTTAAATGCTATGGGTTTACACTAGACGGAACTTTTACTTTTTAAACTATGCACTTGTAGATTTCACTTTTTTTACAATAGATACATAACTTTGTGATTATAAAATAAAATGCTTTTAGTTAGAAAATAAAAGAAATGCAATTTGATATCTAATATAAGGAAAGGCATTTAAAGATCCAAATCTTAAGGTTGTGATTTCATTTTTCTTGTGAAATAACGTTTCTGAACTTTTCTTGACATCTTAAAAGATCCAGGTTTGGTTTGAGTAATGACTGGGTAGACTCATATTTGATCTGTCATTTCCACTCTTTTAATTACTGTGAAAGATTACTTAGGTACTGAAGAGAGAATTCCTGTACTAACAGGATGGTTATTTGAAGAGAAGCAAAATTTGCCATCAACTGAAAAATCATCGACTCCTAGTACTATTTAAACCCCTTTCTAGACAGAGTTTACTGAAAACATTTAAATGAAACATTAAAAAATCAACACTTTAAAACCAGAGGATGTGCTTTTGATCCCTTTGCCAGAGTAATTACTGATACTTGAGATTACAAGGAATTTATGGAAAATACTATTTATCTAGATTTGAATATTAATGAAGACAGATGGTATTTTAGAAAAGAGAAACAATAATCAAAAAACCAATACTGATGATTCAGTATTTCTTTTGTTTAAATGCATTTGTTTGTTTCTTTAAGGCCAACTGCTCTTATATTTTGTGGCTGCATTTTTAAACCAAAAATGTGTTCAACATTTCTGCAAAACCCAGTTATTTCTTTGTAACTGAACCATCAATTTCAATTCAAGTGCCCACTATAAAATAGAATTTCTAGGCTATAAAAATGGTTAAGACAAAGTTCCTGGCTTCCTGAGTTTAATTCTTATCTTTGTAGCTAGCAAGCTACGACCAAGTTTTGTTTTCAATTCTATCTTTTGTGATCTAAAGATTGTTAGATATCTGATCAGGGTATTATTAAAAGCACACTCTTCAGGGTCGCTCCTGTAAACTTCCCTTTCTTCCTTTTATCACAGGTTTTTAAGGCTGGATGAAAACTGATTAACTTTAATAACAACAAAAGAGCAACGGCAATAGTATCTATGCAACACAGAACTGTGCTAAGAACTGAAGACACCAAAACAGACAGGTTAACTAACAACTAGTAGATGAAGGATTTTAGGCAAGAGTCATCTGAGTGACCCGGAGAAGGNTAACTTTAATAACAACAAAAGAGCAACGGCAATAGTATCTATGCAACACAGAACTGTGCTAAGAACTGAAGACACCAAAACAGACAGGTTAACTAACAACTAGTAGATGAAGGATTTTAGGCAAGAGTCATCTGAGTGACCCGGAGAAGGGCATGGCAACTCATACCAGCATCCCTTGCATAGAGAAACCCAAGGACAGAGGAGCCTGGCGGGCTACAGTCCATGGGATCGCCAAAAAACCGATCAGAACTTAGCATGCACTCACACACATCTGACTCCAAAGACCTGTTAGAGCATCTCATTCAGTTTCTTACCAAAGCCGTCGGTATGTCCTACCATTAAAAGGACACATTTGGATTTAATTATAATGTGCTTAATCCCCTAACTTTCCCTTGATATCTGTGTGACTCTGACCAAAGCATCTAAATCTAGTTTCCACTTGCATAAAACAAGCACTCTCATATCTGGCTTAAGGTGCCACGAGAAGTCAAAGAGACAGTATGCGTAATGCAGCACAGTGTCTGCGTGATTTTAAGTACTTATATATGTGGCAGTAGTCATTATTATTATTTTAAACATAATATTATAAATAGCCAAATGAGTCAGTAAAAAGAACTTACTTGCCCACACTCAAGTAGCATCAGAACTTGAACCTGGGTCGCTTGAAAACCAGATGTGTCTCATCTCTCCAAGTGGTTATAATTTCCATGTGGTCCATAGCAAAAACATCATCAGTCTGTGGACATATATAAAACTTTTAAATTCCCTGTCAGGTAGTTTCACGATGTTTACATTCTTAAGGTTGATATCTGACAACCTTGTAACTGTCAGCATCTGACTAAGCTAGTAGGCCATGGTTCCATTAGCAGGTGAAATCTACTCAGTAAGCCACACCTCTACGCACAGGTGATCATTGTCATCACTGCCTCTTTACAACTCTCTTGCCCCAATTAAGAGCCCATTAACCCACTGACTTGCAATAAAAAGCACCTTCATATTTGAACAGATTTCATTTCAGAGAAACTAACTTGTACCTTTAAGGTAAAGACCCATAGAGTTTATCGTTACTGGGGGAAGGTTTCCAAGCTCCAGTTGAAACTAGTGCCAAAACTGTGCTCAGTTTGGAGGCAAATGTCTTAAAAATAGACAGTGTCGAATCATTATCATCTTCAGAATAATAATACTTTTGACTGGGACAACAAGATAGTGTTTAACACTATCTTGTGATAATGTTTACCACTTTGAACACTAGACATCCATGATTTCATCTGGTCATAATAACTAAATTGCATATGACCTCTTTTAGAATCAGGATGAAATCACGGCTCAGACACTAAGAACTTACCTGAGATATCACACAGTAAGATTGGTGAAATGAAAAATGTGCCTTTTATTTTTACTTAAAAAAATAAAGAAACGTTTGACCAACCCAATACCTTTCTACTGTAAGACAGAGTTCCTTTAGTAAACAGACTATGTATAAGGTGACTTGTTTTCCTTTAATCAGGAAGTCACGTCCTACTCTTTTGCAACTGCCTGGACTGTAGCCTGCCAGGCTCCTCTGTCCAGGGAATTTCCCAGGCAAGGGCATTACAGTGGGTTGCCATTTCCTTCTTCAGGGGATCTTTCTGACCCAGGGATCAAACCCGTGGCTCCTGTGTTGGCAGGTGGATTCTTTACCACTGAGCCACCGGGGAAGACCAGGTATTGCAATTAGAGGGCAGTGCGTACCTATAGCCTATATTACTAAATAGACAATGTCTCCTAGAAAATAGGTGTAGATGTATTTGTACCTTATATAGGTAAATATATAGCTTACAAACTTAACTGTAATAATATAGAGAAGTTATCTTATCAATTATGAAATGCTGAGCCTTTGAAGAGGAGAAAATATGGTGCAAATGTTACCGAGCCAGATCCAGCTGCCTGATGCACATGGGTAGGAACGCTGAGAAGCTGAAATTAACAGTGGAGAGTTTATTCACAAATGAGGCCAAATGAGGAAAAGGGAGAATAATTCTCATGTTCCTCTCCTCAAGAGTGAGAGGCTGAAATATCTCTGGATGAACAGGGTGGTTCTAGGCATTGGTGAAAGGTGACTAGAGGAAACTGGTGAGGTCCTGGGTGTAGTGCGTACCTGCATCTGGGGCGCATGCGTCTGCATATTCAATTTCTTCTAATTATTTTTCTTTTCTTTCTCAGAAAAGAGCTTCCAGAACACATCCTCAAACATTGTAACCAGAGCATCCGTAATGATTTCCAGTCCCCATGGAACTGGATGGTGCATGTACTTGGGTCGCAGTTGCCTGAAGCCCTTATTCTTGGCACTGAGCTGCCCAGTAAGGCTGCATGACTGGAAATTGCATAAAGTGACAGGATGCTGGCCTATGTCCTTTCCCATGTCAGAATCATCCTTTTTTTTTTTGTTTTTTTTTGCAACAGAAAGTGTGCTCAGACAAGCATTTCCTGCTCTTGGCACTAGTGTGAACACTTCAGAGTAAGGATTTGCCTCTATCGACTGAAATTTCTAAATCACTAAGAGAATTTCATTATCCCTTGTTAAAAATTTCTCACCTCTGCTCCAATATTGGACAGGGATTAAATTTGCTTTTGGAATTGCTGTGTTTTCAAATGTAAATGAAAATGCCACTTGCTGTCAATGTTGATAAGTCATTTATATGTAAAATCTCCCTCCCTCTCCTCAAGGTATGGCAGCTGTTTGGAGACTTGATGAATCATTTAACAAGGAAAACCAAGTAGAGTTAATAAATGTTCTTTTCTTTCCCATCTTAAAATTTGTTAATTATTTTCATTGCAATGTTCATTTATGTTGTTTTTCATCACTAATTTCAGATAATGTTTAATAATACCGACAAAATAAACATGATTAACATTTCAAAAAATATTTATGATATCAGTTTTATAAGATAACCATTTTGCAAATGTTGAACTACAATTTCTGGTGTTTTCATCCATTATTTTTTTATTACAAAATAAGTGTGGAAACCAGCAGGACGTCATAAGGACTTCACTACAGGAATTCATATTCTAAATCAGTAGTTCTCAGAATTTGGCATAGCTCTGTTGTTGCTGCTGTTCAGTTGCTAAGTCCTGTCCAATTCTTTGTGACCTCATGGACTGCAGCATGCCAGGCTCCCCTGTCCTTCACTATCTCACGGAGGTTGCTCAAATTCATGTCCATTGAGTCGGTGATGCTATACAACCATCTTATCCTCTGCTGCCCCCTTCTCCTCCTGCCCTCAATCCTTCCCAGCATCAGGGGCTTTTCTAGTGAGTCAGCTATTAACATCAGATGGCCAAAGTACTGGAGCTTCAGCTTCAGCAACAGTCCTCCCAGTGAACATTCAGGGTTGATTTCCTTTAGGATTGACTGGTTGGGTCTCTTTGCTGTCCAAGACACTCAAGAGTCTTTTCCAGCACCACAGTTCAAAAGCATCAGTTCTTCGGTGCTCAGTCTTCTTTATGGTCCAACTCTCATATCCATTCTTGACTACTGGAAAAAACATAGCCTTGACTAGATGGACCTTTGTTGGCAAAGTGATGTCTCTGCTTTTTAATATGCTATCTAGGTTTGTCATAGGTTCCCTTCCAAGGAGCAAGTGTCTTAACTTCACGGCTGCAGTCACCGTCAACAGTGATTTTGGAGTCAAAGACAAGAAAATCTGTCACAGCTTCCACCTGGCATGCCTCAGAAACACCTAAAAGGCTTAAGAAACAAATGGACTTTCCTGGCCTCATGTCAGTTTCTGATTCAGTAGGTCTCTGAAGGGATCACAGAACATACAGGTCCAGAAAATTCCTAGTTGATGCTTCTGTTGCTGCTCAGGGGGACCTTACGCTGAAAATTCCTCTAAATTATTGTGATAAGCATATTAAAGTAATATGAGCAAGGAAAAGGAAGGAAGACTATATACTAAAATTTTGCTCTGAATCACTTTGCTTTCACAATAATAGATATTTTTATCATGTTTTGGAGGTATGCAAATTAAGCCTTAGAGGTGTTAAGGAACATCTCAAAGCTACCTAAGAAAGGATGAAACTGGAATTCAAAGGGTTGCCAGTGAGATTCTAAAACTGGATTTGGGGACTTCCATGGCAGTCCAGTGGTTAGGAATCTGCACTTCGAGTGCAGGAGGTGTAGGTTCGATCCCTGGCCAGGAAACTAAAATCCTACACAGGAGCTAAGATTCCATTTGTCGAGTGACATGCAAAAAGATTAAAAAAAAAAAAAAATCTAGGTTAGAAAATTCAAGCACTTTTAAGGGAAATACACTTAATATACTTAAGAGAAGCTGTTTGAATGATAAATGGCCACTGACACACAGTTCCAGTTTCTGGAAGACAACAGGAAGCAGTGGAGATTATAGTGACTGTTAGAGGAAATCTCTGGCTCAGACTGTGTAAATTGTTCCCATGAGGGATATTATAGAACTGTGCCCCCTTTATATGCTGAAGTTCTAACCCCCAGTACCTCAGAATGCAACTTTATTTGGAGACAGAATCTTTAAAGAGGTATTAAGATTAAATGATGTCATGCTCAGTTGTGTCCAACTCTTTGCAACCTCATGGGCTGTAGGCCGCCAAGCTCCTCTCCACAGAATCTTCCAGGCAAGGATATTGGCTGCTGCTGCTGCTGCTATGTGGCTTCAGTCGTGTCCGACTCTGTGCGACTCCACAGACAGAAGCCCACCAGGCTCTGCCATCCCTGGGATTCTCCAGGCAAGAACACTGGAGTGGGTTGCCATTTCCTTCTCCAATGCATGAAAGTGAAAAGTGAAAGTGAAGTCGCTCAGTCGTGTCTGACTCTTAGCGACCCCATGGACTGCAGCCCACCAGGATCCTCCATCCATGGGATTCTCCAGGCAAGAGTACTGGAGTGGGATGCCACTGCCTCCTCCCAAGGATACCAGAGTAGGTTGCATTTCACATGACAAGCCTAATCCAATACACCTGGTGTCCTTAGGAGATGAGAGATTAGATTACACAGAGAGACCTTGCAAGGACACAGTGAGGAGGAGACCACCTGTGAACCAAGAAGAAAGGCCTCAGAAGAAACCAAACCTGCCCACTCCTTGAACTTGGACTTCTAGTCTCCAGAACTGTGAGAAGATAAATTTCTATTTTTAAAGAAGATATCCAGTAGTGGTATCTTGTTATGGCAGGTCCAGTGAACTAATATAAGAATATTGTATGTTCGCCAACTACATCTTCAGACTGTTTCCAAGAAGTCAGAAATTTGGAATAAATGCAAAATCTTCTGATTCTCAAATCTTGGCAACTCAATCAAATTTATTTAAAACATTGCAGATATAATTCTGCAGGTAAAATAAAGAGTTAATTTCCATGGTCTGCGTGGAATTTGTAGCACAAAATGATTGTTTAACAAATGTTAGTGTTCCTTTCTTCTTAGGCAATAGTAAAATTTTGTGGCATTGTTGGAAACATCGTCATTTATCTTAGAGAGATTCCCCTGGAGTTTTGGGAATAGAAACCACTTAAATGTGGTCTGTTACCTTCCTTTCTTGTTCTTTGAGTTTGAAGCTGATACCAGAAGACACTCTTGAGAGAGCTGAGGTTGAGAAATGCGGAAAGGGAGTTTCTGCAAATTCTGAGAAACAAAAACAAAGCACCAGAAAAAAGTGAATTTGGGGGAGGTAGAGCAACTTTGTTTTCCAATGAAGAACTGCAACGTGGGAGCCATGGTTGTTGTGCCTCTTTTATGAGACCTATTTTTGGAGGTCTCTTTTATGCGCATCTTTTGCGGACATTTATCAGAAAGATGCAAATGGACAAGAGCAGATTATAGTTACCCATTTTTCCAAAACACAGGCAGAAGGATAAGAAATATGATGGAAATTTTTTCATTTCCTTCTGAGTAAAGAATGCATTTAAAAGACAATTGTGTGGGCCTTCCCCAGTGGCTCAGCAGTAAAGAATCTGCCTGCAATGCCGGAGATCAAGGTTCAATCTCAGGGTCAGGAAGATCTAGAGGAGGGCATGGCAACCCACTCCAGTATTCTTGCTTGGAGAATCCCATGGACAGAGGAGCCTGGCAGGCTATGGTATACAGCGTTGCAAAGAGTCAGATGAGACTGAAGCGACTGAGGAAATACGCACAAGGGGAAAGTACCGACGTGACAGGCAGGAATCTTAGCACAAGTTCAGTGGGAATTTGAAGTCTGGCTTTGAACAGAAAAAGTTTCTGAAAAATTTTAACTTCAGAATCTCTGCTACTAAGCACCCCATTACATTCGTCAAGTCTGAGTCTCCCTGCTGTCTGTGTTTTCTGTAATCTTGGGAAAAAAACTGTATTTCCTGCTACAATGGAATTTCATTAGAGTGACTCTCAGTTGACTGCAACCCCAATAAAAATAGTTTTACATCATTATTTAGTACACACAGATACACGAATATAACAGAAACAAACATTTTATGAAACAATGAAGCATTTCATCAAACATCACTATGCATGATGTCTCAGTATTTGCTTTTCTATTTCACTTTTTGAAAATATTGGTTACAGTCACCAAATTAATTTTATGATCCTCTAGATGGGTGGTAACCTACAAATTAAAAACTTAAGATATTGGAAAAACTGCTTTAAAAAATTTAAGAAATTGAAAGGACCAAGAAGGGTATATAGTCTGATAATTCAGTTTGACCTGTGCATATTCATAGAAGTTATTCTCAGATTGATGTAACAGATAGATTAAATGTTAAGATTTAGGAATAAGTTGAGAACACACTACATTTCATGTATTTTTCTAGGTGGTTATATAAATGAACACAAAATTTTAAAGAAGGTTCCTTCATCATGAAAGAAGGTTCCTTCTTCTATGAGGAGCTGTTAATAACAAAGACGTTCATAATTTAATGATGGGTTGTAATGAAAGCCATGAATAAAANTAGGTGGTTATATAAATGAACACAAAATTTTAAAGAAGGTTCCTTCATCATGAAAGAAGGTTCCTTCTTCTATGAGGAGCTGTTAATAACAAAGACGTTCATAATTTAATGATGGGTTGTAATGAAAGCCATGAATAAAATACAGCCTCATGAGACAATGGAAAATTACTAGGAGGAGTATATTTTTAGGTAATGTAGTCACAGTAGTAGTTTCCAAAGGATTAGTTATGTGTTTCAGAATTAGTTACGTGTTTCTCTAATTATGTTTCAGAAGAGGAAAAGAATAGGTGGAAGGTTATATTTTGCCAGATGAGTAAAATCAAGCAAGGGAAGGGATGAGACATAGGGAGCCGCCGTGTGTGTGTAAGGGAATGACTTTCATGAAAGATTTTTGAATGTAAACTGTGGAAGGAGAGAGTTGAAGATCTGACAGAGTTCATGGTAAGTAAAATAAGTAGTAAGATCAGGGAATTCGAGAAAAGATGGGGTGGAATAATTACTGAAATAATTGCCTTTCCAGAATAAATTAGTTGGAAGTGTTATCATAGATTTTAACTTTTGAAAGCAAGATTTCAAAAGTTGTACAGCTACAGATAATAACAAGACTTAGTCTACATTTATTGAAAAAAGTTGCCAAGATGACAGAGAGGAAAATAGAGCTTGAAGTGAGACACTCAAACACTGAGACACTAAGTTGCTGGATGGATCACCTCTAGAAATGTGCAAACATCAAAAATGAGAGTGACAAGGTGCTGAAACTTTCAGTGATTAAAGAATGTTTGAGAGGTCTACAGATGACTTCATATAACAGGACATAACCATACATAGGTTGTAATGTGATGGTATGTGCTTCAGAAGATCTGTATTCACCCCCAAGAAGAAGAAAGAAACAGTTTCTTACTATAAAACTATATAAAAAGAACGCTGGTCCCAAATCTAGGCCCAGGATTAGAAAGAGTTTGATATCATCATCATCAATATTGACGATAGTAACAGTTTTCGTACTGGTAATAATATCTCCGCATATATACTTGCTTCCTTACTTTAAGTGAGGTTCTCCAAAGTCTATTTTAGGTCTCAATACTCTACGCCTTCGTGTATCCATGATCAGTCTAAAGAAGAGCGCATACACTTAGAGGATAACTGGCTGAGATGCATGCATAGATAACCAAGAAGAAAAGAGCTCCTTCCTCTCTCATTCCCTATCAAGTTTCTCCCTAGGACAATGCCTGACAAGCAGAATGAACTCAGTGGTGTTTTTGGAAGGAAGAGAGAATACAGAAAATCAGGAAGGAAGGAGGAAAGGTTGCAATTAGGCACTCATGTCTGCTCTGTCATGTCCAGAGCTCCAGGAATACCTATCCCAGTTATACCAAGCGAGGATGGATGAGGTCAAGGCAGGGAGCTCTCCTATCAGGCAATGAGGCAAGTCTTCATGGAGAGGGGGAAATGAAACCCCCTTGGGCTTGAGAAGTCCAAAGCTCCATAGTGGCTATGCTTATGTTCCCCTAATTCCCTAGGGAAACGGGGTGGAAGGAAATTGTGTTCCCAACTCAGAGTGGCCCTGAACCTTTTATTTAGCCACGGCCACTCTCAAAGATTTGCCTGCTTCCAAGAAAGTTATCCTGGACTATTTTTATAAAGCTTTGTCTCCCTGGAGTAAACTGCTGCATTCTGGGGAGAACCCCTGCTCCCTCCCATTCTGCACTGTTTCATCTTTCTCAAGCAGCCTCCATCCCAGAGGAACCCACAGCCACGCTTCACAGGTAATGGCACTCAGCATTTCTAAGTACTTATCACCTTGCAGGCACTCGGCAAACCAACTTATTACTCCATAGAAAGGCACTGTGGGAAAAACACGCTTATTCACATTTAGAAAGGTGCAACTTAAGGGAGGAAGCAATGTCAATACATCCACCAACAAGGATACAGAGGCAGATGGAGTAGGATCTCGGGCTCGCAAGAGAGTGCTCTCCAAGACTGTGCTAAACACGATTACATATGAACCTGTCACAGGCGAACAGTGGTGACATTCCTTGAATTCCTTGCTGAAAATGATTATATTTAAGGAAATAGCAGATGAGTTAATATAAATAAGTAAAGAGGATTGATTTGATATTAACAAGTAAATAGGCCTATAGGTGTAGGTACATAAGGGTGAGACTCATTAATCTGTGCCAATGCTTTGAAAGTTGAAAACCCTTTCTGTTTCAAGCACTGAGCCTGAAAAATAAAATAACTCCCCATACTATTTCATGTTACTCTATTTAGACAGCGTCTATTACAGACACACTATTGTTCTACCTATTTGTGCATCCATCCAAAAATATGTACAGAGTGCTTGATATATACTGGATATTCTGCTACTCATTGATGGTAGTGTGGTAAGACAGGCAAAATCCTTGTATTTAAGGTGTTTCCTGTCTAATGAGAAGACTAGAAGCTAAATAAGCAATTACCATGAGCCCTGTGATTCTACATCAGAAGAATAGGATGCCATGGATGTGGTTAAAGATGGATCAGAGGAAAAATCAAGGAAATCAAGGAAATTTTCTAAGAAAAAGTAATACTTAAGGGATACATATTTTATGCATAGAAATTAACCAGATAAAAGGCTGAATTTTACCTAGATTTCTTAACAGTAA
>SJYV01052222.1:1917780-1940499 GCA_006410875.1 Neotragus pygmaeus | reverse complement strand
GCGGGCTGATTCTTGGTGGGGGGAGGGGGCGGTGTCAGGAGTGGGGGGTTGAGAGGGAGGCCTTGACGAGGGCCTGGGGCCGAGCCTGCCTGCCCTGGGCCTCATCCCTCCGCTCCATGAGGGGAGTCCCCAGGAGGGTAGCTCTGCCCCGCTTCCATCAGGTAAGGACACAGCAGCCCTGGGGAGGAGCCACGTCTGGCCCTCTGGCTTCTGAGGGTAGGCAGTTTCCAGACCACACTGGGCCCCACAGAAGGGCAGCTGGGGTGCCAGGAGGCAGCTCTCCTGACCCAGGAAGTTCTGGGGTGCCCCGCACCAGTGCCCCAAACAGGCCATGGCTGCTGGAAGCCCCGCCCCCCCAACTAGGGGCATGCGGCTCTGTGACCCTCACCACTCAGACCCCTGACAGCCCTTCCCCAGAGCAGGGGCAGGGACAGAGGTCACGTGCCCAGCTGGGAGGCTGCTCTTGGGTTGGGGGTAGGAGATCACCCCAGTGGCAGGTGATCAAGTCGGCCTCTGGGCGGGAGTTCCCAGGCAGCCTTCCTAGGGATAGTGCAGGGGTGGGTCTCTTGACCCCCAGAGGACCTGCAGTCTGGGTCGCCTTCCTGAGCTGTCTGTCCAGCATGCCTCACTGACCCCAGCTGACCTCTGCCAGCCAGGGTCCACCCAGGGCCTCACAGGAGTCCCACCACAGTCCTGGGAGATGATCCAACGACAGCCCCATTTTTCAGATGGGGAAACCAAGGTGCAGAGAAGTTTAGGAAGTCACCTGGGCACAGCTGGCAGGGTATGAACCAGACCCCTGCCTGGCGCTGGCNATTACATCCATACAGTGTTGTTCTATGCAGGTGTTAAAAATATAAGCTATAGTTAATACTGTGTCTTTCAAAAAGTAAATGCTAAATGAGGAACCTGGGATTAATGGATACACACTGACATATATAAAAAAGATAAACAACCAGGACCTACTGGATAGCACAGGGAACTATACTCAGTATCTTATAAACTGTAATGGGTTATTTTTTTTCAGATGACTATACCTGAAACATCATAAATCAACTATACTTCAATTATAACAAAATTTTTAAGTAAATGCTTAAGAGATGTTTGTGGGTGGTAATACTCAGTGCAGAAGCAGTATGCAAAAAGAAGCAGAATGCAAAAAGATCCAGCACATCTCTTTTGGAAAGCAGTTTCTCACTGGGTATCATCAAGTCATAAGACCTTTATACGTATTGACTTTATAACCTCATTTTGAGAGATTTAGCCTTTTAAAAGATTCAAACATGAGAGAGTTATGTGAATTAAGACCTATATGGCAATACTATTGATCAAGCAAAGCATGAAAAACCATGCACTTGGCTTCAAAGGAGAAGAGCTGAGTGCATCCATGCACAGGAATGCCAGGCCTTGGTGCAAACTGCAGTGTTTCCCAGGGGCACCTGTGAGCTGCTGCAAGCTGCGTGAGCTGCTTGCCCAAGTCTCAAGTGGTCCGTGGCCATCACAGCGGCACAGGGAGTGTGGCTGGCTGTCTCCTCCCAGTATGTCCTGCAATCAGTGCTCTGTTCCTTGGAGGAAGCCCCACACCTGCTGATAACCACCTGCGAGTCACAACCACACTTTTCTTTTTCTACAAAATCCTGCTGCAGGGGTCTGTCAGCTGGNATAGATAACCAAGAAGAAAAGAGCTCCTTCCTCTCTCATTCCCTATCAAGTTTCTCCCTAGGACAATGCCTGACAAGCAGAATGAACTCAGTGGTGTTTTTGGAAGGAAGAGAGAATACAGAAAATCAGGAAGGAAGGAGGAAAGGTTGCAATTAGGCACTCATGTCTGCTCTGTCATGTCCAGAGCTCCAGGAATACCTATCCCAGTTATACCAAGCGAGGATGGATGAGGTCAAGGCAGGGAGCTCTCCTATCAGGCAATGAGGCAAGTCTTCATGGAGAGGGGGAAATGAAACCCCCTTGGGCTTGAGAAGTCCAAAGCTCCATAGTGGCTATGCTTATGTTCCCCTAATTCCCTAGGGAAACGGGGTGGAAGGAAATTGTGTTCCCAACTCAGAGTGGCCCTGAACCTTTTATTTAGCCACGGCCACTCTCAAAGATTTGCCTGCTTCCAAGAAAGTTATCCTGGACTATTTTTATAAAGCTTTGTCTCCCTGGAGTAAACTGCTGCATTCTGGGGAGAACCCCTGCTCCCTCCCATTCTGCACTGTTTCATCTTTCTCAAGCAGCCTCCATCCCAGAGGAACCCACAGCCACGCTTCACAGGTAATGGCACTCAGCATTTCTAAGTACTTATCACCTTGCAGGCACTCGGCAAACCAACTTATTACTCCATAGAAAGGCACTGTGGGAAAAACACGCTTATTCACATTTAGAAAGGTGCAACTTAAGGGAGGAAGCAATGTCAATACATCCACCGACAAGGATACAGAGGCAGATGGAGTAGGATCTCGGGCTCGCAAGAGAGTGCTCTCCAAGACTGTGCTAAACACGATTACATATGAACCTGTCACAGGCGAACAGTGGTGACATTCCTTGAATTCCTTGCTGAAAATGATTATATTTAAGGAAATAGCAGATGAGTTAATATAAATAAGTAAAGAGGATTGATTTGATATTAACAAGTAAATAGGTCTATAGGTGTAGGTACATAAGGGTGGTGAGACTCATTAATCTGTGCCAATGCTTTGAAAGTTGAAAACCCTTTCTGTTTCAAGCACTGAGCCTGAAAAATAAAATAACTCCCCATACTATTTCATGTTACTCTATTTAGACAGCGTCTATTACAGACACACTATTGTTCTACCTATTTGTGCATCCATCCAAAAATATGTACAGAGTGCTTGATATATACTGGATATTCTGCTACTCATTGATGGTAGTGTGGTAAGACAGGCAAAATCCTTGTATTTAAGGTGTTTCCTGTCTAATGAGAAGACTAGAAGCTAAATAAGCAATTACCATGAGCCCTGTGATTCTACATCAGAAGAATAGGATGCCATGGATGTGGTTAAAGATGGATCAGAGGAAAAATCAAGGAAATCAAGGAAAATTTCTAAGAAAAAGTAATACTTAAGGGATACATATTTTATGCATAGAAATTAACCAGATAAAAGGCTGAATTTTACCTAGATTTCTTAACAGTAATAAGACCTAACTACTGACATGTATGTGAACTTCCCTGATGGCTTAAGAATCCACCTACGATGCAGGAGACGCAGAAGACTAGGATTTGATCCCTAGGTTGGAAAGATCCCCTGGAGAAGGAAATGGTGACCCACTGCACTCTTCTTGCCTGAAGAGTCCCATGGACACAGGAGCCTGGCAGGCTACAGTCCAAAGAGTCGCAAAGAGTTGGACTTGACTAAGCACACACTAATGTGTTTGCTGTTTTATATAATTTACACCGTCTTTACAAATTTAATCTAAAGTTAGAGATCCTAACCCTTTTGAGAGAACTGGGATTATTATCAAGTGAAAGGCCTAAGAGTAAAAAAGGCCCAGAAAAGTTATAGTAGCCAAACCTGACAACTGAAAAGCGTCAGAGGTCCAATTTAGGGTCAGGATTTGACTTCTGTTTATAATGATAATCCAACAAAACCTGATGAAGGTCTTAAGTTTACCCTTTGCTCAAAATTAAAGGGGCCCTTTTCTTCCAAAAGAGAATGTAACATCAATGGCAGCTTCATAAACAAATGGTACTCTAACACACTGGAAATAAAAGCTCTTAATAAGCTGTAATATACCTCTACATCAATATAGCCAGGTAACCATGACTTTTCTCAGGTTTGAAATCATGAAGCAGCAGCATAAGGTGCTCCTATTTAAAACAAATATCAGGGACATTCCTGGTGGTCCAGTGGTTAAGACTTAGCCTTCCAAAGCAGGGAGTATGGGTTCAATCCCTGGTCGGGGAGCTAAAATCCCACATGCCTCGCCACTATAAAACTGAAACATAAAACNTAAGAGCAAATAGTATCATGCTAAGAAGCTCCAGTCATTTCTGACTCTGTGCAACACTATAGACTCTAGCCAGCCAGGCTGCTCCATCCCTGGGATTCTCCAGGCAAGAATACTGGAGTGGGTTGCCACGCCCTAAGAATAAATAGGCTCCTATTTAAAACAAATATCAGGGACATTCCTGGTGGTCCAGTGGTTAAGACTTAGCCTTCCAAAGCAGGGAGTATGGGTTCAATCCCTGGTCGGGGAGCTAAAATCCCACATGCCTCGCCACTATAAAACTGAAACATAAAACTGAAGCAATATTGTAAAAAATTCAATGAAGACTTTTAAAAGTAGTCCATATTAAAAAAAAAAAAAAACACCTTAAAACAAACCCACAAATATCCATGACAGCATATAACATAGACCTTGCAAGGGGAAGTGATCTTTGAATAATTGTTTTTAATGCTTTTCCTTATTTTCTTGCACAGACAGTAATAATTATCTACCTGGTAGAAATATACAAGTGTCCCAGGTCTTGAACATTTCCAAAAATCAGTAGTATTGTCATGCAAAGACTCAGTTTCCCAGCACCCTCCATTGCAATGAAGCAGATTGGGGCTGAAAAACAGACATTAACTGGAGCTCTGGTTGTTTGCCTTATTCTGCCTCTCTGTACCAAGCTTTTTTGTTTAAGCCAATTCCCCATCTTTTTGCTGTGAAATAAAGAAGTTGGTGTTCTCAAGAATCCCTATAGACCAAAACTCCATGGTTGCCGAGATGGTGATCGATCATGGTTATATATACACATCAAACAGAAGATTTGGCATATTCACTAGCAGCACTTACTGAACAATTATTTAGCTTCTTTTTCCAAGCTTGGTGCTACCCACAGAGACAGACACAGTCCTGTATTCTAGAGAATTAGATTTATATTGATCCAATATTCACATAAATACAAGTAGAGTCCTATAACGTATACTGACTATCTGGAGGGTGTAGCTATTCCCTTTTCCAGGGGATCTTCCTGACCCAGGGATTGAACCCAGATCTCCTGCACTGCACGCAGATTCTCTATAAGTTTTATGACACAATATAAAGATAAACAATGTGAAGAGAAGGTACAAAAGGTGAGCCTAATTTAGCCTGGGAAGTGGGATATGAAAGTCTCTCCCAAGAAAATAACTTTTAGGCTAAGATGTAAAAGATGTAGACATGATCCAGCGAAGAGGGGGAAAGAGCACTGCAGAGAGGTCTGATTCAGAAGTGAGCAGGATGCGTTTTTGCAGCCGGCAGTGGTTCCTTGTGGGTTGAGAACAGGAGTGGGATATGGGGCTGAAGGCGGAGCAAAGGGCCAGACTCAGCACGGTCTGGGGGCTGTGCTCAGGTTTGAGATGAGAGTCATAGGAACCCATTCAGATATTTTAAGTAGTAGAGGTAAATGTGTGTGGATGCGATATAATCACCACTGTGATCGAAGAGACCAATCTAGTTTAGATTTGGAAGAAAAAGAACTGGTTCACCAAGCAAAAAGTTGTGATGTTTAATTTTATGTGTCAACTACAGTGAGCCACAGGATGCCCAGGGAGCTGGTGGAACATTATTTCTGGTTGTATCTGTGAGGGTGTTTCTAGAACAGATTAGCATTTGAACTGGTGAATTAAGTGAACCAGATGGCCCTGTGCAATGTGAGTGGGCGTCTCCAGTCTGTTGAAGGCCTAAATAGAACAAAACAGTAGAGGATGGTGGAATTCTTTCTGTCTAATCACCTGAGCGAAGACATCGATTTTCTCCTGCCCTTGGTTCACAGGCCTTCAGACCTGGACCAGAATCTACAGCATCAGCTCTCTGACTCTCAGGCCTTTAAACTACACCACTGGCTTTCCTGGATCTCCAGTTGTCATCACCAAATTGTGGGACTTCTTAGACTCAAGAATTATGTGAGCCAGTATCTTATAGTAAGTGTCTTTTTCTTTTCTTCCCCTCGCTCTCACTCTCACTCTTTCTCCCTTTCTTTCTTTCTCCCTCCCCCTTTCTTTCTCACTAGCTACCTACCTATCTCTAATTTTTTCACTGTTTCTGGGTATTGTAAACATAGGATGCAGAGGATATTGCAAACATCCAAGGAAGACATGATAGAAATGTGTCCTAAAGAGTTGTTGAAAGTGACGGAGAGAAGAGAAAACGTTCCAGAATTATTGATATAAGTGGGACTGGTGATGTATTGGCTATACGTTAGGAATGGTTTAGGGAGAGTTTAGTGTCAAGAATGACTCCTAGGTTTTTGGCTTGTCAGATTCATATAAGTCAGAAATATTCACTGAAAAGGTTAACACAGATAACATTATAAGAAGACCAAGATTAGGGTCAAGGGAGTACTCATCATTTCTTTTTTGATGCTGAGAATGTAAGTTGTTTTTCATAAACCAGGTAGATATGTTGATTAGGCAGTAGGGGCTTATGGATTTAAAATTAAGAACATTGATCATTATTATATGCATATACTTGAAAGTTATTTGCATGTACTCTGGTAGTTGAAACATTAAAACGAGAATTCCTTACTTAACTAGAGAATATTACTCTGGCTGTAGAGGGTCTTGCTATTTTCTGACATTTGGAGCACAGCAGAGCATGTCACTTGAAAGACTTAGCTTGGACAAACAGACTTAGATATCTAGGAACATCCAAGTTGATACAGACAATAAGATGGGCTAGAAAGGTGGGTTTGGGAATGTATTTATTTCTTGAGAATGTCATCTGTGCTGAGTTGGCTTAAAACAGCAGAAATTTACTCTCTTACAGTTTTGGAGGCCAGTATTCTGAAGTCAGATTTTCAGCAATGAAGACTCCATTTGGAAACCCCTAGGCATAATTTGTGCCATATTTCTTTCCTTGCTTTCAAATGATAGGTGATTCCTAGCATTCCTGGTGTTCCTTGATTTATAGATACATCCCTTCACTCCCTACATCTACCTTTACATTGCCTTCTCTGTGTTTCTGTGTTCTCTCCTACTGTTTCAAGGACACAGGTCTTTATATTTAGTGCCTACCCTTGTGGCTCAGCTGGTAAAGTACCTGCATGCAATGCTGGAGACCTGGTTTCAATCCCTGGGTTGGGAAGATCCCCTGGAGAAAGGAAAGGCTACCCACTCCAGTATTCTGGCTTGGAGAATTCCATGGACTATACAGTCCATGGGGTCGCAAAGAGTCAGACACGACTGAGCGCCTTTCACTTTCACCCTAAATTTAGGGGACGCTCGTCTCCAGATCCATAGCTCAATTACTCTGTGTGCATGCTCAGTCACTCAGTTGTGTTTGACTCTTTGCAACCCTATGGATTGCAGTCCCCCAGACTCCTCTGGCCATGGGATGCCCTCCTCCAGGTGATCTTCCCAACCCAGGTATTGAACTGGTGTCTCTTACATTTCCTGCATTGGCAGATGTGTTCCTTACTACTAGCGCAACCTGGGAAGCCCTTAATTACATCTACAAAGACCTGTTTCACATTCACAGGTATTCAGGTCTAGGACTTGTATATATCTTTTGGGGGGATACAATTCAACCAACTACAGTGGAATATCAACATATAGATAACAGGGCAAGCAAGGATTGAGGTTATATAGGGAGTGACTATAGATTATTCAGGAGAGAGTAAAGAATGGAGACTTGAAGGAAATAGCAATTTTTAAGAAAATCCAGGCAAGATGATTTTAAGAATATGGCATCACAAAAATCAGAGGAAACGAACTATTCAGAAAGAATTGAAGGAAAAAATAAACATAGCAGAAAGTTTGAAAAGCATCCTCTAAATCGCCAATAACATGGTGATTGACTTTACATGACAAGATTTAGGTGGGGTGATGATATAAAATCCTTACAACCCTGCAGTGTAGATAATGTTATCTAAAATTTCAGACAGCAGCATAAAAGATGCTAATTTGTTCAGAATCACAGCTAATAAGCATGGGAACAAAAATATGAATTATCTATCTCATTAACTCTCAATAATCTAGTATAATAGAAAGAACAGCATTGGGAATCAGTGACTTCCTAACCATGTGAACTTGGAGAGATTAAATTCTTTGAGCCTCAGTTTTCACATCTGAAGAGGTGGGTTAATAATCATATCTGTTTCCCAAAATGGAGGTTTAAAGTATGTGCTTTGTCGCTCAGTCCTGTCTGACTTTTCACAGTCCCATGGACTGCAGGCCACCAGGCTCCTCTGTCCATGGGGATTCTCCAGACAAGAATACTGGAGTGGGTTGCCATGCACACCTCCAGGGGATCTTCCCAATCTAGGGGTCGAACCTAGGTCTCCCGTATTGCATGTATATTCTTTACTGTCTGAGCAACCTGGGCTATACAAATGACTTTATATGTTTTTCGTAATTTTTCCCATAAAAGTAGAGACCAATTAATCAACTATATGTAGAGATTATAGATAAAATCTCTCAGCATATAGCAATATTTGCAACGAAGTTTTTAAGTAGGCCCAAGTATAAGACAGAATTAACTCCCCAATTGTGTTGTATTTGTTACAAATAAACATTTTTTTAAGTATTTTAAAATAAGAATCTAGGAAAACTATAAAAATATTATATATATTTTAAGATAACTACAGTTTCATAAGTAAAGTTTTGAAAACCTGGTTAAAAATGTACTTGGTTTCTTTCTTGTCAAATATCTTTTCATCATCACAATATGATGACAAAAAATGACAGTGACTCACATATCTAGGAAATAGAATCCAAGTTGTTGGTGGCATCTTTTGAAGAACTGGTCTAGGAAAAAGTGTCTAAATATATGGAAAATATTTTTGGAGTAGTTAAGAACTTAGGAAAACAACTGAAATTACTTATAAAATCTATTTTATCTGTTTATGTTTATTTTTGGCTCAATCAGGTCTTAGTGAAGGGACATAGGGACACGAGAACTTTCCTTGCAGCATATGGGCTCTTGTGGTGTGTGGATTTCTCTCCAGTTGGGGCATGCAGGCTCCAGAGAGCATGGGCTCAGTAGCCGCCCTAAGCCATGTGGGATCTTAGTTTCCTGACCAGAGATGGAACTCATGTCCCTGCATTGAAAGCAGATTCTTAACCCCTGGGCCAGCAGCGAAGTCCCTGAAATTACTTCTTTGTTTACCATTGTATATGGAAATGCACATTGTTGATTACCTACTAAAAAAAATGTTTAAAAAATTATAAGAAGAAGCCCAAGAAAATATGATTCTTTTTGTACTAATGAAAATAAAGGAATCACATGTTAAATTATTTAAAATTTTTTTCTACTTATAGGCATTATAAATAATGTACAGCATAGGTTCTAGTTAAGTGAAATAAAAGATTATCACAAAACCACACAGTGTCAGCAGCACGCAATAATTTTTCACATGGGAAGAGATTGAAACACAACATTCCCAAAGAGAGCTGTCATAAGGTTGTAAGATTTTTGATATTTTGAAGTTTCTTGTTTTAAATTGTTCTTAGGTGTTAATTTTAAATAAAATAAAAACATGTACTGTTTGATATTAGAGTTTGAGGAATTGATTGAGCCAAAACATTATACCGTTTCTGTATACAGTTTAATTGACTTTTACTCTCCTTTCAAATCTTCCATACATGTCTGATACTTCCAAACCCATATTCCTCTTCTTTTAGAAATAACCTCCTAAAGGTGGATAAGATTAATTTCACAAGATTGGTACCATTTTATCTTTCTATTGCCTTTCATAAGCTATATCCAACCATTTCCCCAGTGGCTCAGCAGTAAAGAATTCACCTGCAATGCCGGAAGTCACAGGAGATGCAGGTATGATCCCTGGTCAGGAAGATCCCCTAGAGAAGGGCACAGCAACACACTCCAGTATTCTTGCCTGGAGAATCCCATGGACAGAGGAGTCTGGTGCTCTATAGACTACAGAGTCACAACGTGTCAGACACAATTGAAATGAATTAGCGTGCATGCATGCGACCGTATCTTCACCTACATTTTCTTCTTCATCCTCTATGAGATACTGATGATATCTATCTGAAGTCTCAGAAAACCAACTCAAACTCACTCAAAATATATCAGCTTATTTATCTGAACATCTGGGGCCTGAGCTGACTTTCATCTCAGGCCTATACAACAGTATTTTCAGGGCTCATTCCATTGGCCTCATGCTCTGGACGACTCCGGGCTACGTTTGTGCATGTGAGCCATGTTCTTTGTTTGCATCATATTCTCTGTTCTCATCACATTCTCGAATGAGATCTTCACACTTTAAAACTTAAATGACTGCAGGTCCAGAGATGGAACGATGCATAAACTGAGAGAGATGTTGTGCTGCTACAGAAGAAGTGAGACGTTTCACAGACACTGGTGTGACTGTGCTTCTTCTCACTCAGTAACCACTCAGTATAAAATGGATGGGAGTCTAGTATGCGCTGCAGATTTAAACCATGTTATGAGATCTAAAAGACAAATGACCCAGGATTTTTTCATAAAAGCTGCAGAAAACTTTCATGGTTGTCCCAGTTTGTTGAAAAGGGATTCCTGAGTCGTCAAATTTAGAAATCCAGGGCTACCATTTCCTCCTCTCTCTTTCTTTTGTCCCAGCTTCCTTCCCTTATCAATGTGTATTGATCTAACCTATTGCTTTCAAGAGCTGCATACATTTTATATAATCAATCATTATATATAATTTATCTACTATTTCCTGTGGAACAGTGGATATTTATTTCCTTATTCTTAATTTATTTTGCTGTCATAAAAAAAATACATTTCTTGATACATGAATCCTGGTGTACCAGTGTTATTTCTGTAGATTAGATGTCCTAAATGAAGTTCGTTGGAAATAGCTTTTGAACATTTTTTGCAAAGACTATATATAGTTTTATTAAAGTTATAAAACTTACTTTCAATAAAATGTTGTTATTAAACTGCAAAGAATTTAATTTCCAAGGATGACTCAAAAAATGATTATTTAGAGACAAATAAGTAGTTTCGTTAGAGTGTTTAAGCAAAAGTTTCAAACTGGCTCTTTGCTTATTGTCAGGCAAAGCCATTAGCTCTCTTCTTCAGATTCCCTCCTTCAGGATATGGCCAATTTATCACTCTGGACAAATACAATGAATGAATGTGTGCGCGCGCGCGCGCGCGCGTGTGTTTTAACAACTTAGTGTCTTTCTCAGGATAAATGTATTTTGAAGAGGGAACCTTGGCACCTTTCATCCATTTCATGTGTGATTGCCTTGTATTCTCAGAAAATTCTACACTTTCACATGTAATTTTCAGAAGANCGCGCGCGTGCGTGTGTGTTTTAACAACTTAGTGTCTTTCTCAGGATAAATGTATTTTGAAGAGGGAACCTTGGCACCTTTCATCCATTTCATGTGTGATTGCCTTGTATTCTCAGAAAATTCTACACTTTCACATGTAATTTTCAGAAGATTATCTAGTTCCTAACTTCCATGCCCACTCCTGATGCCCTCATTTGTTTTGAATACTTTGTGTCTCTCCCATAATACTAATGATGGCAATCAATACTTGGAACACTCCATGTGCTTACCTCATCTCATCTTCTCCTAACAGTCATCTGAAGCAGGTGGACTTGCAATTCCTGGTTTAAATGCATGAAGATTAACATAGTCATGCTCAGGCTCAGACTTAATAGGCTGTGGAGCCTGGACTGAACTCATGAAATGTGGACTAGAGCCTGTACATTTAATTCTTAGAATTCTTGCTCGGAACAATGTTGACCTCCTGTAGGTATCAAAAATTGACATCATTCAGAGAGGCTTGAGAAAGGTACACATAATTTGCTATGAAGAAGGGCAATGGAGACCTCTGAGTTTATAAAAAACAACCCATGTCTCCCTAGTGAGTTGGGTTTGAGATAGACATGGAAAAAGATAGTTAGGTCCCCGCCTCCCTCAGTTTGTTAAATAACAGCATATAATCACAGATCTGCACTCCTAAGGCTACCATGTATAAAGCTTTATATTAATCTGGATTGACAGCAATGGACATGGTTTATACCTTCAAGAGCCAACCCACCTGTCTAGACCCAAGAGGAATCATAAAATAGTAAGGAGTTGCCAAACAAAACCTGATCTAGAAGGAAGTTAAGTAGGCATTTTCGGTTTTCTATTCCTCTCATCTTGAGCTACTTAGATTGCCTTGTTCTGGTCCTGACTGAATAAATGGACTTCCACTCAGATTAAGTTTCTGGTTTTGAAAAACCACACCACCTCTGGGCTTTGTTTTAACTTTAAGTTCCAGATTCAAAGCTTCCCTGGACATTTAAGCTTTAGCTATACTGTCCGGTTCGGACTTACAGCTTCTGTACAATTATTTCTAGTTGCTGCCAACAACCCAGTCTTAGGAGATGACTGTGAAAAGACACCAAATCCCCACTCTCCAGTTTGCTATGATCTCTCATTTAATACTGATTTCTAGGTCTCATTAATCCAAGCAAACCTTCTGAGTCAGGGAACATATCTACGTGCTGAGAGAATGACATGCCCCAACTCTGCAGGGGCGAAAACACTTGTTCTCAGGACCCTTCTGTACCTTGCCCTATGGATTGCCTCACCTGACTGTCCATTCATAATCTTTATTATATTCCTGAATTCATGCTAAGAATTTAACAAGCACTATCACATTTGATGCTCAGGAAAACTCTGGGAGGTCAGTTCACTCATTATAACCACTATAAAGATGAGAAAACTAAAGCTCAGAGGTGTTAAACAACATTTCTAAGGTCTCATGACTGGTGGACAGTGAAGCAGGATCTTGACTGACTCCAACACTTTTAACCTTGACCTTTACTCAAGACAAGGGAAATACATATATAGTTTTCTACACATAGATGGTACACAGGTCATTTCAAAAAGTGTATTTCATTGTCAAATTTTCATCTCTTAAATTAGCAGAGCTTATGAATCCCAAATAGGTATTATAAAGAAAAATTATTAGAGATGTCCCTGTAACTCAGATGGTAAAGGAGTCACCTGCAATGCAGGAGAGCCAGGTCTAATTCCTGAGTCAGAAAGATCTCCTGCGGAAAGGAATGGCTACCCACTCCAGTATTCTGGAAAATATTGGAGAAAACAGATACTTCCAACTTTGCAGTTCATGTCTTGTGCTCAGGCACCCTTTACCTGGCCACAGAGATGAATGCTGGAGGGAAATGGAAAGTCTTATGCATTGTCTAACTAAATTTTGTGTAGTGATGTAACTACAGTAAATAGATAATATTTAACATCTTAACAAGAGCAAAGTGATTTACTTCTAGGTGTTTGAAAAGAAACACTTGTAGACACTAATGTAAGATTCTTCAAAGACCAAGAAATCTGAATTTTAAAAGATAGTAATGATGACCCTGTATGTGAGACAACAAAAGAGACACAGACGTATAGAACGGACTTTTGGCCTCTGAGGGAGAGGGAGAGGGTGGGATGATTTGAGAGAATGGCATTGAAGCATGTATACTATCATGTAAGAAAGGAGGTGCCGGTCTATGTTTGATGCAGGATGCAGGATGCTTGGGGCTGGTGCATGGGGATGATCCGGAGAGACGATGTGGGGTGGGAGGTGGGAGGGGGATACAGAATTGGGAGCTTATATACTCCTGTGGTGGATTCTTGTCGATGTATGGCAAAACCAATACACTATTGTAAAGTAGAATGAAGTAAATAATAATAATAATAAATTAATCAAAAGAAAAAAATAAATAATGAAAAACAGGTTAACAAAAATAAATAAATAAATAAATAAAATCAGAATATCCAAAGCTATTCCACAAGTGTTGATGACTTCTTAGGGCTTCAGTATTAGTCAAAGAGTCGTATCTGACTCTTTGTAATCCCATGGACAGTCTGCAAGTCTTCTCTGTCCATGGGATTCTCCAGGTAAGAATACTGAAGTGGGAGCCATTTCCTTCTCCAGGAGATCTTTCTGACCCAGGGGTTGAACCCAGGTCTTCTGCATTGTAGGCAGATTCTTTACTTTCTGGTGCTTCCCTGGTAGCTCAATTGGTAAAGAATTTGCCTGCAATTCAGGAGACCCCAGTTCAGTTCCTGGGTTGGGAAGATCCCCTGGAGAGTAAACAGCTACTCACTCCAGTATTCTGGCCTAGAGAATTCCATGGACTGTATAGTCCATGGGGTCGCAAAGAATCGGACATAACTGAGCAACTTTCACTTCGCTTCTTTATACTCTGAGCCACCAGGGATGCCCCCTCTTAGGGCTTCAAGTGTTGGATAATTACCTGAGGAATCCTCTTAGCATTACCACCCACAGGGTTATAACTTCATAATGTGTTATTCAATTGTCTAAATTTTGATACATCCACTTTTCTCAAATTTTAAGATAAAATGAAACAGAGTATTGTGAAAAAAAGCAATCTCTAGTAAGTTCCAATTACCCCTTTGGACAAAAGCTCTGCAGAAAGTGAACAGTTTCTTTATTCCCACTTCAGATGGGTCAGTTAAAAAGAACTAATTGCACAATAATTAACATTTTTAAGAAGCCAAATATTTCAGACTTTATTTCTTCTCAGGAGAATTCACCTGCAATAAGAAAATCCAACATGCTGGCACATAGGGTAGGTCAGGCTCTTTGAAGGCAAATGTACACACTAGCAGGTATGTTACACATTTTCCATGGAACACATTTTCTAAAGGTGACCTCTCATGAACTGTCTTCAGACTAATGTTCCTATTCACTACCTCCTTCTGATTTTGATATGAGTTTGAATACAATATCTCTGTGGTGTTAGGAGACACATCTGATTCTTACACATCCCGTATACAATGGCTAAATACCACCAACAATGGCATTTTCGTCTCTCGTGTCCAGTCTCCATTAAAATGTGCTCTCATCTTTCACTCATATTGCACTAGCTATATGCTTTTGTCTTTCAGGCCTGTAATATCGGAAAGCAGGGCACATGTTCTCTTGTGACTCATTATTTTAATAATATTCAATATTTCAGTCATCTCACAGAGGCATTGAAAGGAACTAGATTCCTGCTCCCATGTCACTTAAGCATGTGCTGTGTGCTGTACTCAGTCGCTCAGTTACGTCAGACTCTTTGGGACACAAGGGACTATGGCCCGCCAGGCCCCTCTGTCCAGGTGGATTCTCCAGGCAAGAATACTGGAGTGGGTTGCCATGCCCTCCTCCAGGGGATCTTCCGAGCTCAGGAATTGAACCCAGGTCTCCTGCATTCCAGGTGGATTCTTGACCATCTGAGCCACTAGGGAAGCCAATTTAAAATAAGAAGAGAAACATACACACCCAAAAACAACCCTTCTCTGAAGCTGTCAAATCCTATTAAAATTATGGTCCATTTTTGCTGAAGCCACCTCAGGCAGACCTCACCATACATTTCTTCCTTAATTCTGTAACAGTGAGGCTGTTTAGATACTTTTTTTTTTTTTTTAAAGCAGAAGGCCAGAGGATAAAAACTGCAGGAATCTACACAGGAAAAAAATATACCATATGAAAAATAACATTTCACTGTGACTCATATGAAAACTTCAGTGAGTAGTTAACAGACTGTTACAGAGTGTTTATGATGTGCAGAGCTTTGTGGCCGATCGTGTATAATCTGGTGGTGAATGCATTTATTTGTGATCCTATTGAACCATTCATCACTAGCGCCGTGCTGCTCAAGTGGGGTCTGTGTACTGGGTAAGGTTATAAGTATAAAAATTGAGAGGTAACACTAGGAACACTTTTTTAGAAATATTTATTTATTTGGCTACACCAGGTCTTCATCTTGGTGTGTGGAATACTTAGTTGCAGCGTGTGAAATATTAGTTGCAGCTTGGATATAGTTCGCTGACCAGGGATTGAACCCAGGGCCCTGCATTGGAAGCATGGAGCCTTAGTCACTGTACCATCAAGGAAGTCCCAATATTAGGACTTTTTATATGAACGTAACCGAAATTTTACATCATTTGCATCATTTTACATCATTCTAAAAGTTTTTAAATACCTATATTTTCTTTTTTTTTCTTTCTTCCTTTAACATGTATATTGACTTTTCCCCCACCTCTTTAGAGAAGTTTCTCTGAGCTTCTGAAGTGCTGTCTCCTGGGCTGCATTCCTCATTTTGCCCCAAATAAAACTTAAATTTCAACCCCTATGTTGTGCATTTTTTTAAGTTGACACCTGTTTCTCAAGTAGATTCTGACACTTCTCAGCTCACATAAGCCAACTGATCATAATCAATTTCTTGATGTGTGTATATATATATATATATATATATATATGGTATATTCATTATATATGATCAATTCTGCTAATTATATTGATATATTATTAACAGTAAATATTATTAATTTGATTATTTGGAAAACTCTGATAAATATCCCAAGACAAAAAGGAAGTGAGACGGCTGGAAAACAATGTATGATTAACATTCATCATTCCAAATTCTCATCTGTTGCTGGTTAAATAAACTCTGCTGATCAGCCAAAGTTGTGCTTTTACCAGCAGTCATGTATGGATATGAGAGCTGGACCATAAAGAAAGCTGAACACTGAAGAATTGATGCTTTTAAATTGTAGTGTTGGAGCAGACTCTTGAGAATCCGTTGGACAGCAAGGAGATCAAACCAGTCAATATTTAAGGAAATCAGTCCTGAATATTCATTGGAAGGACCGATGCTATTGGTGAAGCTCGGATACTTTGGCCACTTGATGTAAAGAGCTGACTCATTAGAAAAGTCCCAAATGCTAGGAAAGATTGAAGGCAGGAGGAGAATGGGGAAGTAGAGGATGTGGATGGTTAGATAGCATCACCAACACAATGGACATGAGTTTAGGCAACCTCCGTGAGATAGTAAGGGACAGGGTGTGCTGCAATTCATGGGGTTGCAGAGAGTCAGACACGACTTAGTGACTGAACAGCAATGACTGATAAGTAACATGAAATCATCTGAGCACTGGTTAGAAACTCAGACCCACTCCAGGCCTACTGAATCTGAATCAATATTTTTCAAGATTCCCAGGTGATTTGTATGCATGTTAAACTGCTAAACTTTGAGATGCATTGGCTCTGAAAAATTATTGTGCTCCTGCTGCTTCTAAGTTGCATCAGTTGTGTCCGACTCTGAGCGACCCCATAGATGGCAGCCCACCAGGCTACCCCGTTCCTGGGATTCTCTAGGCAAGAACACTGGAGTGGGTTGCCATTTCCTTCTCCAATGCATGAAAGTGAAAAGTGAAAGGGAAGTCGCTCAGTCATGTCCTACTCTTAGCGACCCCATGGACTGTGGCCTACCAGGCTCCTCCACCCATGGGATTTTCCAGGCAGGAGTACTGGAGTGGGTTGCCATTGCCTTCTCTGGAAAGACTATGAACACGTCATAGTCTTCAAGAATAAAACTAACATTAAAACCTTTCACTACAATATACAGTATATTTCATTTGTCAGCTCTTCAACTCACAAAGAAAAATGCCAGCGTACACCTAAATCCCAATTTGGATTCGTTTTGATTCTAAACTTATTCTCAGCAGCCTTTTGCTACTTGTGTGGCAGAACTCCTTTAAGAGAACAAAAGGAAATCCTAGCGCTTGCCTGGAATTCATATTGGAAAAGATTCAAATGTAAATCACCCTAAGCACTTTCAATTTAATATAGGCAAATTCAGTTATTCCATATGAACCCTGATCTAAGATAGAAGGAAACTGGGCCATAGACCTTCCTGGTAAGGCTTGCTATTAGATGGCTAAAACAGGAAAGAGAACAGGGATTAAACACCAGCAGAAAGAGCATTTGCTTGAAGAGTTCTTCATTCTAGCTGTCCGCTACAAAGTATTCAATAAAGAAAGAAAGGCTCATTCTTTGATTCACGCCCATGGTGTTTTTCTTGCCAACCAAACTATGAGCTTTTGAAGGATCATGCTAAGTATGTTCCTAAAAACCACTGGATCTTATCATGCCTATTGCTGGTCATTTCCTCCCCTAGGCTAACTCACTTCCTTGGATATGATTCTGCTGTTACAATTTGCACATCTCCCAGGGAGGCAAGTTGACACCGGGGAAAAAAATACGGCTTGTTCTAGAGACAGACAAAAAAATAAACAGTTGGCCATAGTGGGCTTTGAACTCCAAAAATTCTTTTTCTCTAAAATCCCTGTTGATTTATACACCTCTTCAATTTATTGCAGAATAGAAGTTGGATGAATAAAATGATGAATGAATGAATGGAATGAAAGAACTAAATATTGGTTAAATTATTCTGATAAAATATAGTACCCATCATTTTTTATTAGTCCTGGGAGGTTATCTATTCTTATGTTATATTGTTATCCTTACAGTTATACTTGATTACAATGCAGTTTTACAGTTTCAGGTGATATGCTAACTTGTCTCATTTGAGAATTCTTTTCTAATCAGGTCAAAACATCTTGTTTTTTCCTTCCTGTAAATCTACATAATCCATATATTTCAAATACTGATTTCATTTCACTCATGAGAATTCAGCAGTTATGCTAAACATTGTGTTCTGGAAGTTCCTTAGGTAGGCTCATTGCAACCTTCTTGAAAATAAACCTCAATGTAAACTGATTTGCTTTGGTAAATTAGAGCTGATTGATGTTTATGATGGAGAAGGCAATGGCACCCCACTCCAGTACTCTTGCCTAGAAAATCCCATGAACGGAGGAGCCCGGTAGGCTGCAGTCCATGGGGTCACTAAGAGTCGGACACAACTGAGTGACTTCACTTTCACTTTTCACTTTCTTGCATTGGAGAAGGAAATGGCAACCCACTCCACTGTTTTTGCCTGGAGAATCTCAGGGACAGGGGAGCCTGGTGGGCTGCCATCTATGGGGTCGCACAGAGTCGGACACAACTGAAGCAACTTAGCAGCAGCAGCAGCAGCAGATGTTTATGAGTTAGGTATATCTTCTACTTTAGGAAATAGCAACCCTCTCTTGAGAGTGAAATACCCTATTATTACAGTCCAACTCATAAGCTATTTTAAATATTGACTTACAAGTTCATGAAAAAAAAATTGGCAAGACCAATCAGAGAGTCAGAGTTTGTATAGGATGTAGCTGTTTGAAAATTAAGAAGCTTAGATAAGATGCAAAAAAGCAGTGAAAAAATCCACAAAGAGAAGTCCTGAAGATGGGTAGGAAGTAAGGAACTAGTGTTGAGGAAAGCATTGGAAAAGATGAAAAAGTCTTTGTAGCAAAATCATTAGAAATGACTTATACATATGGAGTAAGCATGTTATACATGTGATACAAAAACAGCAACTAATCTATGATGAGAAATAAGTAGCAGATAAAGATCTGTTTTTCCTATCAAAGCAAGTTTTGTTGTTATTCAGTTGCTAAGTCGTGTCTGACTCTTTGCAACTCCATGGACTGCAGAATACCAGGCTTCCTTGTCCTTCACTATCTCCTGGAGTTTGCTCAGATTCATGTTCATTGTGTCCGTGATGCTATCTAACCATCTCATCCTCTGCTGTCCTCTTCTCATTTTGCTTTCAATCTTTCCCCACATCAGGGTCTTTTCCAATGAGTCAGCTCTTTGCATCAGGTGGCCAAAGTACTGGAACTTTTTAGCTTCAGCATCAGTCCTTCCAATGAATATTCAGGGTTGATTTCCTTTAGAATTGACTGGTTTGATCTCTTTGCTATACAAGTGACTCTCAAGAGTCTTCTCCAGCACCACAATTCAAAAGCATCAATTATTCTGTTCTTAGCCTTCTTTATGGTCCAACTTTCATATCTGTACATGACTACTGGAAAACCCATAGCTTTGATTATATGGACCTTTGTCTGCAAACTGATGTCTTTGTTTTTTAATACACTGCCTAAGTTTGCCATGGCTTTCCTTCTAAGGAGTAAGGGTCTTAGTTTCACAGCTGCAGTCACTGTCAGTGGTGAGTTTGGAATTCCAGAAAATAAAATCTGTCACTGGATTCACTTTCTTCCTTTTATTTACCATGAAGTGATAAGACCCGATGCCATGATCTTAGTTTTTTGTACATTGAGTTTTAAGCAAGCTTTTCTACTCTCCTCTTTCACCTTCATCAAGATGTTCTTTAGTTCCTTTTCACTTTCTTCCATGAGAGTGGTATCATCTGCATATCTGAGTTTGTTGATATTTCTCCTTGCAATCCTAATTCCAGCCTGTGATTCATCCAGTCCGGCATTTTGCATGATGTACACTGCATGTAAGTTAAATAAGCAGGATGACAATATACAGCCTTGAAGTAATCCTTTCCCAATTTTGAACCACCCCATTGTTCCATATAAGGTACTAACTGTTGCTTCTTGATTTAAATACAGGTTTCTCAGGAGACAGGTAAGGCGGTCTGGTAGTCTCATCACTTTAAGAACTTTCCACAGATTGTTGTGATCCACACAATCAAAGGCTTTAGCACAGTCAATGAAGCAGAAGTAGATGTTTTTTTCTGGAATTCCCTTGCTTTCTCTATGATTCAACGAATCAAAGCAATTTGATCAAATCAAAGCAGGTAGCTACAATAAATTTTTGGAAATTTATACTCAGTTTTATCCAGCTAATCTCTCACTTTTCTTGCCATTATGTTTAAGTGCTTTAAAATAAAATATTTCAAAAATAGCTGTAATTTGTGTTTCTTGCTATGGAGGAGGAGTAGGAAATTATCCTTTACCCTTCTAGCTTCTTCTTCTGTCTGGTTTGAGAATTAAATTGGCCTAAGTCAGATTAATAGGAGAAAATAAAACAAAAGTTTAGCAATGTGTATACATGGGAGAGACCCAGGAAAACTACATAAGTCACCAAACTAGGTTGCTGTGTGTATGTATATGTTTTATTTATTTATTTTCCAAATTGGCCAAGAGAAAGTGAAAGTGTTAGTCACTCAGTCATGTACCACTCTTTGCAACTACATGAACTGTAGCTTGCCAAGCCCCTCTGTCCATGGAATTCTCCAGGCAAGAATACTTGAGTAGCCATTCCCTTCTCCAGGGGATCTTTCCACCCCAGGGACTGAATCCAGGTCTCTTGTATTGCAGTAGTTTCTTTGCTGCTTGAGCCTCCAGGGAAGCCCTCAAATGGCCAAAACGTTCACCTTAAAATCCATGTTCAATGAAAGACAAAAGAAAATGTCGGTAGAGTAGTGCTTTGGGACTTCAAAGAGCTGTAAGGCAATACACATGAGGATGGAAAAACAAAAGTTTGTTGGGCCAGGCAGAGACAGTGAGACATAGGTATGAATTTTAGCAAACAGACTTTGCTAGATTCCTCTCTCTTCTTCACTGATAGCTCAGTTGGTAAAGAATCTGCCTGCAATGCAGGAGACCCTGGTTTGATTCCTGGGTCAGGAAGATCTGCTGGAGAAGGGATAGGCTACCCCCTCCAGTATTCTTGGGCCTCCCTTGTGGCTCAGCTGGTAAAGAATCCACCCATAATGTGAGAGACCTGGATTCAATCCTTGGGATGGGAAGATCCCCCAGAGAACAGAAAGGCTGCCCACTCCAGTATTCTGGCCTGGAGAATCCTTCTAGTTAAGAATTGAGATGGGTGCAGGCGGCTGCAACCGGCGCACTAAGCACGGGTGGCTGAGACCCAGGGCACTAAGCGCAGAGAGAGGAGTTACCCCACGTCTGAGGTCAGGGGCAGCAGCCAAGAGTGCCAGGCTGCAATGGCGCAGGAACGGCCGGGAGGAGCTACCTGGCATCCGAGGGCAGGGGCAGCTGGGAGAAGCCACCTTGCGACCGAGGCCAGGGGCAGCAGCTGGGAGGAGCAACCCAAGGAGCTGTGGCTGCAGGGGCACAGGAGGGCCTAGAGTAGCTATCCCACTTTGAAGGTCAGGAAGGGTGGCGGAAAGGAGATACCCTTCATCCAAGGTAAGGAGCAGTGGCTGTACTTTGCTGGACCAGCTGTGAAGAGATATCCCACGCCCAAGGCAAGAGAAACCCAAGTAAGAAGATAGGTGTTTCAAGAGGGCATCAGAGGGCAGACACACGAAACCATACTCACAGAAAACTAGACAATCTAATCACACTAGGACCACAGCCTTGTCTAAGTCAATGAAACCAAGCCATGCCCCTGGGGCAACCCAAGACAGGCGGGTCATGGTGGAGAGGTCTGACAGAATGTGGTCCACTGGAGAAGGGAATGGCAAGCCACTTCAGTATTCTTGCCTTGAGAACCCCATGAAGAGTATGAAAAGGCAAAATGATAGGATACTGAAAGAGGAGCTCCCCAGGTCAGTAGGTGCCCAGTATGGTACTGGAGATCTGGAGATCAGTGGAGAAATAACTCCAGAAAGAATGAAAGGATGGATCCAAAACAAAAACAATACCCAGCTGTGGATGTGACTGGTGATAGAAGCAAGGTCCAATGCTGTAAAGAGCAATATTGCATAGGAACCTGGAATATCAGGTCCATGAATCAAGGCAAATTGGAAGTGTTCAAACAAGAGATGGCAAGAATGAACGTCGACATTGTAGGAATCAGCGAACTAAAATGGACTGGAATGGGTGAATTTAACTCAGATAACCATCATATCTACTACTGCGGGCAGGAATCCCTCAGAAGAAATGGAGTAGCTATCATGGTCAACAAAAGAGTCCGAAGTGCAGTACTTGGATGCAATCTCAAAAACGACAGAATGATCTTAGTTCATCTCTAAGGCAAACTATTCAATATCACAGTTATCCAAGTCTATGCCCCAACCAGTAATGCCTAAGAAGCTGAAGTTGAACGGTTTTATGAAGACCTACAAGACCTTTTAGAACTAACACCCCCAAAAGATGTCCTTTTCATTATAGG
>SJYV01052222.1:1882001-1917029 GCA_006410875.1 Neotragus pygmaeus | reverse complement strand
ACAAAGGAGGCAAGACTATACAATGGAGTAAAGACAATCTCTTTAATAAGTGGTGCTGGGAAAACTGGTCAACCACTTGTTTTAGGTATTTAAATGAATACGCTGTGCTGTACTTAGGTGATCAGTTGTGTCCAACTCTTTGGGACCCCATGGACTGTAGCATCCCCATGGGGATTCTCTCAGCAAGAATACTGGAGTGGGTTGCCATGCCCTCCTCCAGGGGATCTTCCCAACCCAAGGATCAAACCCAGGTCTGCCTCATTGCAGATGGATTCTTTACCATCTGAGCCACCAGGGAAGCCCATTTAAATGTATATCATAGCTTAATCACATCACATCAAGTTGTAATATCAGCAGTACTTTAAAATTTTTCTTTAGCTGTTTTGCTTGTGACAATTTATTATTATTATCCAGGAGATAAACATGAGATTTCAGTCTTTATGACACTAGCGGAATATTTGAATGACATGGAAACATTGGTGGAAGGAGAACATTGGAAGTCAGATCTCCATTCTGGACCTGACTTTGCCACCATCCAGCTGCATGAGTCTTAGCAAGTCATTTGGAGATAACAGAACAGTGCAGTGGATTAAATCACTGGCTAGCAGATTTTAATCCCACTTGTGCCATTTGTTACCTGCTCAATTTCTTAACCTCTCTGTGTCAAGGTTAGTTTCTCATCTGTAAAATGGAACTGACAATAGTTCCTCTTTTATAGTGATTAAGAAGATTAAATCAATGGATATTTATAGAGCATTTAAAATAGTAGGCTACCCACTCCAGTATTCTTGGGCTTCCCTTGTGGCTCAGTTGGTAAAGAATCTGCCTGCAGTGTGGGAGACCTGGGTTCAAATCATAGGTTGGGAAGATCCGCTGGAGAAGGGAAAGGTTACCCATTCCAGTATTCTGGCCTGGAGCATTCCATGGACTATATAGTTCATGAGGTCGCAAAGAGTTGAACACAACTGAGCAACTTTCACTTTAAAATAGTGTCTACATGACTGATTGTTTAATAAAACTGTATTGTGATTGGACTTCATTGGGTTTGATTTCTACAAGAATGTTTCTAGTTTGAAGATTATATTACATTTCTGTTTCTTGCCTTTGATTTCAGTATACGTCATTAAGCTGATGCTGGTGAAAATATTGTTTCTAAGCAAATCGGTGGCCATACGGTGTAACAGCAGTGATTTTTCTGTTGTTTGTTTCAAATTAAGGGGCATGTGCAAAAGTAATTTTTTAAATATAGCCAAAATATCTGTGTATTTCATAACTGTATTGACTGAGATGATCTCTATAACTAGGTTTGGAACTTGTGTTGGTATTTTGTAGACATTTTGTTTACCTTCTGAAAGGTTAATTTATTTCATTTTTTAATTTCCATTTTTTTTCAATGTGCTATTGGATGGCACTCTGTTTGAAAAACTGAATTGGACTGTTTCTTTTCACCTCTGTAGTGTCAGTGAAAAAATTCCACTGGTTACCAGGTTTTCTTGGTTCAGGTTTGTACATGACTTCTATCTTTCTAAGCTTATCACACGCCCATAACTCTATTAAGCAGTTCTCAGTCTCTTTTAATTAAGCTTGAAACTTGTTAAGATTGAAATATTTTGTAGTCCTTAGAGCAGTGTAATGTCAGAATAAGAGTGGTGGTAGAAGGACCGATGAGCTTGTTTTTTAAAGATAGGACATGCCTCAGTGGTGAAAGAGGCACTGAAATGGGAACTCGTTCTAGCCCATGGGAGAAAGTCCAGCCATGCTAAGTGGCTTTATCTTCTGGAGAGAATGATGAGAACAACAGGAGGCTGTCCTGACAGGCAGGGGGCCGGAGTCCAAGTTGACCAGCAAGATGCGGCAGATGGTGTCCCAGCAGGTGGGCGGGCTGTGGTGACACAGAGTCTGGAAGCAGGAGATATCCAGGCAGATAAACAGAGAGGTCTGGTCACAGTATGGCCCCAGGGTTGGAGCTGGGGCTGGAGAATGAAATTGAGGCCCTGGGAAAACTGACTAGACTAGTGCTGAGGCCCATTTAGAGGGAGGAGGGTACCAGCCAGGGCATTAGAGCAGAGACCTTTATGTGGGGCCACAGGTGAAAGGTCCCGTCTAGTCAAGGCTGTGGTTTTTCCAGTAGTCATGTATGGATGTGAGAGTTGGACTGTGAAGAAAGCTGAGCCCCGAAGAATTGATGCTTTTGAACTGTGGTGCTGGAGAAGACTCTTGAGAGTCCCTTGGACTGCAAGGAGATCCAACCAGTCCATCCTAAAGGAGATCAGTCCTGGGTGTTCATTGGAAGGACTAAGGCTGAGGCTGAAACTCCAATACTCTGGCCACCTCATGCAAAGAGTTGACTCATTGTAAAAGACTCTGATGTTGGGAGGGATTGGGGGCAGGAGGAAAAAGGGACGACAGAGGATGAAATGGCTGGATGGCATCACTGACTTGATGCACATGAGTTTGGGTGAACTCCAGGAGTTGGTGATGGACAGAGAGGCCTGGCGTGCTGCAATTCATGAGGTCCCAAAGAATCGGACAGGACTGAGTGACTGAAGTGAACAGGTGAAACCCTCAGTTTTGAGGGTTGTATGGCCTGAAGGGTTGCTGGAGTAAGGAATGGAGCCAGTCTTTTTAGATGGTGCCTTTGATTGTCCTTAGTATAGATTCATGTGACTGTCTTTCAAAAAATGAAAAACACAAAGTGTTAATTACTCAACTGTGCCTTACTTTATTGCTAATAAATTAGAAGTCACCTCTGATGTAATTTGCTGTTGGGGTCCTTTAATGGACCAGAACCTCGTGGTCCGGAGTCGATGATAAGAAAGTGAAAGAGAGAGCCGGAGGGTGGGAGAGAGAGAGAAAGGAAGAAAGAAACAAAGACATGGGGACCCAAGCTCTCATGGAGCAAAGGTACTTTATTAGCAGAAATGCAAGCTTATATATCTTTAGGAAGATGATTACTCCGCTATTACATAGGGTGAAATTTTATCAATAGCCACAATATGGATAGTCTAATACATACAAGGTCAACGACGCTGAAAAGAGTCACTGAAGGGAGTTACTGAAAGGAATCCAGGCAGATACTGTTTCTCATGATCTCAGTCCTGAGAGCTGCGTGCAGCTCTACTCGTTCTCGGAACAGGAACTGATAAGGAACAGAGAATTTATGAGAAACAGCACGTAGGAATCCTCCTGTTAAACATTCCCTGACAATTCGCCTTACCTTCTTTCGTTCTTTCTTTTATAAGGCTTGCAGTAACTTTCAAATCAGAATGAATTCCATGCAGTTGAAACTGCTCACATGGAGCTTAAGTGCAGCATACAACATAGAAGGTTGTTATTTCCTACTCTTCTTGGATTTATCCTAAGGAGGAAGTTTTCAGAGAAAAGAGTATAAAATGAGAGGATTAGCAAGCAAGTGGTTGTTTCTGGCTGAGCTTTGCTTGAAATGGAGGAGGAAAGGGCATGGCAGCTGCTGAAATTAATTTCCTTATAATGCCATGGAGTGTTACCTGGCCCTTTCCCTGGGAGTCATTTCAGACCTTCTTATGTTGCTTGGGAATGCTCTGCATCAAACTGACACCTCTACCTCCAAGGAATCAGGGAGAAAATTTAATTTTGATTCTTGACCTGTGTCCTAGCTTTTAATAGCTTTCTGCTATTTCTAGATTTTACGCCTACTGACATATTTGTGATTAAAGGAAAAACTCCTCAGGTAAAACAGGATCCAAGCATTCCTGTTCCTTATGTTTTCAGTTAAATCTTAGGCTGATGTCCACTTTAAACAAGTAGTTACTTGGTTATTATGAAATTCCAAAGCTTCATCACTGTTTTTCCAAGCAGTGTTTTCAATTGAAGAAAATCCACAATTCTAATAACTTTCTTTGTGATATTGAATATTGTCTAGAGAAACTAAGCATTCATTTATCAAATAAGAGTTAATTTATGTAGTTAAGGTCAGGATAAACTTGGTTGTTATGAAATCTAGCTAAAAATTCTGGGTTTCTCAGTGTCTTTGGGGGAAGTTACTTATAACAGGGTTTTAGTTACATATCTTAATTTCTACCGTATTCATAGAAACACTGTATTTCTGGTATAACCTTGGGAGTCACAAGGATAACAAAGGTTCTCTTTTTTAATGGAATTTTTTTAAGTGGAAATCATTTTAATATGTCTCACTTACATGCCTTCATAATTTGAACATAATTATATTGGAGTTCCTCCAGATAAACAGAACCAGTATGACTTATTGTGAGAGATTGGCTTAAATATTTGTAGAGGCTGCCTGAAATCTTAAGGCAGGAAGGGCAGGCTGGAAACTGTAGGGCAGAAGCTAATGCCGCAAGTGGTGTTGTTTCTTCCTCAGGGAAAATAGTTCTGTTCTTAAGACATCTCCAATGATTGGATCAGGCTTTCCTCACAGCTCAGTCAAAGAATCTGCCTGCAATGCAGGAGACTCAGGTTCAGTTCCTGGGTTGGGAAGATCCCCTGGAGAAGGAAATAGCAACCCACTCCACTATTCTTGCCTGGAGAATCCCATGGACAGAGGAGCCTAGCAGGGTACAGTGTGGGGTTGCAAGAATCTGACAAGACTCAACCAACACCAACCAATGATTGGATCAGGCCTCTCCAGATTCTTGAGAATGATCTCCTTTACTTAAATTGATTGATTGTAGATGTTAATCACATCTACAAAATTCCCTCCCAGCAACACCTCATTCAGTGTTTGATTGAGTAACTGGGGATTACAGCCGAAACTGATCATTGCAGTCCACTCCTTGTCAACTTGACATCCAGACACATTTCCTTAAATCATAATTAATATCAAAATAAATAACAACAACAAAGTCATACTTATGCCTAACATGACTAAAGCTATGCTGTGTATAACTGAAAGTATGCTAACCCTTTCCCCAGGAGAGGGACAGGGTCCCTGGGGGTTTACTCTTCTTATAGACCATAACTTAAATACTGTGATATAAAGTTACCTATTATTAATATATCTTATATTAGAAGACAAGCACTTGAGAGGGAAGAAAGCAACAAATATTTGAGACACACAGTTCAGTCACTCAGTTGTGTCCGACTCTTTGAGACCCCATGAATCGCAGCACGCCAGGCCTCCCTGTTCATCACCATCTCTCGGAGTTCACTCAGACTCAACGTCCATCGAGTCCGTGATGCCATCCAGCCATCTCATCCTCTGTCGTCATCCTCTTCTGCTCCTGCCCCCAATCCTTCCCAGCATCAGAGTCTTTTCCAATGAGTCANAAGAAACTAATCGCCAGTCTATGATCGATGCCGGATACAGAATGCTTGGGGCTGGTGCACAGGGATGATCCAGAGAGATGATATGGGGTGGGAGGTAGCTTCAGGATTGGGAACTCATGTACACTCATGGCGGATTCATGTCAATGTATGGCAAAACCAATACAGTATTGTAAAGCAAAATAAAGTTAAAATTAAAAATTAAAAGAGAGATGCTGGTTTGATCCCTGGATCAGGAAGATCCCCTGGAGTAGGAAATGGCAACCCACTCCAGTATTTTTCCCTGGAAAATTCCATGAACAGAGGAGCCCAGTGGGCTATACAGTTCATGGGTTGCAAAGAGTCAGATATGACTGAGCACATGAACACACACACACACACAGACACAGACACGTCAAAGTCAGTCTTTCAAGCAAAGAAGTGCATCCTGATCTGGCGAATGACCAACATTCCTATTTATATTTGGCTGCTTCTATCTCAAAGTGAATAGCAGTACAAGAATTTGAGTTGATGCTGGAGTATGGCTGATCTTTCTCTGCTAAAACTTGTTCTTACAGAAAGGTTTGAGAGTCATTAACACTGTATTAACTAAAGAACATTTAAAGTGCTAGAAAAGAGACTGTGTACTCAATCGGGTCTGACTCTGCAGCCCCATGATGGTAGCCCATTGTGCTGCTCTGTCCCTGGAGTTTTCCAGGCAAGAATCCTGGAGTAAGTTGCCATTTCCTACTCCAGGGGATCTTCCCAACCCAGGGATCAGACCCACATCTCTTGTGCCTCCTTCGCTGCAGGCAGGTTCTTTACCATCGCCCCACCTGGGAAGCCCTAGGAAAGAGATTATAGACTTTAAAGGGATATTCTTTAGTCAGGTCCAAGCACCAAGTTAAAATGGTTACCTTGGAGCTATAAAAATCAAATATATCACGAAGGCAATCTCAAAGCCCTAAAACAGGTAACAGTTGTTTGGCCCTGAGGAGAAAGAATTAAAGAAGAGAAAGAAGGAAACAGAAAAAAAGAAAAAGAAATGAAAAGGATAATTAAAGATAGCATAGGGACACTGTTTGAATTGAAACGAAAACTGCCAATTTATATGTGGCCATGATGTCAGACTATATGTAAAAGAGATAAATTGCGTTATCTATCATCTCACTGGAATGTATCCTTCTACTTAAATGACCTCTTCCAACCCCCCTTGATCATTTTCCTATATTCTTTAGTTTGCTCTTCTCCTGGCCTTTCCTCCTCATTATAATGTTTGAGGCTTTTTTTTTTTTTTTTTTAAGAAAAAGAGAAAGGATCTTTGAACTGTATCTTGAGGTTTTTATAGGAAAGGTTTGAAAGAAACTCAATGGATATGATAATAAATACACTCCTGGAGACAGCAACTTGAGGTTGTGCCCTCAAACTTTAACTGAATAAGACTTTTGCAAGATAAATTGTGAATCAATGCAGGTCTTTCCCAAGTGGAGTATAAAACTATATTCATACTTGAATTTTATAGATATTTCATTTATCTCTCTGGGTTTTCTTTTTTAAAAGAATATTACATTTCTGATTCATTATTTTAATTTTTTTTTTAACATTTCTGAGATTAGCCTCTCAGTTCAGCTACTCCTCAATGCAAACATACTTCATCTAAACTCTTTTACCAGACGAGTCAGTAGTGTTTGGTAAGTGACATACTTTAAGATGAGACAGGTTTCAATTGCAAGCTATGTTCCTTATTAATTGTATGAATTTAGATATGTTATTAACTTCCTGAGACACAAGTTTCTCATCTACAATATGATGCATTAAATTAATTCATCTCACAGTGTTGATATGAAGACTAACAAACCAGGGTCTCATCAGAGCAGTTATTTAAACCTTGACCTGGGTGTCTAGTGCAGCCTGACCCACTATGGAGATTTTAATTTGCTATAATAATGTTGAATGGAGATCTTTAGATATGACTTAATGGGAGCTGCACATCATAAATTCCAGGCGGGTAAGATGGGGATTTCTGCTAGCCAATCTGCTTCCATGAAGCCCAGGGCTCACCTCTTTGATAAGAGCGGAAGTCATCAAACAAACATGAGGCATCTCAACTTTTCTGCTCTGTCAGAGAAGGTTTGGGTTTCTTGACTTTAAGCTACCTACCCCAGTTTCGCATCTCCATGTATCACCTCTCAAAGCTTAGACTGTGTTACACTGGATTCCCTGCCTGGAAATTAATTTTAAAAGAAGCATTCTTACACTCAGGATTCAAATTCAATAAATAATAGCTACCAACCCCATCTTGGACTTTGTCAAATTATATAGGCTGAGTTGTGTTTATGCTTCATGACAGGATGTGTTTAAAGAAAAGTTGTATTTTAGTGTCCTGGTTAGTGTGCGGGTTGGGAAAGAACTTTCAGACACAGTGTATTGCAGAAGAAGTGTGTTTATTAAGAATAAAGAGCAGAGGTAAAGAGGGATGTTGCAGATATGAGGCAGATGTTTGTCAGAGCAAGAGACGTTGTTAGTACAGCGGGCTGGCCCAAGGGAGAGTCAATGCCTTTCATGGGCTAGTAGCCAACTTTTGTAGCCTCAAGACAAACAAAATGCCTGCTGGAAGGGTGGGATTAGGTGACTGGTTAGGATGCTAGAGGGTGGGTATTTTTACCTAATATGAAGTTGGGGAGCTGGCTGATTTAGATCAGGGGGCTCATGGCAATGGTGGCTATGGGGCTCAATCAGATCCAGAGACAAACTTGGGATGGGTTTCTGCACCTGTGACCTTGGTATAGGGCTCCACATTTCGTCTCTAATGACCCCCAACCAGAGCTCTTTCTCTTGAAGCAGTCTCAGAGTCAGGGAAGGCCATACAGATACCCCAAGCAGTCTAGTAGTGTGATACCTCTTTAAATTTCTGTTCCATTAATATTTTAATGCTTATCTAGTGGGAAGGATAAATGCTATGTGGAGTAAAGGCAGAGGGAAGCAAAAGAGAACCAGTATTTACAACTTTTGGCTCTCTTTCATTACAATGAGAAACTCAGCTCAGTTTCAAAGTTGGAAACTCACCATCTAAAAAAAAAAAAAAAAAAACTCTATAGTTAGTTGTATCTTCTCAGAGGAAAATTTACCCGTGTTTATTCTCAGCATACAACTCAGGGTGTTATCAACACTCCTCTTGAAAAAGTAGCTTACCAAAGTAGTAGTTCCAAACGTTTGAGAGGTCCCTCTTGCTATATTTCCAGTATTTATGTGTATATGTGTGTGTTCCTCTGTGTGTGTGTGTGTGTGTATTTGATCACTGTCCCTTTGGGTATCTCTCTGGTACTCAGAGAACATTTTGCCTCCAGAAAGCTATGGAATGGAACATTCCATCCATATTAATTAAATCACCCACAATCCCAAAACTCAAAACTAAAACTAAAACTTTATACCTTATTTAATTCCTATTTCAAATTAAATCTAGCCACATTCCTCTTAAAGGCCTTCAGAAGTTCTACAAGATTAATTGATAAAAGAAGAAACTCATTATAAAATGACTATAACACAGAGATGCCCTAAAGTAGAAATTAAATCCCTTCTTCAAATCAAATTACTGCGAATAAATAAATTCAAGATTAAATCCCTTTGCTGTTGTAAATTCAAGTCCAAAGGAAATTATCTTGTTCTTATGTGTTAAAGCACAAAAATAAGTCAACATTCTTAACTTGTCTTAAAGAAATTAAAAATCTTTGCCTTTTCCCCCCGCTGGTTTCCTCTTAGCTCCATGGTTTCCTCATGCCTGAGAGGAGCTGAAGTTTTGTTATCCTTGCTCTTTTCCGTGTCTTCCACTGGAATAGATATACATGTTAATTTTCTAGGGCTGTCATAACAAAATACCACACACTGGAGTGTTCACCGGCGGTCCCCAACATTATTGGCACCAGGGACCAATTTCACGTAAGATGATTTTTCCATAGACCACGGTCATGGGGAATGATTTCAAGCACGTTATATTTCTTGTATACTTTATTTATATTATTATTACATCAGCTCCATCTCAGGTCAACAGGCATTAGATCCTGGAGTTTGGGGGACCTCTGATGTAAACAATAGAAATGCATCTTCTCACCAATCTGGAGGCTCTAAGTTCAAGATCAGGGTGTTGGTAGGTTTGGTTTCTTCTGAGGCCATTTTCCTTCCCACTGTGTCCACACATCATTGTTCCTTTGTTCAGGCATGTGCTGGCTATTTCTCTTTGTGTATGTATGTATGTGTGCGTGTATGTGTCCAAATTTCCTCCCCTTATAGGGACACCAGTCATATCGGATTATGCCTGCCTTCATGACTTCCCTTTAAGTGAATCACTTCTTTACGACCTTATCTTCAAATGCATAGACTCGGAGGTACTGGAAGTTGGTACTTCAACATGTCAATTTTGAGGGAATACAATTTAGCCCCTAACAATGCAATCCTTCAGGACCTCAGAGGTATAATTAATTCTGTGTCAATTCTCTCAAGGGTCCAAAGGGACCCTAGGATAAACAAATCATTAAAGCACCATTCCAGCTACCAGAAAATTAAAAAAGAAAGAAAGTCAATTCTCATCACCTACGGTAGCTTATCAGGAACCTGTATTCCTGAAATTAAGCCTTTGATACTGCCGAAATCTATTGCAGTAACTCAGTGATGCCTGAGAGGTGTCAGGAAGAGAAATCCTTCATTGTATTAGCTTTGCCAGGGTGCATGTGTGCTAAATCTCCTCAGTCCTGTCTGACAGTGCAACTCTATGGACTGTAGCCCAACAGGCTCAAATGCCAATCAACTTGGGTCTCCCTGCTGCTGTTGTTGCTATTAAGTTGCTCTGTGTGACCCCATAGACGGCAGCCCACCAGGGTCCCCTGTCCATGGTATTCTCCAGGCAAGAACACTGGAGTGGGTTGCCATTTCCGTCTCCCTGGAGAACACCAACTCTGAATTTATTATTAGTTGGGAGACATCTTCCATCATTAGATTATTTCCATTTACTTTACCAGTTGTCAGGGGTGAAGGGGATGCAGTCATGTAAAATATCTCTTTAAGCAGAGAGACCTTCAAGATAATTGTATTTTATTAATCTTTAAAAATTTCCAAAGGGGCAGCCACTTATTGAGCTGTCATTTAATTTCACCCAGAGTATTAAAAATCTCTTGGTTTTCATTTTTTCTTTGTTCCCATATCTCTGGCATCTTCTGGTGAAATGGTAAAACCATCTGCAGATTCTTTAGTGAATGGGTGTTTTATACCTGTAACAGCAGTGTTTGCCTCTTGCTGTAATTGCTAAAGCTTAAGTAATGTTTCCTGGGCTTCCCTCGTGGGTCAGATGGTAAAGAAACTGCCCGTAATGCAGGAGACCAGGGTTCAATCCCTGGGCCAGGAAGATCTCCTGGAGAAGGGGATGACAACCTACTTCAGTATTCTTGCCTGGAGAATTCCATAGACAAAGGAGTCTGGCGAGCTACAGTCCATGAGGTTGCAGAGTCAGGCATGACTGAAAGACTAAAACACACACTCAGGTAATGTTTCCTAGGGAATTCCCAAGGTGCTCTTGGTCCTTTGGAACCAAGCTGATCACATATTTTTCCTGAAGAGAAGAGGAAGCAGCAGAACACAGAGGGGATGGAGTGCACATAGTTTCAAGAGACACACAGTTTAAAACAGGTTCTGCATGGGATGGAAGTTCATTAATAAAGGCATGAGCACCGATGTCTCTGCTTATGCGTCTCAGACACTATCACTCTTCAACTCTTGAATGTTCCAGACACTGAGCAGCATTTGCTTCTGATCCATTGTTTTTTGGAAGTTGTGGNGTTCTGCATGGGATGGAAGTTCATTAATAAAGGCATGAGCACCGATGTCTCTGCTTATGCGTCTCAGACACTATCACTCTTCAACTCTTGAATGTTCCAGACACTGAGCAGCATTTGCTTCTGATCCATTGTTTTTTGGAAGTTGTGGCAAAATGCCTCTAGTATTCTGATTTCTTCTATTACTTTGTACTTTCAGAAAGTTCACCCACTTGACTTCCCAAGAGTTAAACCTGCTTATTAAATTTCATCTGATTTTATCCTTATTTTATCTAGGGCTATTTTATCTAGGGCTGATTCTATCTGATTTTATCTAGAGCTGTTTGCTGGAAGTAAGTGCCTTAGTTTTATTACTTTCCTTTGCTTTCCGGCCCTGACATTTGTTTTTCTAACAGGCTTCTTTACAATTTGTTTTACGGTAAGATTTAGTAAAATTTCATAAGTAAGTGATATGAAATTAATGAGTTCTGTCAGAAGCATCTACACTCACCTTAGTATATTGGATTAGCCTACCCAGTGACTAGTCTCCTGTCAGAGAGTCAATAACCCAGACCTGCAGCTGAATAAAACATTCTCCCAGTTATTAAAGAAGAGAGACACTTTTATTAACAAAAGAACAAAACCAAGCTGGTCACATATTTCTCCTGAACAGAAGAGGAAGTGCCAGTATACAGAGGGAAGGAGTGCACACAGTTTCAAGAGACACAGAGTTTAAAACAGATTCTGCATGGGGTGGAAGTTCATTTATAAAGGCATTCTCAGTTGTATGAGAGCCTGGAAACTTACTGCTCATATGCCCTTCTGCAAACGTAGATTCAAAGAGCTAATTGAGATAATCAGAGACAATGATACAAGAATTTGTGGGTTGGGTGGTGAGGCCCTGGGGAAACTTGAGGACTGCTATGCCAAGTAAATATATACATTTCAGACACATACAAAACCCAAAAATCTTCAACAAGAATGCATGCTGAAGGAAAACAAATCTTCATCTGAGGCATTCATTCCAAGATGTATGAGCAGACTTTAGGACATGGTAGAAAAAAGTGATAATAGCGTATAAAATCTTCAATGAATAAGGGAGTGCCATAATTATTGTATTGCTCCTAATCTAAAAACACAGGATATTTTTAAAGTGTGATTTTTAAGTATAAACATAATTACTAGCAAAAACATCAAGCAGGACATGAAACTATAAGAGAAGAAAATACTCAACTCATGAAATCAAACTCAGAAAATAAAAGAAAGAATTCATATAAATGTGAAATATATTTGTAACTTAACCAGCTACAATGGAATCATGCTTGTTTGTGCTTATGCTCAGTCACAGTTGCCATTTCCTCCCCCAGGGGATCTTTATGACCCAAGGATCGAATCCCTGTCTCCTGTGGCTCCTGAATTGGCAGGCAAAGTCTTTACTACTGAGCCACCTGGGAAGCCCATAACACAATCACAGATGTATTAAAACATTTTTAAATACAGCTATTCTTTTTCAGTCAATAAAACATAATTCATGCAAATACAACTTGTAAGCTCTAAAACAAATATTGCTGCTACTGCTAAGTCGCTTCAGTTGTATCCGACTCTGTGCGACCCCATAGATGGCAGCCCACCAGGCACCCCCATCCCTGGGATTTTCCAGGCAAGAGTACTGGAGTGGGTTGCCATTGCCTTCTCCGCTAAAACAAATGAGACAGTGTCAAATTTGACAACTAAAACTTTAGACAAATATTTACAAGAAAAGCAAATAGATATTAATAGAAGCCATCAGTTCAGTTCAGTATATAATTTAAATGTTAGAAAGAAATAAGAGCATTGTGTGGAAATAAATTGGGATGTAAAGTCACAAATCACATTGTCTAGTAATACAGTATCAACATAAATAAAGACAACAGAGGTACACCTAGCGTAAATCATTGTAAGATCCTGGGAAACCTCTACCAGATCACAAAACATTGTTAATGTGACATAGAGCTTGAATCATTAATATATTAGCTAACAGATTTGGACTTTGTAAGTAAACAAAAATATGTTTAAATCCCACTTCTCAGCTTGCAAGTTTCCCTGGTGGCTCAGACAGTAAATAATCTGCCAGCAATACAGGAGATCTGGGTTCAGTCCCTAGGTTGAAAAGAACCCCTGGAGAAAGGAATGGCTACCCACTCTAGTATTCTTGCCTGGAAAATCTCATGGACAGAGGAGCCTGGCAGGCTGCAGTCCATGGGGGTGCAGAGTCAGACACGACTTAGTGACCAACATTTTCACAGCTTGTGACGTGCATATGTGCTCAGTTGTGTCCGACTCTTTGCAACTCTATGGACTGTAGCTCACCAGACTCCTGGGTCTGCGGGATTTTCCAGGCAAGAATACTGGACTGGGTTGCCATTTCCTCCTCCAGGGGATCTTCCCGACTCAGGGATCAAATTAGCATCTCCTGTGTCTCCTACATTGCAAGCAGATTCTTTACAACTGAACCACTGAACAGAAGCAACTTCTTTGGGTTAGTCTGTCTACAGAAGACTCAACAAACAGCTTTCTGGATTATTGTGACATTAGCAATGTGACATAGAAAAAAATGTTTGGTACACTGCTTAATATATATAAGAATTGCTTTTTTTTTTATTATGATCATTACTACTCTTATTAGGTATGAACAATTTATCATAAAACCAATAGATGGGGAAACAGTGGAAACAGTGTCAGACTTTATTTTTTTGGGCTCCAAAATCACTGCAGATGGTGACTGCAGCCATGAAATTCAAAGACACTTATTCCNATTTGGAATCTCAAAGGACCACAAAGCTCTGTATAGTCAAAGTTAAGGTTTTTCCAATAGTCATGTACAGATGTGAGAGTTGGACCACACAGAAGGCTGACCACCACAGAATTGATACTTTTGAATTGTAGTGCTGGAGAAGACTCTTGACAGTCCCTTGGACTGCAAGGAGATCAAACCAGTCAATCCTAAAGAAAATCAACCCAAAATATGCATTGGAAGGACTGATGCTAAAGCTAAAGTTCCAATACTTTGGTTACCTGAGGCAAAGAGCTGATTCATTGGAAAAGACCCTGATGCTGGGAAATATTAAAGGCAAAAGGAGAAGAGGGTGGCAGAGGATGAGATTGTTACAGCATCACTAACTTAATGGACATGAACTTGACCAAACTCAGGGAGATAGTGGAGGAGCGGGAAGCCTGGTGTGCTGCAGTCCATGGGTTCACAGAGTTGGACGTGACTTAATGACTGAACAGCAACAACAAGGCCCAAATAAAGGTCATTTTCTTTTCTTCCTCTGGAGCTAAGAAAGAGACATCTCTTTTTCATGATATATTAAAAAATGGAATTTTTACAGCATTATTTATCTTATAGTTCCAGCAATTAGGAATCCCAGTTAGTGGAGAGATACCTTGGTTCAAAGAANCAAATAAAGGTCATTTTCTTTTCTTCCTCTGGAGCTAAGAAAGAGACATCTCTTTTTCATGATATATTAAAAAATGGAATTTTTACAGCATTATTTATCTTATAGTTCCAGCAATTAGGAATCCCAGTTAGTGGAGAGATACCTTGGTTCAAAGAAGCATGGGCTCTGCATTTTAGAAGACTAAGTGTTCTATACAAACCTTTTCCTTTTAGACATCATTTTGCAGGAGAATGAACTTGCCCCATCTCCCCTCTACACTGTGAGCTCCTGGAAGCCAAAAACCAGGTTTGACTGTCTATTTCAGTCTCTTTCTCTAGTTATTAGCACAGGTCCTTAATTTTAATAAATCAGTCAATTAATTGATTGATTCAAAAAGTTCTGAAATCTTTTCTGAACAGTCCCACTCATATCATATGATCCTTTGTTGGTATTTCCTAAGGATCTGATATGACAACTACTGAAAAACTAAAATCTTCTAGAACAGTCCAAATTTTGAATATTCCACATACCATTATGGCAAATGCCAGAAAAGATGTCTCAATTTCTGGTTTGAGCAATATCAATGCAGTGGATGAACTTTATATAACTGGGACAGAAAACTGTGAAACTTCAAGACCCTCTGCTCAGCCCTAGTTTATTAATCAACATGACACAAAATACAGGGTATAACTTCTGGAGTCTAAAGATCTTGGGTTCAAATCCTCCTTCTATTTTTTACTAGAGGTTTTCCAGAGAGTTTTCAAGAGTCTTTTAAAAAAATATTTATTTGATTATTTTGGTCTGAGTTGCAGCCTGTGGGATCTTCAGCTGCAACATGAGGGATCCAGTTCCCTGAACAGGGATTGAAACGAGGCCCCCTGCATTGGAAACATGGAGTCTTAGACACTGGACCACCAGGATATTCACTCCATGATTTCTTTTTCCTTCAGAAAGCACTGTTCAGTCAGAATTTTACATGGAAAGCAGATACAGATAATAGATCAAGTTTGAACTTTCCTCTTGGGGGCAGGATGAAAGACCTACACATCAATCCATTTGGTTTTCCCTCTATCGTGCCTAATTCACTGCCCTGTGTCCCCCTGCATTCACAATCACAAAGCTCTCTGGAACAAAGGTGGGAAACCACTGATTTTGTCTTTCAGAACTTTAGTTTCATCATCTCTAAATTAGGAATGATAATACTTATCTGAATCAAGCGTGTTTATCACCAAAAAATTTCACAGCTGCAGTACTGATTTAGTGTTTCATCTTAAGATAAGATCTTACTCTTGGAACCTTTTTTCTAGTTGGGGAGAATGAATTTGTGAACAGTATAAGTTTCCAACTTAACTCCTGGCTCCTCACATTTTCTCCAAATTCTGCTTGGAAATGAAACAATATTTTCTTTATCTTATTTCTCTCTTCCTGAGCTTGACATACAGAGCTAAACATTTCAAGCTGAAGGGAATTTGACTTCAGTTTTTAATGTAAAGTGGACCATTAGTATAAGAGATGAGTGAAGTGGACGGGGGCCATCTTACAAATAATCAACTCAAGTCAGATCCAAGATGACCCTAGGCAGCAGTTTTATTAATTGGTTAACAGGTACAAAACATAGATCACCAGTTTTATAGCCTTCCATAGCAGATTGAAGCATTTCCAGCCTTTGCTAAGAGTTCTTCACCAGCCTCTTCTTGCCAACCCATCCCAAAACCAATGAAACATATTTTCCAGTTTTGTAACCTACGATACAAGTTATGCTACTGATTTCTATATCAATTACTTATTGCTACATGAAAAACTATCCCAGAAGCAAAATATGAAACTACTGTCAATAATTTGTATTTGCTTATGATTCTGGGTTAGCGATTCTGGGTTAGCAATTTGGGTTGAGTTCAGTGAGATGCTTTTTTTTTTTTAATTGCTAGTTTCACCAGGGTGCTTTATAAGCTTGTAGTTGGGAACTGACTCAGTTGTGACCACATCATCTACGGTGGCCACAGGCATATGCCTGGGCTTTGCCAACTGTCAGTTATAGCATCTCTGTTCTCTTCATTTCCGAGTGTCTAAGCCAGGATCATTGCCTTCTTGGTCATAGTGTTCCCACTACCAATAAAAGAGGCTAAGGCCCAGTGTGCAGACACCTCTGCTTGTGTAGCATTTGCTACTTTTGGCAAAATTCAAGCACAGATCCAAAAGCTGATGACATACAGTCTTCTCTTGATAGGGAGTGTGCCAAAGCCACACAGAAAAGGTTCATGTATACAACGTCGGTATGTGCTGAGTCACTCAGTCATGTCTGACTCTTTGTGACCCCATGGACAGTAGCCTCTTGGGCTCCTCTGTTCAAGGGGGTAGAATACTGGAATGGGTTGCCATGCCTTCCTCCCGGGGATCTTCCCAACCCAGGGATCGAACCCAGGTCTCCCACAATGCAGGTGGATTCTTTACTGTCTGAGCCACCAGGGAAGCCCAGGCATACAAGGATGGGAAGAATTATTGAAGCTCTTTTTGAAAACACTCTAATACAGATTTATTATAATGAATTGTGAGGTTTTTTTTTTTTTGAAAATTTATATTAATCCTGATAATCAAGTAAGGAAGATTAGGACAGTCTTATTTCTAAAAATGAGCAATAATGAATTCAAAGTTTTTCCAGAATTGTTTCTCAATCACTTGAATTTAGAAATACTTTTTCAGAAGTGAGAAAGGAATGTGGAGTTGTATCTTGTGTCTTGAGAAGTATTCATTATCCTTGGGTTTCTTGATGGAAGGCCAAAATATTCTTGAAAGAATATTGACAGCTTACAATTTCTTGAGAGATGAGAGAATCAGACTTTAAAACTTGTAGGAACAGAGGTAGCTAAAAAGAATATGAAGCAAAAAACCTAACTAATCTATTAGTGGATATAGTGTGGCCTCCACTAGGACATAATGAAATCTCAAGCATTTTGAATATTTTTGCTTCTCTACTTCAGCTTTAATTTCTAGGGAGTCATAATCTGCAATAGCCTACTTTTATCATATACTGTTTTTTATTTAGCTGAGAGCCATCTAACTAGATGTGGTTTTCATGAACTGGGTCCAGTAGGAACTAGATATTTATTCAAAAGGTGACTACAGTCTCATGGGGGGAATAAATGGATGTTGGCAACCAATAAGCAGCAAAAGTCCACACACTCTGTCTGATGAAGATTGTTATGCCTACAATAGAGGTATCTGACAAGTCAGCCCCAAAGTGGCAAGCAGAAGTTTCATAATCACTTCTTTAAATTATTGAAATGCCAATGATAAGTCAATTTCAGGAACAAAAGACTCTTCATTTTCCTTCTGGATCAACACTGAGGACTTTACTGGGCATACACTTTGAAGAAACCACAATTCAAAAAGACATGTGTACTCCAATATTCATAACAACACTGTTTATGATAGCCAGTACATGGAAGCAACCTAACGTCATAGATAGGTGAATGGATAAAGAAGTTGTGGTACATATATACAACGGAATATTACTAAGCCAGAAAAAAAGGAATGAGTTTGAGTCAATTGAAATGAGGTTAAATGAGATGAGGATAAACCTAGAACCTGTTATACAGAGTGAAGTAAGCCAGAAAGAGAAAAACGGATATCATATATTAACACATACATATGGAGTCTGGAAAAATGATACTGATGAATCTATTTGCGGGACAGGAGTAGAGACATAGCCACAGAGAATGGACTTGTAGACACAAGTGGGGGAAGGAGAGGGTGGGGCAAGTTGGGAGAGTGGCATTGACATACATACACTGCCTTGCATATCACAGACAGCTGGTGGGAAGCCGCGCTATAGCACAGAGAGCTCAGCTGGGTGCTCTGTGATGACCAGGAGGGGTGGGATGGGGAGTGGGGCAGGCTCAAGAGGCAGGGGATATATGCACTTATGGCTGATTCACACTGTTGTACAGCAGAAACTAACACAACATTGTAAAGCAATTATCCTCTAATTAAAAATAAATAGAAAAATAAATGAAAAAACATTGAAGACTTTTGGTCTTGGCATGGAGGATGTGACTTGATTGAGCAGAACTACTGAAAACCCTTCTTCTTCAATGGTAAGTCCTCCAGACCCTCTTCTATCTTGTGGGAGTCCTGTCACTCAGGAAAGGGAAAAAGGCAAAGCCTCACCAGACCTGATGAATTAGCACACTGTCTCTTGGAGCTTCATCCTCACATGCCTGCGTACACTGCCCTCTCAGCAAACCCTGCAGGGCTGAGGTCATAACTCCACCTCCAGCTGTGACTGTCTGGTGTGTGGTGGTTCGGAATCTGATGACTCAAAGCCATCATNTTTTTTTTTTTTAAAGGATGTTTTTGGCAGGACTTTCTCTTCATTATCCTCTGCTGGCTCTTAATGACCATCTTTTGCTGGTAAACACACCTGCAATACTTGTGTGTGTCCAGCATGTTCCTTTGGTTCATCGAGGGAATCAGTATAAGTCCACGTTGTAGAACAGCAGGTGTGATTCAGCCTCATCTTTAGAGACAAGTTCCCAGCACCTGCCACCTCCTCCAGCACTGGCTGCCCACTGCATGGCATGGCCTGCTCATCAATACCTTTCATCACCAGATACCCCCTGTGAGGGCTACCCATCACTTCTTCCACAACCTGGCACTGCCTGATACCTCCTTAGCTGCCCATCAGACCCTTAGAGACCTCCAGATCCTCCCAGGTGCCACCTCCTCTGCAATTCTTCTGTGACAGCATTCCTTTATTTTTTAGATATTTTTTTATGCATCCTATGGCATGTGGGATCTTAGTTTCCAGACTAGGGTTCAGACCCATGCCCCTGCAATGGAAGCATTGAGCCTTAACCATTGGGCCACCAGGGAACTCCCTGTGACAGTGTTCATTCTGAATTTTCCTATCAGCTCTGATTCATCTTTTCTAAACCAAATACGTCTGACTTATCTTCATAAAACCCACAGCTTGTCAGACATCATTCTAGGCTCTTTAAACCCTCATACCAATCTTTTGAGCAAAGTGCTATTTATTTCCTCCATTTTCAGATGTGGAATTGATAAGAAAAAGGGGAAGTAACTTGCCCAGGAACTGGGAGGCTGTCATGTTCTTAGCCCAGTGCTCTGCTGAGGCTCCTGAGCAAACCCGTTCTTTCTTGGCATCTGTATGAAAAGCCCCTCTTCTTTTCTTACAGCTTCTGAGATATAATTTTTAGCATCACTGATAAGCCAGTGATGTATTGGATGTTCTTGTTTAGATGAGTGAGACTTCCATCAAATGCTCACACATCGGAAACCCCCAAGACCATGGCTATACAAAGATACAGATGGTGCTTCCCAGAGACGGGTTACAGGAGAATCCCTTTTCATTCTCATTCACATGATCTTCAGGGAAGTTTCTGCCATTATAATTTTAGATCAAAGACATGAGTACTCTTTTTTTGAAAGATGTGAATACTTCCTTTTAAAGTCTGCAAATAAAAACTACAATGAAGTATCACCTCACACAAGTCAGAATGGTTTCATCAAATATTCCATAAACAATAAATATTGGAGAGGATGTGGAGAGAAGGGAATCCTCCTACACTGTTGATGAGAATGTAAATTGGTGCAGCCACTTTGGAGAACAGTATGGAGGTTCCTTGAAAAACTAAAAATAGAGCTAACATATGACTCTACCAGAAGGCAGAATTTCAAAGAATTGAAGCCTTCCAACTGTGGTGCTGGAGAAGACTCTTGAAAGTCCCCTGGACTTTCAGTCAATCTTAAGGGAGATCAACTCTGAATATCCACTGGAATTGAAGCCTTCCAACTGTGGTGCTGGAGAAGACTCCTGAAAGTCCCCTGGACTTTCAGTCAATCTTAAGGGAGATCAACTCTGAATATCCACTGGAAAGACTGAAGCTGAAGCTGAAGCTCCAGTATTTTGGTCATCTGAAACAAACAGATGACTCTTTGGAAAAGTTCCTGATGCTGGGAAAGATTGAGAGCAGAAAGAGAAGAGGGCATCAGAGGATGAGATGGCTGGACAGCATCACTGATGCAATGAACAATGAACTTGGGCAAACTCTGGGAGATGGTGAGGGACAGGGAGGCCTCGAATGCTGCAGTCCATGGAGTTGCAACAAAGAGTCACGCATGATTGGGTGACTGAACAACAACAACAATGACCCTACAATCCCACTTCCGAGCATATACCTGGAGGAAAACATGGTCCGAAAGGATACATGTACCCCAATATTCATTGCAGTGCTGTTTATAATAGCCAAGAANAAAGAGTCACGCATGATTGGGTGACTGAACAACAACAACAATGACCCTACAATCCCACTTCCGGGCATATACCTGGAGGAAAACATGGTCCGAAAGGATACATGTACCCCAATATTCATTGCAGTGCTGTTTACAATAGCCAAGAAATGGAAGCAACCTAAATGTACATCAACAGAGGAACGGATAAAGAAAATGTGTGCATATATACAATGGAATATTACTAAAGCATAAAATGGAATGAAATTGTGCCATTTACAGAGACACAGATGGACCTAGAGACTGTCAGACAGAGTGAAGTGAGTCAGAAAGAGGAAAATGAGTATTGTGCATTAACACATATAGGTGGAATCTAGAAAAATGCCATAGACCATCTTATTTGCAAAAGCAGAGGTAGANCGGCTCTGTGAGTTAGGTAATGATGGTAAGGCTATACCAGGTCACACAAAGTTTAATAAAGCTGCCCAAGGCCATCCCACTGGTAAGAAAAAAGCTTGTACTTGATCCTGACTTCTCTATTATTTCTTTAAAGTATGAGTTTTAACCATTATGCATACTAATAGAATACCTACCAGCTTGGGATTTTATCTGTATCAACATTTCAAAACTAAATGCCGTCTAGTATTCAAACCATTAGAAAGGTTGATAGAAATGAATTTGGTCTACTTAAATATATAGTGCATTTAGTTTGTATGGATTTAAAAATAAAACATCAAAAGAATTCCCAAGTGTAGTTCTTTAGATAACCAAGGACATTTCCTCCCTCTCTCCTACTTTTAAAGGCAACGTAATTGGAAAGGTGTGAGAATCACTGATGATTCGTGACTATTTGATTAATAATTACTTTTCTCATCAGAATAAGTCAGAGTGTAATTTGCAAGAAAACTAGGGCCATGTCTACTTACCTGTCCCAGTGCTTAAGATAGTATCTGGCATACTGTGGATGCTCGTAACTGTTTAATGAAGAAGGAAAGAAGAAAAGAAAAAGAATGATGTAAAGAAAGAAGCATCTCCAGTGATGACAGTACCATTCCTATCAACAATATAGACAGTTCACTTCCCTGCTGCTGGTTTCCTGTGTCTCCATCTGAGGGCATTATTTGGACTTAGGAGTATTTGTCCTTTATGCTGAGCAAGAAGCTCCCTTATTGAGTAATTCAAGTTTGTGGATAAATAACCCAATTTCTTAACCCCTCNCTGCTGCTGGTTTCCTGTGTCTCCATCTGAGGGCATTATTTGGACTTAGGAGTATTTGTCCTTTATGCTGAGCAAGAAGCTCCCTTATTGAGTAATTCAAGTTTGTGGATAAATAACCCAATTTCTTAACCCCTCAGTAAAGTAAATGTCGCTCAGTCATGTCTGACTCTTTGTGACCCCATGGACTGTAGCCTACCAGGTTCCTCCATCCATGGGATTTTCCAGGCAAGAATACTGGAGTAGGGTGCCATTTCCTTCTCCAGGAGATCTTCCCAAACCAGGGATCGAACCCAGGTCTCCCACGTTGTAGGCAGGCACTTTACCATCTGAGCCACCAGGAATAGACCCGGGGATAACCCCTCAATAGGTGATTTTAAGTGAAAAGAAGAAAGGAAGGAAGTAGGAAGAAGTGCAATGGAATAAAGAAGAAAAATAATCAAAGAAAGAAAGAGTACAAATGAAGAAATAGAAAAAGAAAAAAGAGCCAACAGGAGGAATGGAAACAAGGAAGAAGGGAGGGAGGTAAAGAGACAAAGGGGAGAAAATGACGGAAAGGAAAGGAGCGGAGGGAGAAAAAGAAAGCTAGAGTGGAGGACATAAGAAAAATAAGTAGAAAGGAGGGACGTGAAAAAGAAAGAATGAGAGGACCGGGAGAATATTAGGAGGAAGAAGCTAGGGTGCAAGTAAGAAAGAAAGATGAAAGGACTTTAGATATTTGTAAAAAGGAAAAAAAAGTAGTAAAAGAAACAGGAATTTAGAGATGCTGATGGCAAGGAGACACAGAGGACGTTGTAAAAATAATTTCCTAAACAAACCGACACATTGTCGTGCTCCTCTTCCACAGTGCAGAAGAGCATCTCCTTATGTCTGATTACAACGCCTGCTTCAGCACGAAACAGCATACCCCGCTTGTAGCCTCAGGGTCTTGGTTATCTCCTGAAGGACTGCTTTGCCTGTCTTCCTGTGTAGACGCCATGTCTCCCCTACTGCACCTTGGGTTCTTTGGTTGTTCCCCACAAAAAACAAGTTTGAGAAATACAGACTGGGGCAGCTGTAGGTTAGGCCACCTTGAGCATCTCTGTACATTTCAGGGGGCTGGGGACAGATGTATGATGCATTCCCTGGATCAAGGAGAACCTCTAAGTCAGAAACAAATTTACTGAACGAGACAAATGCCTATCATTGGCATGACATTTCCACTGTGGTTTAACACATTCCTATTTATGAGTGAGAAACTTTTTCTGTCACAAGATAATTATTTATAGCTCAGTCATTGAGCAAATTACTCATTTTTTCTTTTAAATATTTTCCATTTTAAGTAATCTTTTTTTTCCTCTAGACTGAAAAGATCGTCCCAACCTCAAAGATGGTGACATGAATCAAGAGTCTATAGCTTACTGTCAGCTCTGTCACCTGTTAGTAACATAGCCTGATGAACTATTCGATTCCCCTACATCTTGCTCCAGAGGAGTTTGGATACATTCATTAGTATTCCAAGTGAGCTTTGTAGAACACCTTCTTGATCTCCAAGTACTGAGGAGACGGAGGGAGCCAGACCCTGTGGTCATGTTTCATCTAAAACTGAGACTTCCTGATGGTCTAGTGGATTAGACTCTGCACTTCCAATGCGGGGGGGCCAGGGTTTGATCCCTAGAACCCACATGCCACAACTAAGAGCTCTAAGGCCACAGTGAAGAGCCAGTAAACCAAATAAAATTTTAAAAAAGAAAATAAAAATAAAGCAGTCCTGATGATTGATTTCACCATGTTGAGGTTCAAATAAGCTTTCCTTTAGAGAAAAATTTCCGTGAAAAATATGAATAATGTTAACAGCACATTAATTATAAAATAATATTAAACATGTTTCAAGTCCTTTTCAAGTCTTCTTCTATCAATCAATTCTAATTCTATAAAGAAGTAAATAAACCAAGATAAACATCCTGTAAAAACAGTTTAAGGCACAAATGGCATTTTCTTTCAATAAAAGTGGACAGAATTATTCTAAAGCAGAATTCAAGAATGTATTAAATTATAGAGACATTTGTAGAGACACCTGCCAAATGTGTTTCTGTGGGTCTGTTTACTCTTAAAATCTTTTGTCAATTTCCCCCCTGCAGACTACAAGCAGGGCTGCCAAGCTTTCTGAGAAGCTCTGCAAAGGCATGTCTTTAGAAAGGTAGTTTAGGGGATGTACCGCCTCTTATCAAAATGTCAGAGGAGCACACACGCTGAGACGATTTCCTCTCCCCTTCCACATGCATTAGCTCTCAGTCTGTGGATTAGATGGCTATCCTGGAGACTGAAAGCGAGTGGAAAAAAGACATTAAAATATTTCTTAAGTTCCCTTTGTGTTTTGTCCAGGCCAGAAGGAAAGTCAAAACTGCTTCTCTCCAGGGTTGGCAATTTCCAAGAGATCCAGCCGAGTGTGGGGTAAAGAGCAAGCAGCTTCTTGGGGCCCCTCAAGCTCCAGCTGTTTTCTTGATTTGTCTATGAAAGAAGCAGGAAAAGGTGAAAGGTATTAAGGAGATGAAATGCAAAGGTGGGAAGTGGGAACTCCTTGCTCAATTGTAGCTCCAAATTGATTTAAGAAAAGGTTCCTGGGTAGGAGCAGCAATTATGTGAAAATGGAAGTATTCCTGGATACTTCTGAAGGCCATCAAATACTTCACCACTTCTATGACTCTGAGGGACAGAAGACTGTGTTTTGTTTTTTCATAAGTTTACAGTCACAGCTCCTTACCCCAGACTTCGAGTCACACCTGCAGACAAGACATTGTTCTGGGACTCTCAGGCTCCCTCAGGTCATTGAACTGGATGAAAAAGTTTCTCCCCAAAGAGAGAAAGCTGTTTCTTTGCAAGCAGACTGTTCTTATCAAGATAATTCTATGAAATGTTTATTCTTTAAAAGTAATTCTGTAATATGGANGCTCCTTGTCTCAGGGCTTTATTGGCTTTCTGTGTAAACCAAGGAATATCAGCCTCTTTCTCTCCTCTATTCCTCTCTCATTCATTCATTCATTCATTCGCCAATGCTGTTTCTCCTTCGGGTTCCCCTGGATCCTGCGGGGGCTGGACCCCAGCAGTATGAAAAGTTTAAATTAGTTCATCCATGTAAATAAAGCAAACAGAATAGCACCAGGTACACAGTAGATGCTGTATGTGTTTTAGCTATTTTTATTAGTTATTGCAGATGATGCAACTTTAACAGCAGAAAACAAAGAGGAACTAAAGAGCCTTTTGATGAAGATGAAAGAGGAGAGTCAAAAAGCTGGTTTAAAACTCAACATTCAATAAAACAAAAATCATGGCATCTGATCCCATCACTTCATGGCAAATAGATGGGGGAAAAGTGGGAACAGTGACAGATTTTATTTTCTTGGGCTCCAAAATCACTGGAGACTGTGATTGCAACCATGAAATTAAAAGTTGTGTTTCTTTCTCCTTGGGAGAAAAGCCATGACAAACCTAGACAGTTTATTAAAAAGCAGAGATGTCACTTTGCCAACAAAGGTATATATATATAATTAAGGCTATGGTTTTTCCTGTGGTCATGTATGGATGTGAGAGTTGGACTATAAAGAAAGCTGAGTGCCGAAGAACAGATCCTTTTGAACTGTGGTGTTGGAGAAGACTCTTGAGAGTCCCTTGGACTGCAAGGAGATCAAACCAGTCAAAGGACATCAGTCCTGAATATTCACTGGAAGGACAGATGCTGAAGCTCCAATACTTTGGCTACCTGATGCGAAGAAGTGACTCATTGGAAAAGATCCTGATGCTGGGAAAGATTGAAGACAGGAGGAGAAGGGGACAACAGAGGATGAGATAGTTAGATAGCATCACCAACTTGATGGAGATGAGTTTGAGCACACTCCAGGACTTGGTGATGGACATGGAAGCCTGGCGTGCTGCAGTCCATGGGGTCGTAAAGAGTGAGATATGACTGAGTGACTGAACTGAACTGATGACTACCTTTAAAATTCAAACCATATGTGATGCAAGTGTTATGCTTCAGGGCATGATATAGAAAATAATCACTGGCATTATTTCTTATTGCCCCAAATAGGAGTTTTTTTTCCATGGATTTTATCTTTTATTATAAAATTTAACTACTAGTTAAGAGAATAGTGATGAAATAATATTTGACAGTCTCTATCCTCCACCTATGGGCTTCCCAAGTGGTGCTAGTGGTAAAGAACCCACTTGCCAATGCAGGAGATGTGAGAGACATGAGTTCAATCCTTGGGTTGGGAAGATACCCTGGAGGAGGGCATGGCTACCCACTGCCGTATTCTTGCCTGAGAAACCCCATAGATAGAGGAGCCTGGTGGGCTACAGACCATGGGGTCACAAAGCCAGACAGAGACCAAAGCAACTTAGCATGCATCGTCCAGCTATGAGAATATTTTCATTGTTTCCTTCTATGTTTTCTCTTCAGCAAAAGCAATGTAAAGAGACTATTTATCCATATATCTAAAAGCTATTGGTTGAAAGGGAAACATGAAAAAGAAAGTGAAACGGTTAGCCACTCAGTCGTGTCCGTCTATTTGTCACCCCATGGACCGTAGCCTGCCAGGCTCCTCTGTCCATGGGATTCTCCAGGCAAGAATACTGGAGTGGGTTGCCATGCCCTTCTCCAGGGTATCTTTCTGACCCAGGGATCAAACCTGAGTCTTTAAAGCAAAAGTAATTTAAAGAGAATATCTATTTGCTTATCCAAAATGTATTGGTTAAAATGGAAATATACATATTAATAAAGGAGGAACTGAGCGACTCTCACATGTGGCCCCTAAAACTTCTAATTGGAGTTTATCTAATACTGCATCCTTTCCCTTTGCCAGTAATGCACAATCATCACAAATCCATATGTATTCTTAATTTTGGCCACTTCTCTTCATATAAAGAAAATAAGAAGGTAGCTCTGCTCATTGGGAGCATTTCCCAACTCTGCTGTCTTTAAGGACTACTCTATGTGAGACTGTAACACAGAGACCATCAATTGTTGGCTCGTACAATATACCCCTACGCAAATCAAGTTCAGAATTTTTGGCTCATACAATATGGAATCAAGCTCGTTTTCTTCCTCCTCCTTCAAAGGGAATCCTCTGTGACCAATAGGTTTGAGCTGAGAGAGCAATAGCAGTGTGACTGTGGAGACACTATATTTTTCTGAGTCAAATTTTTGTGTGCCTGCCTGTGTTACTGACCAGCTCTTGAATGATCCTGGGTCTACCATTTTCATCATATCATATAAGTCTCGCTCAACTGATAGAACTAAAAACGACAAAACATTTATGGAAGAATTTTTTTTTAATTTGGAAAGACATCCATTTTCATTAACTGGAAGATTAGATTTATGTTTAAATGACCACACTATCCAAAGTGATCTACAAAATCAGTCAATGCCTATCAAAATCCCAGTGGCATTTTTTTTTTAATAGAAACAGAAAAACAGTCCAAAACTTCATGTGACACCACAAAGAACCAAAAATGGCCTAACCAATCTTAGGAGGGAAGAGTAAAGCTGGAATCACCACACTTTCTGATTACAAAATATATTACAAAGCAACAGTAATTATAAGAATATGATACTGGCATAAACACAGGTCTATAGACCGATGAAATAGAACAGAAAGTCCAGAAATAAAACCACACATAAACAATCAACTGATCTTTGACAAGGTTGCCAAGAATATACAGCACTGAAATGATAGTCTCTTCTACAAATGGTGTTGGTAAAATTGGATATCCATATGGGCTGCTTTTTTCTTAAGGTGCATAATCCTTTGTTGGAGATGACATGGAATTTTTTTCAGCTTATATCGTAATTCTCATCAGAGATTGAGCTATAAATGTATAATGTTTTTCCTACCACAGGTAATTTTTGTACCAAAGAGTTTGCTCAGATGTATGACCCAAGCCACAAGTATATATGCACTGAAATCTTGTCACCCTATATGAAAAATAATTTTTTTTCTAGAAATATGCTATTTCTAGAAGCTGAAGATAATACCAAACCTTATGCTTTCTTCTTATTTTTGAGGTTAAGAGAAACAGTAACTAGTCCTTTATTTTGGATGAGATTTCCTGACATAATTTTCAAGTTTTCATAGGCTTTATTTCCCACCTTTCAGATCCAGTATTCATACCAAGGTCCACAATCTACTTGACATTCCTTGTTCATATGATTTGATTATTGTTGTGCTATTGATTTACTGAGTCAAGGGAAGTTTATGTGGAAAAATCACATAGTCAAAGTCCCTTTATACTATAACAGTACAGAGGGTGAGAATGTCAACATAACCCTGGTGAAGTGAAAGTTGCTCAGTCATGTCCAACTCTTTGCGACCCCATGGACTATACAGTCCATGGGATTCTCTAGGCCATAATACTGGAGTGGGTAGCCTTTCCCTTTTCCAGGGGACCTACCCAACCCAGGGATTAAACCCAGGTCTCCTGCATTTCAGGTAGATTCTTCACCAACTGAGCCACAAGGGAAGCCAATGAATACTGGAGTGGGTAGCCTATCCCTTCTCCAGCAGCTCTTCCCAAGCCAGGAGCTGAACCAGGGTCTCTTGCATTGCAGGTGAATTCTTTACCAGCTGAGCTATCTGGGAAGTTCATAGCTTCCTTGTCATAACCCTTTCTTTTCTCGTCATTTCTTGTCATAACCCTGGACAAGAATATAAATGTAGACTGTTGTCTGTCTTCTATGATGGTAAACTGCTTTTTGCCCTCTTTTTGGTAGAAATGGAAAAGAACGTGGCTGACAATCAATGAGTATATCTATCTAAGACCATGCTAACCACTTTCAGTAAACATTACATATTTGATGTAGCAGCTGCAATAAGAAGTGCTGTTTGATTGAGTTTGGAGGAAATCTACTTTCATACTCTAAGACTAGAAAGGGAGCAATTTCAGAGGATTTCACTTGACTTTCCTTACTATGATAAATCTTAGTCCATAGGTCAGGGAATAACATAAGTGTGTAAATTATCAAGTATGTTCATTCCAACTGATCTTTGGAGACTGGGAAATAACCACAGCTTAACTCTATAGACCTAGTGGATCACTGTAAGCCGGATATAGATAAAGACTCCATTTATTATCTCACTCACTCTAACAGCATCAATGAATAGCATCTGGGTGTCACTGAAAACTCAGCCCCTGTGTCCAACAGTCCTTACATTGTTTGGTCATTCTCTTTTCCTCAGTGTGTGATTTTAGTTACTAAAAATGGAGAGCAAGTCATTATTGGGCACATTTGGTGTTGCAAATTCTTTCTTCCCGGTGAGACAGCTTCAGCTTCAAAAAGGGCTCTAGATCTGAAAAGTGGCTTAGACCATAAAATGAGTCAAAGAATCTCTGATTTCTGTTATTTTAGGGTTCTGTTATCTCCACTGGTATCAAAGAACCCAGTTTTGTTACACAAAGCATCTTCTATTATGTCTAACTCAGAGAACAGAGTCACCATTGATTTTAGTACCCACTGCCTGTGCATTATTTTTTCCAGTAAACTTTAATCTAAATTTTACTTTTTATTGCCTTTATATTTTTGTGAGAACACTAAAGTTTTACTTTCTGGGCGAAATTTCAATTACATGATACAGCATCATCAGCTACAGTCACCAAACATTAGATCCTCAGGCATTATTCCTGTTATAACTGAAAGTTTGTACCACTTTATCAGCTTCTTCCTACTTGCCTAACCCTCACACCAGTCCCAGCAAACACTTTTCTACTCTGTTTCTATGATTCAACTTTTTCCTCTTTTTTTTTAGATTCNCATTAGATCCTCAGGCATTATTCCTGTTATAACTGAAAGTTTGTACCACTTTATCAGCTTCTTCCTACTTGCCTAACCCTCACACCAGTCCCAGCAAACACTTTTCTACTCTGTTTCTATGATTCAACTTTTTCCTCTTTTTTTTTTAGATTCCATGTGTAAGTCATACCATGAAGTACATGTTGTATTTGTCTGGCTTATTTCACTTAGCATAATGCCCTCTAGATTCATCCATGTTATTGAAAATGGCAGGATTTACATCTTTTACAAGGCCAAACAATATTCCATTGAGTGATATTATACTTATTATATTAACCCATATATATGTATATGTTTAAATTATATATATATATACATATATATATTCTACTGCTGTGATACACAAGGAAATACAGATATTTCTCTCAGCTATTTCATTACTTTTGGATATTTATTCAGAAGAAGGGCTTTAGATCATATGATAGTTGTATCTTTTGTTCATTAAGAAATCTCCATCAGTTCAGTTTAGTTCAGTGGCTCAGTCATGTCCAACTCTGTGACTCCATGGACTGCAGCATGCCACGCCTCCCTGTCCACAAGCAGCTCCCAGAGCTTGCTCAAACTCATGCCCATTGAGTCAGTGATGTCATCCAACCATCTTCTCTGTCGTCCCCTTTTCCTGCCTTCAATCTTTCCCAGCATCATGGTCTTTTCCAATGTGTCAGCTCTTTGCATCAGGGGGCCAAAGTATTCTTTGAAATATCCACATTGTTTTCTGTAATACCTGAACCAGGTTATATTCCCAGCAACAGTGTATGAATGCTTCCTTTTTCTCCACATCCTTGCAAGCATTTGATATTGTTGTCTTATTTATAGTAGACATCCCAAAAGGTATGAGGTAGTATCTCACATTTGCATTTCCTAATGATTTGCATTTCCCTTATAATTAATGATGATGAGTGCCTTTTCAGGTACCTGTAGGTCATTTGTATATTTTCTTTGGAAAAATTATTATTCAGGTCCTTTTTCCACTTTTAATCAGAATTTTTTGGGGGTGTTGAGCTGTATTAATTCCTTGTATATTTTGGATATGAACCACTTATTGGATATGTGGTTTGCAAACATTTTCTCCTATTCCATATGTTGACTTTTCATTACGCTGATGATTTCCTTTGCTTTGCAAAAGCTTTTTAATTTGTTGTAGTCCCACTTGTTTATTTTAGCTTTTGTTTTTGGTATAAAATCCAGAAAATAATCGCCAAGACCAATGCCAAGAAGCATACTCCTAATACTTTCTTCTAGGAACTTTGTAGTTTCAGGTCTTATGTTCAGGTTCAAGATCTATTTGGAGTTGATATTTTTTGTACTGTGTAAGACAGAGATTTCATTCTTTTGCATGTGGATGTCCAGTTTTCTCAACACCTTTTATTGAGGAAACTGTTTTCTACATTACTTATTCTCAGAGACTTTGTAGAAAATCAATTGACCATATGCATGGGTTCATTTCTGAGCCTTGTGATATAGTCTGAAATCAGAAAGTGTGATGTCTTCAGCTTTGCTATTCTTTATCAAGATTGCTGTTTGAGGTCTTTTGTGGCTCCATATGAATTTTAGGATTGTTTCCTCTATTTCTATAATAAAAGCCATTGGAATTTTAATGGCATTTGCATTGAATCTGTAGATTATTTTGGGTAGTATAGACATTTTTACAATCATTTTTTCTTTTCTTTTCTTTTTTTAAAAAATTTATTTATTTATTTATTTTTAAATTTAACTTTACAATACTCTATTGGGTTTGCCATACATCGACATGAATCCACCACAGGTACACACAAGCTCCCAATCCCGAATCTCCCTCCCACCTCCCACCCCCCAACGTCTCTCTGGATCATCCCCGTACACCAGCCCCAAGCATCCTGCATCCTGTATCAAATAGAGACTGGTGATTCGTTTCTTACATAACAGTATATATGCTTCAGTGCCATTCTCCCAGATCATCCCGCCCTCTCCTACTCCCTCTGAGGCCAAAAGTCCATTCTCTATGTCTGTGTCCTTTTGTTGTCACACATACAGGGTCGTCCTTACTATCATTCTAAATTCCGTATATATGTGTCAGTATGCTGTATTGGTGTTTTTCTTTCTGGCTTACTTCACTCTGTATAATAGGCTCCAGTTTCATCCATCTCATTAGAACTGATTCAAATTTATTCTTTTTAATGGCAGAGTAGTACTCCATTGTGTATATATGCCACAGCTTGCTTATCCATTCATCTGTTGATGGACATCTAGGTTGTTTCCATGTCCTGGCTATTATAAACAGTGCTGCGATGAACATTGGGGTACATGTGTCTCTTTCAATTCTGGTTTCCTTGGTGTGTATGCCCAGCAGTGGGATTGCTGGGTCATAAGGCAGTTCTATTTGCAATTTTTTAAGGAATCTCCACACTGTTTTCCACAGTGGCTGTACTAGTTTACATTCCCACCAACAGTGTAAGAGGGTTCCCCTTTCTCCACACCCCCTCCAGCATTTATTGCTTGCAGACTTTTGGATCGCAGCCATTCTGACTGGTGTGAAATGGTACCTCATTGTGGTTTTGATTTGCATTTCTCTGATGATGAGTGATGTTGAGCATCTTTTCATATGTTTGTTAGCCATCCGTATGTCTTCTTTGGAGAAATGTCTATTGAGTTCTTTGGCCCATTTTTTCTAATACATGGATTTGAAATATCTTCTTATTTAGCTGTGTTTTCTTCAACTTATTTTCTTCAGTATGCAGATCTTTTACCTCTTTGGTTAAACATATTTCTAAGTATCTTATTCTTTTTGATGTGATTGTAAATGGAATTATTTCCTTAATTTATCTTTTCAGTAATCCATTGTGAGTGTACAGAAACTTGTTCAAATTCCCACAGCTAGAATATTATAGCATCGCAGAATTTAAAAACAGACATTCTTCCCTTTGAAGACTGAGTTCTTAACAGCCTATGGAACTCTCTCCTTTTCTCTCAACAGGTAAGCTTCTCTCTTCTGAGATGGTGACCCTTTTAAGGGCACTTCTTTCTTCCTGGGTTCTCACATCCTCAGTGTCGTGAACCACATTTTATGTCTGGATTATACATGAGTTCTTCTTGCAGGTGGCTTCAGTCTAACAAACCAAGACTTTGAAGAGTTTTAATGAATGCTATTTGATCATCATTTTTCCCTCAGTCATTTAACCTCCAATATCTAGTAGGTATTTAGTAGGTTTTTAGGGCTTCCTTTGTGGCTCAGCTGGTAAAGAATCCACCTGCAATGTGGGAGACCTGGTTTCCTCCCTGAGTTGGGGAGTTCCCCTGGAGAAGGGAAAGGCTACCCACTCCAGTATTCTGGCCTGGAAAATTCCATGGGCTATATAGTCCACGAGGTTGCAAAGAGTCGGACATGACTGAAAGACTTTCACTTTTACTTTTCATTTAGTAGGTACTGCTTATTTTTCTTTACTTATGCTTCTCTGAGAAAGCAGGAGCTGTTTCGGTTACACAGATATGCCTGGTGCCTAGTAAAGTGGCAGGAATATTTTGATCATTCTGTACAAACTTGATAAATAAAAAAATGACTAGAGAAGATCTCTTTTAAGTTCTAGCATTTCATTTACATTGATCATCCTGCATCAATTTAGGATGATGACTCACAAAACAGGAGTTCAGGTCATAAATCTAATATCCTATAACCAAATATCATTGGGAAAGTTACCAAAAACATATAAACTCCAGTTGATCCATCTGTGAAATGAGACATACACTTTAAGTTGTCAGTTCAGGGTTAAGAGATAATGCATAGGAAAAAGTCCTGTCATTTTAAAGTTTGCATAAGTGGAAAAAATTGATTACAGATACTAAAAATAACCATGCATTCTTTAATCAAGGATGTTTTGAGAATTTCCTTTAGCTCTTTTAATCTATACCAATTATATCATTTTGTTGTTAACTTACTTTTCAAACATCTACATTTTATTTCCTCACCTATAAATGGTGACTTAAGGGTTAGACTTTGTCCAGTTATTCCCTTGCATTTTCTTCTGGATGTATTCACAGAGCAATGCTCATGATAACTGGGCTTCCCTGGTGGCTCAGATAGGAAAGAGTCTGCCTGAAAAGCAGTTCTGTCCCAGGGTCGGGAAGATCCCCTGGAGAAGGGAATGGCCACACACTACAATATTTTTGCCTGGAGAATTCTATGGACAGAGGAACCTGGTGGAATACAGTCAGTGGGGTCACAAAGAGTCAGACATGGCTGAGTGACTAACACTCTCAGTATATACTCAATAAAACTCTTGGGTGCTTTAGAGTTATCCCAAATACTTTTTAAAATAAAAATCCTTTGAGACTTTTATTTTCTTTGCTAATATGAAAAATGTGACCATCCCTATGGGTTCTTTCAGATTGCACTTCATCTGGCTATTAGTTCAGTTCAGTTTGGTCAGTCAGTCGAGTCTGACTCTTTGCGACCCCGTGAATCGCAGCACGCCAGGCCTCCCTGTCCATCACCAACTCCCGGAGTTCACTCAGACTCACGTCCATTGAGTCAGTGATGCCATCCAACCATCTCATCGTCTGTTGTCCCCTTCTCCTGCCTTCAATCTTTCCTAGTATCAGTGTCTTTTCAAATGAGTCAGTTTTTCGCATCAGGTGGCCAAAGTATTGGAGTTTCAGCTTCAGTATCAGTCCTTCCAATAAATATTCAGGACTGATGTCCTTTAGGATAGACTGGTTGGATCTCCTTGCTATCCAAGGGACTCTTGAGAGTTTTTTTCCAACACCAGAGTTCAAAAGCATCAATTCTTCAGTGCTCAGCTTTCTTTACAGTCCAACTTTCACATCCATACATGACTACTGGAAAAAACATAGCTTTGATGAGAAGGACCTTTGTTGGCAAAGTAATGTCTCTGCTTTTTAATATGCTGTCTAGGTTAGTTATAACTTTTCTTTCAAGGAGTAAGCGTCTTTTAATTTCATGGCTGCAGTCACAATGTGCAGTAATTTTGGAGCCACCCAAAATAAAGACTGTTACTGTTTCTATTGCTTCCCTATCTATTTGCCATGAAGTGATGGGACCAGATGCCATGATCTTCATTTTCTGAATGTTGAGCTTTAAGCCAACTTTTTCACTCTCTTCTTTCACTTTCATCAAGAGGCTCTTTAGTTCTTCTTCACTTTCTGCTATGAGTGGTTTCATCTGCATATCTGAGGTTATTGATATTTTTCCTTGAAATCTTGATTCCAGCTTGTGCTTCATCCAGTCCAGCATTTCTCATGATGTATTCTGCATATAAATTAAATAAGCAGGGTAACAATATAC
>SJYV01052222.1:1813100-1881902 GCA_006410875.1 Neotragus pygmaeus | reverse complement strand
AAATGCACCAAAAAATTTTTAGAAAAAAAGCCAGAAAGAACTGAGATTGTCAACCAGCATCAGCTGTAAACCAATTTGTGATCAATTACATTAAATGACATGGATCTTACACACCAACTATCAGGGTTCACACTGATTGTATTGATACTGCTCATTTGACTAATTTGCTCTTCTTAAGTGTAAACACCAACAAACAACCATAAACATCTGTACGTTGTGGATAATTTCTTCTCCATCTTAACTCTTGGAAAATAAAATAAAATTTCAGCAAATACTTTGTTTTACCTCAACTCACCATCTAGTGGCAAAGTAGGTGAACACCGGATTCCTGTTGAAGATAACATGTCCTCCCCACAAATATTTGCCTAGTGTTTACTTTGCACCAGGAATTGTATTTAATACAGTATTACGAGGAGGTGCTTAATACATAATGACAAAACTTACAGTGGGTATTACTGGACTTCCCTGGTAGTCCGGTGGTTAAGACTTGGCCCTCCAAAGCAGGGAGCGTGGGTTTGATCCCAGGTCAGGAGCTAAAATCCCACATGCCTCTCCACTGGAAGATTGAAACAAAACAGAGGCAATATTGTAACAAGTTCAATAAAGCCATTAAATATGGTCCACATGAAAACAAATCTTAAAAAAAGAGAGAGTATTATCATCCCACTTTGCAGATGAGGACATCAAAGCCGAGAGTGATGGATATAGGAAGTAGTCCAGCTGATAAGTGAAAAGAGCCCATAAACCTTTTCAGAACTGTGCCCCCATCTCATCATAATGCCCTCTCATTAAACTGGAGGTATAGTCTATGGCTAGGTAACAATTTTTTCTTCTGAGAAATTAGCCTGAACTTGGCACAACTGGCAAATAGTAATAGTTATCACATAATCTTAGTGAGTGTTGATTTCCAGAACAACGTCACTTGGCCCACTGGGTTACTAATCTAGAATGGCCCAGGGATGTGCCCATGGAGCAGTAGCAGCGTGCACACTGATGACCTTTAAATCATGGAAACTTGAATAAGTCAATGTAAAGAGTTTAGTGAACATACAGAGTACAGGTCTCTGTAGGAGTAACCTCCACTAGGCAATGAACATATTTCTGGGTTTAGAGACCAAACACACTTTAGTTCATATCAGAATTTAAATGTGTATCTTTAGCAAATATGAATAAAACCACTTACAGACAATATGGTTAAACTTAATAGGCAGATGGAAAGTATATCTAGAAAATCGAAACTCAAAGATTAAGAAGTTTTCAGTGCATTTTAGGGCACATTGGGGCTATTTACCATATTCCAATTCTCATTCTCTAAAGTATGAAATATGTTTAACATGCTTTGAAGTCAGGCACAGCCATCTATCTTTCTTAAGACCATGGNGAAACTCAAAGATTAAGAAGTTTTCAGTGCATTTTAGGGCACATTGGGGCTATTTACCATATTCCAATTCTCATTCTCTAAAGTATGAAATATGTTTAACATGCTTTGAAGTCAGGCACAGCCATCTATCTTTCTTAAGACCATGGTATATGAGAGAAAACTTTCTGCTTCACCTTCTAGGGCCAAGCGGTTAAAAACCAGTGCCCAGTTCACTTTATTCCTTTTTCCTGGCACAGTGATGGTAAGGTTCACGATGGTGGAGGTCCTCATCAGCTTGGGTCCTGATGGAGCAATGAACACCGACTTTACATGGACGTTTGGTTGCGTGAGAAATAAAACTGTGTTGTTTTAAGTGACTGGGATGTGGCCATGACTTGAACCACACAAGTTCATCCTTAAACAAAAGAGAAAGTCCAATCTGACATTTATTGTTGTTCAGTCACTCAGTCATGTCTGACTCTTTGCGACCCCATGGACAGCACACCAGGCTTCCCTGTCCCCCACTATCTCCCAGAGTTTGCTCAAGTTCATGTCCATTGAGTCAGTGATGTGATCTAACCATCTCTTCCTCCACTGCTCTCTTCTCTTTTGCCTTTAATCTTTCCCAGCATCAGGATCTTTTCCAATCTGACATTGCTGCTGCTAAGTCACTTCAGTCATGTCCAACTCTGTGTGACCCCATAGATGGCAGCCTACCAGGCTTTCCCGTCCTTGGGATTCTCCAGGCAAGAACACTGGCGTGGGTTGCCATTTCCTTCTCCAATGCATGAAAGTGAAAAGTGAAAGTGAAGTCGCTCAGTCGCGACCCCATGGACTGCAGCCTACCAGGCTCCTCCGCCCACGGGATTTTCCAGGCAAGAGTACTGGAGTGGGGTGCCATTGCCTTCTCCCAATCTGACATTATTTGGGATGGAGGGTCCTCTGAGTACAACCATTTCAGGTTCCTCTACAAAATGAAAATAATCTCATGGGTAATCATCTTGGTGCCACGAGCCGCTGATGTTGTCTAATTAACCCATCTGTATCTTATTATTCTTTACCAAAATATCCGTCAATGAGAAATTTTCTTACCATGTAGCCTGCAGGAAGTAATGGGAAACAGCTGCCCTGCCTGTCAGTTATATTTCTCTGTCAAAGAACTGATTCCTTGGCATCTTAAACTAGTCAGAGTCCTATTAGTTTGGCTAATATAGCTCTGGCCCTGAGAGGCGGACTGCATGCGTAAGGGTCCATTGGCTAAAATGGGCTTGGGGAAAGCACACAACTGCTCCTAAGATGCAGAGAGAGAGACAGGGGCAGATAAATTGCCTGGATATTTCCAACAGGATCCTTGTTTAAATTCTGCTCTCATAAGAAGACCAATCACCCCTTAGTCCTTCTGAAGCCGATGAAGCAAAATATGTTCATAAAGCTATGTCTATACTTTTAATCAGCGCTCTTCAGACATTTATTTCTGGTCAAGAAGGCAGGTGGGAGAGCAGGGGTGTCTCTCCTTTCTCTATTGGATTTCCAGATTGCCTCATGTGCTTGGATATTTTGTTGAACAAATAACCTCCTCCATCAAATTGACAGGTCTTTTTGGTTAACTTGTTTCCATAATAAATGTTCCATCACCTACATCTATTTTTATTAAACAAGGTGTGGTGAGGAAAGAGAAAAGGTTTTGTACAGTCAGTGGGCAATTCTGTTTTGAGCAGCTATGGTATTTTTAATTCATGTTTTTATATCCTTTAGGATAATGTGTACCAGATTATGAATGTCAGGCATGTAATAAGATTATTTTCTATTGCCATCCATTTTCATAGGAATTCATGGACAGGTTCTACCGGTTGAGACCCACAAGTATTTGACAGCACCTGACTTATAAATTACTCCATTCCTTCAGCTGTTGATTGATTTCTGGACATAAATAACAAAGGAAATGCCAGAGTAATAATTCATCCATTCTTTGTGGTCACGACTTGTGTTTCAGAAACATTGTTTATTTTGCTGGGGTTCTGACTGGACTTATAATTTATCTGGCCCTGTGCACACACTGCTTTTCTTTTTGCTCCTTCAAATTATTGTCCCCAGGAAGGAACAGCAAGTATCACCCATTCAAGTGACTAAATCCAAAGCTCTGTCCACTGACGACCACGAATTCTGAACTGAATTTTCTAGAAAGAAGCCAACACAAACTGTTGGGAGAAAGCATTAGCTCAACCCATTTGTGGGATTAATTGCAAATCTCTCAGCCTGATAAAAGATGTACATCAATGCAGGAGACCTGGGTTCAACCTCTGGATTGGGAAGATCCTCTGGAGAAGGGAATAGCTAGCCACTCCAATATTCTTGCCCGGAGGATTCCATGGACAGAAGAGCCTGGTGGGCTACAGTCCATGGGGTCACATAGAGTCAGACACGACTGAGCAACTCAACAATTGCTTTACAGTGTTGCGTTAGTTTCTGCTGTATACAAGACGAATCAACTATTTTATAACATATATCCCTTCCCTCTTGAACCTCCCTCCTCACAATCCCACCCCATCTAGGCCATCACAGCATGGAGTTGAGCTCCCTGAATGCACAGCATGTTCCGGCAGCTATTTGTTTTCCACGTGGTAGTGCCTCTATGTCAATGATACTTTCTCAAATATCCCCCCGCTCTCCTTTGCCCACTGGGTCCACAAGTCCATTTTCTATGTCTTTGTCTCTATTCCTTCCCACAAATAGGTCCATCGGTAGCATTTTTCTAGATTCCACATAGACGTGTTAATATATGATATTTTTCTCTTTCTTATTCACTCTGTGTAACAGACTCTAGGTCCATCCATCTCACTACATCAGACTCAACTGTGTTCCTTTTAATGGAGTTTCTTTTCATTTGTCCATTGCTTCCCACCCCTCCCCCTTATTTCCACCTCACTGTTTCCATCCTTTCCTTTCTCCCTTCCCTCTTTCCTGAATAAAGCCCTCATTAGTGTCTAGCACAGACTTCTTAGCTCAGCTGGACTATTCTTCATACTTCATTCTCAAGTCCTGAGCTCTCGCTCACAGCTTCTCTGTCTGGAATGCTCTCTTCATTTTCTATGAACATAAGTAGTCTCCACTCTAAAGCTACTGGATATAATTCCTTCCCCACTAAGTCTTCAACAAACACTTGAATCTCCTATGGCATTTACTAAAATAGTCATTATCTTATTAATATTTGCAAGTTCGATGCTCACCTTTTCTACCCACCTAGGTTTGCCTGGAGAATCCCAGGGAAAGAGGATCCTGGTGGGCTGCTGCCTATGGGGTCGCACAGAGTCGGACACAACTGATGCGACTTAGCAGCAGCAGCAGCAACAGGTTGTGAACATACTAATTGTTTATGGGAAGAGTGCTGTGCTTAGTCACTCAGTTGTGTCCAGCTCTTTGTGACCCTGTGGACTTCAGCCCACCAGGTTCCTCTGTCCATGGGGATTCTCCAGGCAAGAATACTGGAGTGGGTTGCCATGCCCTCCTCCAGGGGATTTCCCCACCCAGGAATCAAACCTTCATGCATTCCAGGTGGATTCTTTACCATGTGAGCCATCGGGGAAGCCCAGACCATATCTTAACTCTGAGGTACCCACATTGCCTTCCATTGAATGTATAGAAATAATATCTACACAAAACCCAAATGATAACAATAGATGCTACAGAAAGGTCAAACTCTAGGCTGCAGATCTATCTCAGTTCAAAACTCCCCTCTGTACATTTACTGATTTGAAATTCTGAAGACCTCTCTGCATCTCAGTTTCCTGCTGTACAAAGTGGAGAGAATTACATTGGAACATTTATGACTTCAAAATTCATGTCTCTAATACATACCTTCTGTTAAATGATTCAACATCAGATAAATCAGAGCATCTCACTTTCACAGATACAGGCTTTAAAACATTCAGGGGTAATTTTACAGACTCTCTCTGGATAAAAGAGTCAACATATCAAAACCCTTTAATAATAGCAGATACTCATTATTGGGCACTTCATAGAAGGCAACTACTGTGTTAGGTGGGTTTTATTTTTATGGAGTATAGTTGCTTTGCAATGCTGTGTTGGTTTCTACTGTACAGCAAAGTGTATCAGCTACACATCTACACATATCCCCTCTGTTTTGGACTTCCTTCCCATTTAGGTCACCACAGGGCACTGAGCAGAGTTCCTTGNGGATTGGGTGCAGGAGGAGAAGGGGACGACAGAGGATGAGATGGCTGGATGGCATCACTGACTCGATGGACATGAATCTGAGTGAACTCCGGGAGTTGGTGATGGACAGGGAGGCCTGACGTGCTGCGATTCATGGGGTTGCAAAGAGTCGGACACGACTGAGCGACTGTACTGAACTGAACTGAACTGAACACAGAGTTTGGGGTGAAGTACAAAATAATAATTTTATTGCTTTGCCAGGCAAAGCAGATCACAGAGGGGCACAGTTCAGTTCAGTTCAGTTGCTCAGTCGTGTCTGACTCTTTGCAACCCCATGATTCTGTCTGTGATTTCTGTCCTCCTTTGCAGACCTTTTACTTTCTTTATCACCAGGAACATTCATTTATTTATTTTTAATTTTTATTTTTACTTTATTTTACTTTACAATACCGTATTGATTTTGCCATACATTGACATGAATCTGCCACGGGTGTATACAAGCTCCCAATCCTGAATACCCCTCTCACCTCCCACCCCACATCATTTCTCCGGATCATTCCTGTGCACCAGCCCCAAGCATCCTGTATTCTGTATGNTTTTGCCATACATTGACATGAATCTGCCACGGGTGTATACAAGCTCCCAATCCTGAATACCCCTCTCACCTCCCACCCCACATCATTTCTCCGGATCATTCCTGTGCACCAGCCCCAAGCATCCTGTATTCTGTATGGAACATAGGCTGGCGCTTCATTTCTTACATGATAATATACATGTTTCAATGCCATTCTCCCAAATCATCCAACCCTCTCCTTCTCCCTCAGAGTCATTGATCTGTCTTAAACATAGCTCAGAGCTCTTCAAAGGTGGGAAGACTAAATCTTCTTAAACTTTGCCAACTCCACCCCTTATTCTGTCCAGGAAAGGGCCCCCATCCAGTAAACCGGCTCCAAAATCATTCTTGATTCTGCTTTAATTTCATGGCTGCAGTCACCATCTGCAGTGATTTTGGAGCCCAAAAAAATAAAGTCTAACACTGTNTTGGAAAAATGATGCTAAAGCTGAAACTCCAGTACTTTGGCCACCTCATGTGAAGAGTTGACTCATTGGAAAAGACTCTGATGCTGGGAGGGATTGGGGGCAGGAGGAGAAGGGGACGACAGAGGATGAGATGGCTGGATGGCATCACTGACTCGATGGACATGAGTTTGAGTGAACTCCAGGAGTTGGTGATGGACATGGAGGCCTGGCGTGCTGCAATTCACGGGGTCGCAGAGTCGGACACGACTGAGCGACTGAACTGAACTAAATGGCATATATATGATTGTTGAACATCTTTAATATGCTTATTTTATCTTTGGTAAGATACCTGTTCAGGACTCTGTTATTCTTCAACATTATGTGGTTGTTTCAAGTCTTTTGTTCTCCATAGAAACTTTGGAATTATTTCAATAATGTCTTCAAAATAATTTGCTGGAATTTTGATTAGGAATGTGTTGAATCCTAAATCAAATTGGGAAGAACTGACATCTTCACAACATTGTCTTCCCACCCATGTCCATTTATCTAATTCTTTATTTTTTTATTAGAGTTTCATAATTTTTTTTCTTACAGAGTTAATACAGAATTGTTAAATTTTTGATTTAACACTCATTGATTTCCAAATGTTAAAATGGCTTTGCTTACTTGAGATAAAAAGTGCTTGGTCATTGGTAGCTAACTCTTTTTATACATTGTTGGGTTCAATTTGCCAATAAAAACCAACAATCCTTTTAGATCCTTCAGGAAAATGAGGTCACAAGGCAAACTGCTGCCTCCAAAACTGGAGAGAAAGGGAAAAATACAGATAATTACAACTTACCAAAGCAGAAACCAAGGCACAGAAGCCCTAGGGAAACGGTGCCAGAGAAGCACAACCTCAACTGTAACTGACAAATTGCTGGAGGCTCAGCCTGGAAAAGTCTGAGAATTAAAAACTCCAGAAGGGCCCAATCATAGAAGGATGCCTATGTCCTCCTTATGAGTTTTATATCCATCAGCTCAACAGTGAATTCAACTGGTTCTTACAGTGAACACTAGAGAAAAATTGTCTCCTGTTTCATAAAGGAAGAAGAAATGTAATCTTTTGAAATAATCCTGAACAATCTGCTTTTCTTAATAAGACCTGCCTTAGGAGAGACTGTTTTATCAGAACCTTAACACGCATACTTAATTTAGTCAAGTGAAATGGAATACTTGGAATTCACTGGAGAAAAAGTGTTAAGTGGGCAACGATCACCTTAAGATCCAGAACCCTCTTCTTGATTTCTCTCTCCTCTATTCCTACTAAGAGTTGATCTGTTTTCTTTTCTATCTGTTACAGATTGCTCGTCAAACATATTAAAGAGAGTGTATCTCATCTAAATTAGATTAATTTTCCAAATATCAGCCAAACAAATATATCTCTAAGTTGAACATTAGAAAAAAAATTAGGGGTAAGATTAGGTCAAAGTGCCTTTACAGTCCCTAGAAATCATGTATATCACATACTCAGCCAGCATATTTATCTTGAAAAAAAAAAAAAAAAAGGAAAACAGACCCAAACAAACAAAAAATAGTCCTGATTTTTTTTCTATATGGAATCAATAATTCTTGATTTGAGGCACAAACTACTTGGAAATGGATGCCAGAAGATAAGAAAATAAAAATACTCTTAATAATGGGCTCTAGGATTATGTACTTAAAACATTGCTCTCTCACCAGCTTATCAGGCGACCAAAAAAATTGAAAGCAATTTGCATTGGAAATAGAGAGACATTTTATCATGGTTACACTCTCTGCAGCATTCTGGAAAAGCCAATAAAAGCAATTATTATGCAGTTGTGTTGCTCATTAGATGATCAGTGTAAACAAATAACATGGCTCAGAATCAATCACTTGTTTCTCCTAGAAGTAAAGGGAGCTTGGTACATGGAGGAGAAGGAAATATTCTGGACAGGACTAGCTCTTCTGGGTTGGCTTCTGAAAGCAGCTGTTATTTTACGTGACATATATGTTTGTTTGAGAGGGTCTCAAGATGCCCTCAGTGGCACAATGAAGGGCAGAATGAGGGGAAAAGAGAGGAGAGCTCCATTTGTAACTCCTTCATAACAGACTCCAGCACATAGTAAGCACAGGCAGATATTGGTCATTAGAGCTGAATAAAGATAGTGAAAAATCAAATAATTCCTATCCTTGGAGCACAGTAAAGAGAAGGACAAGAGAGAGTCCCCCAGTCTGGATGCTTGCTACGGTCAAAGTGTCCTTGTGCAAGGGACTCAAGAATTATGTCATTCCCACTATCATGATGTGACCCCTTACATAAACACACAAATTAACAGAGTTCCTCCTTCCTAATATAATATCAAAGAATCCTGCAGGGAAAAACAAGGTGATTGTCTTCAACTTTATCTAATGCATCGTAACAATATTTCTCAACTGGCAGTCATTTTGCCTCTCACCCACTGGTACCATTTAGTAACATCTGGAGATATTGATTGTTACAACTGAGAAAGCTATTACTGGCATCTAGTAAGTAAAGACCAGGGATGCTGCCAAATATCCTTGAATTCTCAATGAAACTGGAAAGAAAAATATATGTCATCAAATGCACAGGACAGATTCCTTCTAACAGAAAATTATCTATTTCAAAATATTAATTGTGCCAAAGTTGAGGATTGATGCAGTAAATAACAGTAGGTAAAATCAGCTATACATGAAAGATCAGTCCCTGTTGCTGTTTATTTGATTTCCTGACACGCTATAAGAATATTAAGTTTTCCTTAATAGTTATTAGAAAGAAATCTTAAATAAGATGTTGCCTCTCAGGGACACATCTAACATTACGAGGAGTGCTTGTTCAGATTGCCCCCCTCTTAGCTCCATAGAATAATGTTCCATTATTGTCATCAACATACATTTTACCAAAGCAAAATAAAGCCTTTCCTTTTCATCACATGGGTTAAGATACTGAGAAGTAGTTACAGCTATCTTACCACTGAGATCTCTGCCCTACTTCCCCAAGAACTGAATACTTTAATATTTCAAAATCTCAGGGCACAGTGTTGCTGGAGAAAGTTGAAATGATTCTTCATACATGCTTTCTTCTCTACAACTAAGTAACTGATGTCTTTCACCAAGACAATTGGAATAAAAACTGAAGTAGTCCTTGGATCCTTTGATTCAGTCATTAATTATCTCAAGATATGTATTGACCTCAATATTCATAGAAAGGACTGATGCTGAAGCTCAAGCTCCAATACTTTGGCCAAGTGATACTAAGGGCCGACTCACTGGAAAAGACCCTGGTGCTGGGAAAGACTGGAGGCAAAAGCAGAAGGGGGTGACAGAGGATGGGATGGATGGATGGCATCAGAGACTCAATAGACATGAGTTTGAGCAAACTCTAGGAGACAGTGAAGGACAGAGGAGCCTGCCGCGCTGCACTCCGCGGGATCACAGAGTCAGACATGACTTGGCCACTGAACAACTACAACATATTGACCTACTACATACTAGGCATTTTGCCAGACACCAGAGCATTGATAAGAGGACAAATACCATCCTTTTCCTCATAAAACATAAACTTATATGGCCTGTGAGTTGGTAGGCCAAGGGGACAGGGGTGAGACAGTTTTCACAGACAGGTAAACCCTCAATTATTGTGACAGTAAAAATAATCTCCCTTCTACCAAGAGAATTCTACTTCCAATCTGTGAATACATTATCTTACACAGCAATAGGGAATTTAGATGATGGGTAGAATTGATAATCAGCGACAAGAGTCTCAAGGGAATACAACATGAGACTTCTGTGGGCATCTTGACCTCCAAAGCTGTAGGATAATATATTTCTATTGTGTACGGTTTTGTTACACCTGTTGTAGCTGTTGTTTAGCTGCTAAGTCATGTCTGACTCTTTTGCAGCCCCATGGACTGCAGTCTGCCAGTCTCCTCTGTCTATGGGGTTTCCCAGGCAAGAATACTGGAGTGGGTTACCATTTCCTTCTCTAGGATATCTTCCTAACCCAGTAATTAAACTCACATCTCCTGTATCAGCAGGCAGATTTTTTACCACTGAGCAGCAGGGAACTAACACAAATGCCTAGTGCTTTGAAGAGGAAAAATGAGATATACCTGAGCAAGGCAGAGTTATAAGGGAGGGGTGTGTAGGTGTGCGTGTATCACAGGATCTGAAGCATTAGGGAATCAATCAAGAAAAGCTTTCCAGACTAAACGCTAAACTGGGTGCTGAAGAATACATATGTGTTAGTCTTTTGAATAATAGTCTAATAGAGCTCCAGGCAGAAGGAATAGCGGTGAAGGTTTGGAAGTGAACAAGATTGTGTTTCTGGTGAATTGTGTTACATTGCTCAGTTAGTAAGAGGAATGCAAATAATGAGAAAAAACAGGAGATATAAAGATCAGAAGATTGGGTACTGCAGACCAAGTTACTGAGTCTGGATTTGACTCTAAAAAATAGTCAATAACAACTTTTTAATAAAGAAATGACACGGCCTAATTTTAGAGAAGAAAAGAGCTCTGGTTGCTACATGAAGAATGGATTGGAGAGGAAAAAATTGGGAGCAGGGATACCAATTTGAGAGAGTTGCCAGCAATTCCGGGGAAAAAGTCACCCACAAAAATCCATTGCACTGGAGATAGAAATAGATGGTTAAGAAAAGTACGATCAAGAAGAATTGGTTAAAACATGTAGACAAATGACTAGATGTCTATGATGACAAAGAGGAGAAGCCAAGGATGAAAACCATGTGTCCAGCTTGGAAAATTCAATGGATGGGAGAGAGTCTTTCTGTGGAACAGAGAAACATGAACAGTCAAGAATTTCATTCAGAAAAAAAAAAAAAAAAANGTGTGTGTGTGTGTGTGTGTGTGTGTGTTTTTCCTTTCCCTGCCCTCTATTTGATTTATTTTGGGGAGGCGGGGGAGGGAAGCTGTGCCCCAACCTGCAGTTAACATTACCTCTTCTCTGTTAACTTAGGGCAGTTCGATTTGTGTAGGGAATCATGCTATGGGTCACAGAGTTCCTTTGGATTTTCCCTTAACATTTTACGGGAAACACTGAAAGAAGGTTTTGACTAACCCAAGAATATTTTTAGGTCAGTAGCTCAGCTGTGTCTGACTCTTTATGACCCCAGGGACTGCAGAATGCCAGACTTCCCTATCCTTCCCCAGCTCCCAGAGCTTGCGCAAACTCATGTCCATCCAGTTGTCCCATTCTCCTCCTGCCTTCGATCTTTCCCAGCATCAGGATCTTTTTCAACGAGTCAGTTCTTTGCATAAATTGGCCAAAGTATTGAAGCTTCAACTTCAGCATCAGCCCTTCCACTGAATATTCAGGACTGATTTCCTTTAGAATTGACTGGTTTGATCTCCTTGCGATTCTCTCAAGGGGACTCTCAAAGACTCTAAAAGTCTTCTCCAACACCACGGTTCAAACAATCAATTATTCAGTGCTCAATTCAAAACTGTGATTTGTAGGGACAGCTTGTGCTGCCTAAAAGGATAGTCACTAGATAGATGAAGCTATTTAAATTAATTAAAATTGGGCTGGAAGAAGCACAAGCTGGAATCAAGATTGCCGGGNGGTAGGCCAAGGGGACAGGGGTGAGACAGTTTTCACAGACAGGTAAACCCTCAATTATTGTGACAGTAAAAATAATCTCCCTTCTACCAAGAGAATTCTACTTCCAATCTGTGAATACATTATCTTACACAGCAATAGGGAATTTAGATGATGGGTAGAATTGATAATCAGCGACAAGAGTCTCAAGGGAATACAACATGAGACTTCTGTGGGCATCTTGACCTCCAAAGCTGTAGGATAATATATTTCTATTGTGTACGGTTTTGTTACACCTGTTGTAGCTGTTGTTTAGCTGCTAAGTCATGTCTGACTCTTTTGCAGCCCCATGGACTGCAGTCTGCCGGTCTCCTCTGTCTATGGGGTTTCCCAGGCAAGAATACTGGAGTGGGTTACCATTTCCTTCTCTAGGATATCTTCCTAACCCAGTAATTAAACTCACATCTCCTGTATCAGCAGGCAGATTTTTTACCACTGAGCAGCAGGGAACTAACACAAATGCCTAGTGCTTTGAAGAGGAAAAATGAGATATACCTGAGCAAGGCAGAGTTATAAGGGAGGGGTGTGTAGGTGTGCGTGTATCACAGGATCTGAAGCATTAGGGAATCAATCAAGAAAAGCTTTCCAGACTAAACGCTAAACTGGGTGCTGAAGAATACATATGTGTTAGTCTTTTGAATAATAGTCTAATAGAGCTCCAGGCAGAAGGAATAGCGGTGAAGGTTTGGAAGTGAACAAGATTGTGTTTCTGGTGAATTGTGTTACATTGCTCAGTTAGTAAGAGGAATGCAAATAATGAGAAAAAACAGGAGATATAAAGATCAGAAGATTGGGTACTGCAGACCAAGTTACTGAGTCTGGATTTGACTCTAAAAAATAGTCAATAACAACTTTTTAATAAAGAAATGACACGGCCTAATTTTAGAGAAGAAAAGAGCTCTGGTTGCTACATGAAGAATGGATTGGAGAGGAAAAAATTGGGAGCAGGGATACCAATTTGAGAGAGTTGCCAGCAATTCCGGGGAAAAAGTCACCCACAAAAATCCATTGCACTGGAGATAGAAATAGATGGTTAAGAAAAGTACGATCAAGAAGAATTGGTTAAAACATGTAGACAAATGACTAGATGTCTATGATGACAAAGAGGAGAAGCCAAGGATGAAAACCATGTGTCCAGCTTGGAAAATTCAATGGATGGGAGAGAGTCTTTCTGTGGAACAGAGAAACATGAACAGTCAAGAATTTCATTCAGAAAAAAAAAAAAAAAAAGGTTTTAAATGTGTTCGTGTTGTAGGTCTGAGAAACACAAGGGTGGACCAGAATGCCAGGGAAGTAGTTTGCAGGACTCCATGGCTGTGTGATGTCTTACAGCTACACATTCATGCAGGACCATTTGCTTGGGTCAGAATTTGAAAGTGCCTAGGAAGGGGGTTTTCCAGTGGTCATGTATGGATGTGAGAGTTGGACTGTGAAGAAAGCTGAGTACCAAAGAATTGATGCTTTTGAACTGTGGTGTTGGAGAAGACTCTTAAGAGTCCCTTGGACTGCAAGGAGATCCAACCAGTACTTTGGCCACCTCATGCGAAGAGCTGACTCACTGGAAAAGACTCTGATGCTGGGAAGGATGGGAGGCAGGAGGAAAAGGGGACGACAGGATGAGATGGCTGGATGGCATCACTGACTTGATGGACGTGAGTCTGAGTGAACTCCGGGAGTTGGTGATGGACAAGGGAGGTCTGGCGTGCTGCGATTCATGGGGTCGCAAAGAGTCGGACACGACTGAGAGACTGGTCCCTGGTGGCTCAGACAGTAAAGAGTCTGCCTGCAATGTGGGAGACCCGGGTTTGATCCCTGGGTCAAGAAGATCCCTTGGAAGGAAATGGCAACCCACTCTAGTGCTCTTGCCTGGAAAATCCCATAGACAGAGGAGCCTGGGAGGATATAGTCCATGGGTCACAAAGAGTCAGACACCACTGAGTGACTTCACCTTCACTTTCAGGAAGGGGGTCGAAGGAGGATTAGTTTCTGAATGACTCATGTCTAAGCTTGGTGGTCTGTCCCTCTTAGTCTTGAAATTGGCCTTTAAATCATAAATAAAAAGCAGTTTTTAATATAATATAGAAAAAATGAGGGGAAAATTCATCTTTTAAATTATTTTCTTCTGAGACAAAAACATCTCTAAAAATTAAAGAAATTTCTGGCCTTTTACTCACAGACATGAATAGATATCTAGGTTCAGTTAAGATTTGTGTAAAAAGTAAAGAAGAGGGGAGGACAGAAAGAGTAAGAGAATGAGAGAGAGAGAGGAAGTCTTTTTCCTAAAAGAGAACTGAACGGGGTGGGTCGGGGGGAGGATTCCCTTTCTTAAAAGATAGCTGAATAAAGTATACCCTTGCAATGACTTTGAATAACCCAGGTGGTTCTGGCGCAATAAATATACATTTCCAAGTTATTAGTGATTTGCAAACATGATTCACCTGTGGCTGATTTATGAGCATCAAAACACTGATACATGAATTTCTTCCTGAATTCCAGCATATCCTAGTGAGCCAGGGGACTATTTACAACCCTTTGCATTCTTGTAGGTGTGGGTTGCAGATGTTTCATTTCATTGTTGATAATATGCATTCATAAATATATATGTAGGCAGACACTTGAAAATTTGGAAGCTGTTTTATTATTCAAAATATATTCAATATGCCTCTAACCCTTCTATCTCCACAACATCATTCTTTTTCATTCCTGCCTTTTTTTTGTTACATCTATATAATCAGCTTACTTGCATTCTTCTCCCATCTGATCTTGTCTATATTGAACTGAAGATGTTTTTAACCTCTATGGGTCCCAATCTCACTCATTTTCCTTTTCTTCCACTTAAATTTGTATTCTAAAATGTTATTTAGTTTTATCAAACTCTAGGTAGGAGAGCAGGAGGACATCCTTAGATGGAAATACAGTTTCCTTCATTTACTAGCTATATGACATTGGCAAGTTATGTAACTTATCTAAATTTCAGTTTCTTTACTGGTAAAGTGGAGGTAATATGACCTACCACATAAGTTTATTATACAATCATGTAACATGGCCTTCTTTGTTCTACAGAGGATTTTACACCCCCAAATAGTTCTTTTTTTTTTTTGTACATGAATTATCTAGCTTGTGTCTGAGAATATAGCTGAGTGTGAAAATAGGTAGAGTGTAGCAGAATATGTGGCAGAGATGTGCTCCACAATGATAAACATGACCCAAAAATGTAGTAAGAAATACAGGGAGAAAAGGAAGCATAGTTTTATGTAACATGGTTTTACTTAACATCTTTTTCTGTTATTGCAGATATGCCAATTCATGAACCTATGACTTTCAGCCCAAAATCTCGTTTTGATTGAGATGATGTGTTTTAGAAGGCCAAGGAGAAAATAAAATACCTTTTAAGAGAAATTGTTAAGTGATATAACTTTAATTTCTGTGCACTTATGTGGGTGCTATCATCTGTAGGATACAAACCTGATATCTTTTAAAATCACTAACAGGGATGACATCTGTTCCATCAAATTTCATTAACTTACATCCTTATGTGTGCTGAAGAAAAAAAAAAAAGGTATGTAAGGGATTATTTAATGCGGAATACATTCCAAACTTCCTTTCATACCTGCCCAAAGTATGTGTGAACATATGTGGAGCCTTCTTCCTTCTCGATGGCTTCCTGAATCCCAGCTTTGCCCCAGATTTCTTCCTGGCTAGTGTTTCAGGAAAATAAGAATTGTGGGTACCTGTTAAGTAATCTTCATTTCAAGACCCAATCACTTTCCATACAAACTTTTATTGCAATGGGCCAGCCAGTAAATATTTTAGGATTTGAAAACTCCAAAGTCTTTGTGGCACGTACTCAACTCTGCTACGGTAGCAAAAAATCAGCCATGGATGAAATGGAGACAAATGAGTATGGCTGTGTTGAAATAAAATTTCATGTACAATATTGGCAGAGAGCTGGGTTTGCTCATGGGCCAAGTTTGCAAACCTGGGCTCTAGATCACCTGGGGTTAATTTCTATGATCTAATATTATTCCCTTCAAACAGGTCAATATTAAGGAGCAACACCAAAGTGTTGCTATCAAAATGCAACTAAGGAAAATGTCCTGTGAGATGAGGGGAACAACAGAAACTCAGATTTTGGCTGCAAAATTGATGTCTACAGGCTAAGCACCCTATGGGGGAGGCACTAAGGTGCCCTCAGGTTATCTGTGGTAAAGAACCAATTCTTTTCCAACCCATGTGGGTTGGAAAGTATTAAATCATATATTTTGATGACAATGGCAAATTGTTCTGAGAAATTCCTAAATGTTTAACTTCATTTTTGGTATTCTTCTCAGTGTGAACCAGTAGCACCCTGATTAGGACCAGCAGAGGTCCATGGACCATCCTCTGAGTATGCTAAGTGGTGTGTGAAAGGCAAGTGCCTGCCTGGATATGTTTCAGCCTTAAAGTTTTTATCATTTGTTGTTGTTCAGTCACTAAGTCCTGCACTTCTCCCTGGGATCCCATGGACTGCAGCACACCAGGCTTCCCTGTCCTACACTATCACCCAGAGTTTGCTCATGTATGGATACTGCATCCTTGAAGCTATCTAACAATTTCATCCTCTGCCACACCCTTCTCTTTGTGCCCTCGATCTTTCTCAGCATCAGGGTCTTTTCCAGTGACTCAACTAGCTCTTCTCATCTAGGTGGCTGAAGTATTGGAGCTTCAGCTTCACTATTAGCTCTTCCAATGAATATTCAGGGTTGGTATCCTTTAGGATTAACTAGTTCAATCTCTTTGCAGTCCAAAGGACTCTCAAGAGTCTTCTTCAGTCCCACAACTTGAAAACGCTAATTCTTCAGTGCTCAGCCTTCTTTATGGTTCAACTCTCACATCTGTACGTGACTAGTGGAAAAACCACAGCTCTGACTCTCCCCACCTTTGTCAGCAAGGCGATGTCTCCACTTCTTAATATGCTTTCTAGATCTGTCATAGCTCTCCTTCCAAGAGCAATTGTCTTTGAGTTGCATGGCTGCCATCAATATCTGTAGTGATTCTGGAGTCCAAGAAACTAAAATCTGTCACTGCTTCCACATTTTCCTCTTCTATTTGTCACGAAGTGATGAGACCGGACACCATGATCTTCATTTTTTTGAATGCCGAGTTTTAAGCCAGCTTTTCACCCTCCTCTTTCACCCTCATCAAGGGTTTGTTTAGTTCCTCTTCACTTTCTGCCATGAATGGTATCATCTGCATATCTGAGGTTGTTGATACTTCTCCTGGCAATCTTGATTCTAGCTTGTATTTTATCCAGCATGGCATCTCACATGATATAGTCTGCATATAAATAAGAAGCATGACAATATATAGTCTTGTCATACTCTTTTCTAAATTTTGAATCAGTCAATTTTTCCATGTCCAGGTCTAACTGTTGCTTCTCAACCTGCACACAAATTTCTCAGGAGGCAGGTAAGGTTGTCTGGTATTCCCATCTCTTGAAGAATTTTCCACAGTTTGTTGTGATTCACACAGTCAAAGGCTTTGGGCACAACCAAAAAGCAGAAGTAGATGTTTTTCTGGAATTCTCGTGCTTTCTTGATGATCCAACAGATGTTGGTAATTTGATCTCTGGTTCCTCTGCCTTTCTAAATCCAGCTTGAACATCTGGAAGTTCACAGTTCACGTACTGTTGAAGCCTGGCTTGGAGAATTTTGAGCATTGCTTTACTAGCATGTGAGATGAGTGCAATTGTACAATAGTTTGAACATTCTTTGGCATTGCCCTTCTGTGGGATTAGAGTGAAAACTGACATTTTCCAGTCCTGTGGTCATTGCTGAGTTTCCCAGATTTGCTGGTATATTGAGTGCAGCACTTTAATATCATCATCCTCTAGGATTTCAAATAGCTCAGCTGGAATTCTATCACCTCCACTACCTTTATTTGCAGTAATGCTTCCTGAGACCCACTTGGCTGCACACTCCAGGATGTCTGGCTCTAGGTGAGTAGCCAACCACACCATCATGGTTATCTGTGTCATTAACACCTTTTTTGTCCAGTTCTTCTATATATTCTTCCCACCTATTCTTAATCTTTTATGCTTCTGTTAGATCCTTACAGTTTCTCTTCTTTATTGTACCCATCTTCGCTATGACCCATCTGTCTTGGCTGGCCCTGCACATGGCTCACAGCTTCACTGAGTTCTTCAAGCTGTCTTTATCACACTTGTTTGCAAGATTATCTGCTGCATTCCTGGGAAATAAATGTGCAATTTGTTCTAGCATCCAAGGTCTCACATAATCTTGGTCCAGTCATATCGTTTTGGCAGCATCTTCCTCTGAATCCACATGGATGACTTCCTGTGCCCAAACACATCTTATGCCTTTCTAAATCTTGCCTTTATCTAGAGTATTTCCTAGTTCTGTAGTGCCTAGGTATGTCTGTCCTCAGGATCATTCGAAACTCTTTCCATGAAGTCATATTTCCTTTCCCTTCGATGCAGTTTGGCCCTCCACTGGACATTCATAAAACATTGCATGTATTTTCTCTGTCCTTGCTTTAAATAAGACTGTAATGCTCTCTGTACTTGTCTTGTTTGGTTGCTAAGTTGTGTCCAATTCTTTGGGATTCCATGGCTGTAGATGGCCAGGCTCCTCTGTCTGTGGGATTTCCCAGGCAGAAGTACAGGAGTGGGTTGCCATTTCCTTCTACAGAGGATCTTCCTGACCCAGGGATCAGACCAGGCATTGAACTGGGTCTCTTGCACTGGTAGGCAGATTCTTTACCACTAAGCCACTTAGANTGTACTTGTCTTGTTTGGTTGCTAAGTTGTGTCCAATTCTTTGGGATTCCATGGCTGTAGATGGCCAGGCTTCTCTGTCTGTGGGATTTCCCAGGCAGAAGTACAGGAGTGGGTGGCCATTTCCTTCTACAGAGGATCTTCCTGACCCAGGGATCAGACCAGGCATTGAACTGGGTCTCCTGCACTGGTAGGCAGATTCTTTACCACTAAGCCACTTAGGAAGCCCCTTTATTTGTGTTATCCTGAGACTAAATAATGAGCTTCTAGAGCATAAGCTATATATCTTATAGATGTGAGAGTATTCCTCAGAGTGCTTAACACAGTGTCTTTTATATGATAAAGGTTAAGTTAGCTCATAAATGAATGACTCTGAACCCACACCATAAATATTCTCCCTTACAGATCTCCTTTGCATGCTTTTAGAAATGCATTCCTCTGCACTTCTGTCCTCTCTCTTGTCCACTTAGGACAAAAACGCTTATCAGCAAGAGAGCTTGCGTCCATAAAACCATAGGACACAGCAATCTGTGGTGTCAAAAGAAAACCAAATACACGCATGACTCATTTACAGAATGTGTAAAATGGAGCCTAGAGAATGAAAATGCAACTTTTAGCTAATTTGTACTATTCTGAATGTCACTGTAAAGCACACATTTCATGGGGCAGAACGAAGACAGCCATGATTAACATTTATTTCAGCCACAAACCAGGGCAACTGTTTGTTTCCCCTGTGAACCCTAAGACTTTGCTGTAAGGATGAAAACTTCACTGGTTATACTGAAAGAAAACATTGCCATTGGTAAGTGAGTAAAATTTTATAATCTCCATCAAAGACACACACTTGCAGAATTATGAAGCCAAGTTGGTATTTACCCTGCCACTAAATATGATTTGAATAATAATGAAAAACTGACAGGGTTAAGCTATATTAGTGACACATGGGGAAAATAGTCCAAGATCCACTCAGGTATATTATTATTATCATTGCTACATCTGTAACAAATTAGAAGCTTTATGATCATCCTATCATCCTACATTTTATTGGTTTGCCTCTATATTTAACACACTTGTAAATAAGCAAATCTGATGAATGTTTTCTTGGCGTAAGGCTCAAACATTTCATCAATATAAAAGTTCCTTCCAGATAAGACTGTTCACTGTATGGAAGAAGATGGCAGAGAAGTAAGATGTGGGAATCACCAGCCTTCCCAGAAGTACATCAAAAACTCAACAAGACATGGAACAACTCCTGCAAAGCAACCTCTAGACAACAGCAGAAGACCCCAGGCCTCCAGGGGACGGGGGACAGGTTAAGCTGCCTGGAATGAGGTAGGAGAAAGGATAGGGAAATAACAAGGGACAAGACAGAGAACCTCTGGACAGAGCTTGTGCCCCAAGGGAGGGAGGGAGTCCTAAAACAGGAGTTCCCATGCACAGGAAAGCTCCTTCACAGGCAGACCCAAGGGGGAGCTGCAGAGTCTCGGAAAACCAGGCAAAACAGAAACTTGGCAGAAAAGAGAGAAAGCTGCGCTTCTCAGCTCAAGGACTGTGACCCCAATCAGACAGTGGGCTCGGGAAACCAACAGAGAAGCCCGGAGAAGCCCCAGCGCACAGAGGGCTGTCATGCACACAACGCTCCTGGCTCAGAGAGCGGCCTAGGGAGCGGAAAGAATACACAAGCCCCACGACAGAGTGCGTGGACCTCTGAAACAAGGGCACACAAGTGGGTNCCTCAAGGCCCCCTTTACTTCCTTGTTCCTCAAAGTATAGATCAGTGGATTTAGCACAGGAGTGACCACATTGTACATAATGGCACTGATCTGATCCTGGTCTGTGGAGCTACTTGAGGCAGGATGAATGTAAACAAAAACACCAGGGATGTAGAAAATAACAACTACCAAGAAGTGGGAGGCACATGTAGACAGTGCTTTATGAAGCATGCTGCAAGAATGGGTCTTGAAGAAAAGATAGACAATAATATAGAAATAGGACAGGAATGTTAGAAAGCATGAACCCGTGGCAATGGTGCCTGTGACAGTATTGAGCAGCCACTGGTTGAGCTCAGTGTTCCCACAGNTGAAGCATGCTGCAAGAATGGGTCTTGAAGAAAAGATAGACAATAATATAGAAATAGGACAGGAATGTTAGAAAGCATGAACCTGTGGCAATGGTGCCTGTGACAGTATTGAGCAGCCACTGGTTGAGCTCAGTGTTCCCACAGGCCAACTCCAGCAATGGCTTAACATCACAGAAGAAGTGATGGATATGGTTGGAACCACAGAAGTTTAAGCGAGAGGTCATTACTGAGTGCAGCAGGGCATGGAAAAAACCAATGATCCAGACAGTGACAGCCATCTGCACACAAACTTGATGATTCATGATAAGAGTATAATGGAGTGGTTTGCAGATAGCTACAAAGCGGTCAAAGCCCATCACGGCCAGCAACATTGCCTCTGTGCTGCCCATGAAGTGGAAGAAATGAAGCTGGCTTATACATTCCGAGAAAGAAATTGCTTTGTGGGTAGAGAGGAAGTTCTCCATCATCTTCGGCAGACTCGCTGTGGAGAAGCAGATATCCACACATGATAAGTTTCCCAGGAAAAAATACATAGGAGAATGGAGTCTTCGATCAGAGATGACAACCCTCAGGATGGCTCCATTCACAGCCAGATTGACAATGTAGATGGCAAGGAAAACCACAAAGAGAACAGGCTGCAGTACTTGGATGTCTGTCACTGGCAGGAGGAGAAATTTGGTGACTGATGTTCGATTCAGCATCGCTTGAAAGAAAAGACCCAGCAAGGTATGGAATGCGATCTCTGATGGGAACCGGAGTCCTCCTGCTGAGAATTTTCTCACCCAGACAATAATATTTTGAGAGAGAGCATTGCTATTTAAATAGTCCCAGCATCACAGGTTGTACAATATTTGGACCACTAGATTATTAAATATTAAAGTTACATGGTGTTTGTGGACTGTTACTCAAACACTTTTAAAAAGTTAGATTTATCAATATTTTTCTTTCTTCCATGGATTCAGAGCATGTTGCCAGCATATCTTCTCTAATAACACTTGTGTTTTATCATCCTAATATCTAACAGAGTATATTTTTAAATACTCCACTGCACTGCTTTTTCTTAACAAAAAACTCATTTGATTTACTTAAGACAAATCAACAATGACAGAACAGTAAGAGCTCAAAGGAAACTGAAATAGAGATACAAACTGTGGAATGCTTTCTATAAAAAGGAAACATTTTAAGTTTGGGAAATCCTTGAAAGGAGAAGAAAAAGATTTGATTTGACTAGAATTAAAAAGTGAATTCAGTAGGGAACATTTGTAGCAATCCCCTGGGATTCTCACCCTTATAGCTAGAAAAAATTTTGANTTTTGGAAGGAATGAAGCTAAAGCTGAAACTCCAGTACTTTGGCCACCTCATGCGAAGAGGTGACTCATTGGAAAAGACTCTGATGCTGGGAGGGATTGGGGGCAGGAGGAGAAGGGGACGACGGAGAATGAGATGGCTGGATGGCATCACTGACTCGATGGACGTGAGTTTGAGTGAATTCCGGGAGTTGGTGATGGACAGAGAGGCCTGGTGTGCTGCAATTTATGGGGTCGCAAAGAGTCGGACACCACTGAGCAACTGAACTGAACTGAACACTGCCAGGCCAAAAGGACTGCCCAAAGGCATACTGAACCCATAAATGCTCCAAAACCTCCTACTGGACACTGCACTGCTCTTCAGAGAGATGAGATAGGGCATCAGCAGCCAGAACACAGGCAAAAGTTCCCCCAGCCAGAAAAACATCAGAGGACACTAACCCAACCCCATCCACGGGGGCAGACTCTGCAACCAAGAAGCACTATGACCATTAGAACTTTTTATTTTTCTCTTATAAATCACACTCTTTATTCCCCCTACATATTTCTACCTTCAAATTAGCCTTTTGCAGTGCTGTGGAATTTTCCTCTTTGTTTTTCTTGTTAAAAAAAATTTTTTTCATTTTAAGATTTTTTTGCACTCTTTTTTTTTTGGTGATTTTTATGCTTTTCTTTTTGAAACATGCAAATGCTTTTCTTATAATTCTTTACTGGATATAGCTATTTCTGAATATATATAAATCTTTTTTGCAGATTCTAAATCTTTGCTTTTCTATTTTTTATTCTTGTTCTCTTTTTTGTGTCCTCTTATCCACCCCCTTTTCTTTTTTCCCCTGCCTTCTTTTCTTTCACCTCCGTTTTTCCTTAACTCTTTATTTTTTCACCAAGTTAGCTAAATTGTTGAACTTTTGCTATATTTTTCAGTTTGCACTAAGCTTATACTCAGTTTTCCAGATTGAAAATTAGCTGGCTCTTCTTTTAACTGGTTGATATCACTTTTGGTTTCCCTTGTTCATGATATCAGTCTCCTGTACTCTTCTCTCTAGAATACTTTGGTTGTAACTGTGTGTGTGGAAGTATATGTCCCATTATTTATATAATTACCTGTTTGAGAGGCTAATAGAGTTTTGCCAAGAGAATGCACTAGTCACAGCAAACACCCTCTTCCAACAACACAAGAGAAGACTCTACACATGGACATCACCAGATGGTCAACACCGAAATCAGACTGATTATATTCTTTGCAGCCAAAGATGGAGAAACTCTATATTCAGTCAGCAAAAACAAGACCAGGAGCTGACCGTGGCTCATATCACAAATTCATATTGCCAAATTCAGACTTAAACTGAAGAAAGTGGGGGAAACCACTAGGTCATTCAGGTATGACCTAAATCAAATCTCTTGTGATTTTACATTAGAAGTGACAAATAGATTTAAGGGACCAGATCTGATAGAGTATCTGATGAACTATTTACAGAGGTTCATAACATTGTACAGGAGACAGCAAGCAAGACCATCCCCAAGAAAAAGAAATGCAAAAAGCACAATGGCTGTCTGAGGAGGCCATACAAATAGCTGTGAAAAGAAGACAAATGAAAAGCAAAGGAGGAAAGGAAAGATAAACCCATTTGAATGCATAGTTCCAAAGAATAGTAAGGAGAGATAAGAAAGCCTTCCTCAGTGATCAGTGCAAAGAAATGGAGGAAAGCAATAGAATGAGAAAGACTGGAGATCTCTTCAAAAAAACTAGAGAAACCAAGGGAACATTTCATGCAAAGATGGGCTCAATAAAGGACAGAAATGGTATGGACCTAACNAAATTAAAAGATGCTTACTCCTTGGAAGAAAAGTTATGACCAACCTAGACAGTATATTGAAAAGCAGAGATATTGCTTTGATGACAAAGATCCATCTAGTCAAGGCTATGATTTTTCCAGGGGTCATGTATGAATGTGAGAATTGAACCGTGAAGAAAGCTGAGTGCCAAAGAATTGATGCATTTGAACTGTGGTGTTGGAGAAGACTCTTAAGAGTCCCCTGGACTGCAAGGAGGTCCAACCAGTCCATCCTAAAGGAAGTCAGTCAGTGGCTGTTCATTGGAAGGAATGATGCTGAGGCTGAAACTCCAATACTTCGGCCACCTCATGTGAAGAGTTTACTCCTTGGAAAAGACCCTGAGGCTGGAGGGGATTTGGGGGAGGAGAAGAAGGGGACAACAGATGGCTCAATGACACCACCAACTCAGTGCACATGAGTTTTGGTGAATTCCATGAATTCTGGTATATATGTATGCAACTGTGAAGTCATCACCACACTTAAAATTGTGAACATATTCATTATGTAAGCCTAGTTCTGAAATATATGTGTTGAGTATGTGCACTATTCCAGTGATTGCAGGCTGTGTGTGTACAAAGATAGACAGGATGCAATCTTATTCTTAAGAGGCTNTGTCCAGTTCAAACTGTTGCTTCTTGACCTGCATACAGATTTCTCAGGAGGCAGGTCAGGTGGTCTGGTAATCCCATCTGCTGAAGAATTTTCCACAGTTTATTGTGATCCACACAGTCAAAGGCTTTGGTGTAGCCAATAAAGCAGAAGTAGATGTATTTCTAGAAACTGCTCTTTTGATGATTCCTCAGATGTTGGCAATTTGATCTCTTCTTCCTCTGCCTTTTCCTAAATCCATCTTGAATGTCTGGAAGTTCATGGTTCATGTACTATTGAAACCTGGCTTGGAGAATTTTGAGCATTACTTTGCTAGCAGGAAGGCTATAGTTTTTCCAGTGGTCATGTATGGATGTGAGAGTTGGACTGTAAAGAAAGCTGAGAGCTGAAGAATTCATGCTTTTGAGCTGCGGTGTTGGAGAAGACTCTTGAGAGTCCCTTGGACTGCAAGGAGATCCAACCAGTCCATCCTAAAGGAGATCAGTCCTGGGTGTTCATTGGAAGGACTGATGCTAAAGCTGAAACTCCAGTACTCTGGCCACCTCATACAAAGAGTTGACTCATTGGAAAAGACTCTGATGCTGGGAGGGATTGGGGGCAGGAGGAGAAGGGGACGACAGAGGATGAGATGGCCGGATGGCATCACCGGCTTGATGGACGTGAGTTTGAGTGAACTCTAAGAGTTGGTGATGGACAAGGAGGCCTGGCATGCTGCAGTTCATGGGGTTGCAAAGAGTCAGACACGACTGAGTGACTGAAATGAACGGAACTGAACTGAACTGAACTGAAGGTGAGTGCAGCCGTGTGGTAGTTTGAACATTCTTTGGCATTGTCTTTCTTTGGGATTGGAATGAAAACTGATCTTTTCCAGTCCTGTGGCCACTGCTGAGTTTTCCAAATTTGCTGGATATTGAGTGCAGCACTTTCACGGCATCATCTTTTAGGATTTGAAATAGCTCCACTGGAATTCCATCACCTCCACTAGCTTTGTTCATAGTGATGGTCCTTAAGGCCCACTTGACTTCACATTCCAGGGTGTAAGGCTCTAGGTGATGATCACACCATCAAGGTTATCTGAATCGTGAAGATCTTTTTTGTACAGTTCTTTTCTGTATTCTTGTCACCTCCTGTTAATATCTTCTGCTTCTGTTAAGTCGATACAATTTCAGTTCTTTATTGTGCCCATCTTTGCATGAAATGTTCCCTTGGTATCTCTCATTTTCTTGAAGAGATCTCTAATCTTTCCCATTCTATTGTTTTCCTCTGTTTATTTTCACTGATCACTAAGGAAGGCTTTCTTTTCTCTCCTTGCTATTCTTTGGAACTCTGCTTTCAGACAGGTATATCTTTCCTTTTCTCCTTTGCCTCTAGCCTGTCTTCTTTTCTCAGCTATTTGTAAAGCTTCCTCAGACAACCATTTTGCCTTTTTGCATTTCTTTTTCTTGGGGATGGTCTTGATCACCGCTTCCTATACAATGTCATGAACTTCTGTACATAGTTCTTCAAGCACTCTATCAGATCTAATCCCTTGAATCTATTTCTCACCTCCACTGTATAATCTTAAGGGATTTGATTTAGGTCACACCTGAATGGCCTAGTGGTTTTCCCCACTTTCTTCAATTTAAGTCTGAATTTGGCAATAAGGAGTTCATGATCTGAGCCACAGTCAGCTCCAGGTCTTATTTTTGCTGACTGTATAGAGCTTCTCCATCTTTGGCTGCAAAGAATATAATTACTCTGATTTCAATGTTGACCACCTGGTAATCTGCATGTGTAGTCTTCTCTTGTGTTGTTGGAAGAGGGTGATTGCTATGACCAGTGCATTCTCTTGGAAAATTGCTGATAGCCTTTGCCCTGCTTCATTTTGAACTCCAAGACCAAATTTGCCTGTAACTCCAGGTATCTCATGACCTCCTACTTTTGCGTTCCAATCCCCTATAATGAAAAAGGTATCTTTTTTTGGAGTTAGTTCTAGAAGGTCTTGTAGGTCTTCATAGAACTGTTCGACTTCAGCTTCTTCAGCATTTCTGGTCAGGACATAGACTTGGATTACTGTGATTTTGAATGGTTTGCATTGGAAATGAACAGAGATCATTCTGTCATTTTTGAGATTGCATTCATGTAGTGCATTTTGGACTTTTTCATTGACTATGATGGCTACTGGTAAGTGGAAGAATAGAAGGACATGCACTCATCTTCTCCTGTGAGAACTCCAAAATTGCAACTCACTGCTGAACAACCATTGACAAGAGAATGTTGGATTCCATAAGAAAAGTATACCCCACATCCAAGGGCAAAGGAGAAGCCCCAGTAAGATGGTTCAGTTGAGTTCAGTTCAGTCACTCAGTCGTGTCCGTCTCTTTGTGACCCCATGAATCACAGCACACCAGGCCTCCCTGTCCATCGCCATCTCCCAGAATTCACTCAAACTCACATGGGGTGAAATCACATTTAGAATCAAACCCAATATCCATCAGAGACGCCCAGAGGGCTCAAACAAACTTTGTGTGCACCAGGACCCAGAGACCCTGCAGAGACTGAGACAGAACTGTGTTGAGTGTCTCCTGTGGAGGTACGGATCAGCAGTGGCCTGCCACAGGGGCAGGGGCTCTGAGTGCAGCAGACCTTGGTATGGCACAAGCCCTCTTTGAAGAGGTCACGATTAACCCCACCAGAGAGCAGCCAGAACTTACACAGAACTGAGAAACAGACTCTTGGAGGGCACAAACAGAATCTTGTGCACACCAGGACCCAGGAGGAAGGAGCAGTGACCCCACAAGAGACTGACCTAGACTTGCCCATGAGGGTCCAGGAGTCTCTGGCAGAGACGTGGGACGGTGGTGGCCTGTTGCAGGTTTGGAGGCACTGAGTGCAGCAGTGGGTTCAAAGGGATCTTTTGAGGGAGGTTGCCATTATCTTCATTGCCTCCACCATAGTTTGGCCTTGGGTCAGACAACAGGGAGGGAACACAGCCCTGCCCAACAACAGAAAACTGGATTAAAGATTTACTGAGAAGGTGGAGAAAACCACTAGACTGCTCAGGTATGACCTAAATCAAATCCCTTATGATTATACAGTGGAAGTGAGAAATAGATTTAAGGGCCTAGATTTGATAGTTAGAGTGCCTGATGAACTATGGACTGAGGTTTGTGACATTGTACAGAAGTCGGGATCAAGACCATCCCCATGGAAAAGAAATGCAAAAAAACAAAATGGCTGTCTGGGGGAGGCCTTACAAATAGCTGTGAGAAGAAGAGAGGCAAAAAGCACAGGAGAAAAGGAAAGATATAAGCATCTGAATGCAGAGTTCCAAAGAATAGCAAGAAGAGTTAAGAAAGCCTTCTTCTGCAATCAAAGCAAAGAAACAGGGGGAAAGAACAGAATGGGAAAGACTAGAGATCTCTTCAAGAAAATTAGAGATTCCAAGGGAACATTTCATGCAAAGATGGGCTTGATAAAGGACAGAAATGGTATGGACCTAACAGAAGCAGAAGATATTAAGAAGAGGTGGCAAGAATACACAGAAGAACTGTACAAAAAAGATCTTCACGACTCAGATAATTATGATGTTGTGGTCACTCACCTAGAGCCAGACATCCTGCAATGTAGAGTCAAGTGGGCCTTAGAAAGCATCACTATGANTTTCCCAGCATCAGGATCTTTTCAAATGAGTCAGCTCTTCACATCAGGTGGCCAAAGTATTGGAGTTTCAGCTTCAGTATCAGTACTTCCAATGAATATTCAGGGCTGATTGCCTTTAGGATGGACTGGTTGGATTGGTTGGATCTCCTTGCAGTCCAAGGGACTCTTAAGAGTCTTCTCCAGCAACACAGTTCAAAAGTATCAGTTCTTCAGCACTCAGCCTTCTTTATGGTCCAACTCTTACATCCGTTCATGACTCCTGGAAAAGCCATAGTTTTCATTATACTGAAGGACATTAATATTGATTCATTTCACCAAAGTTTAATTCCTGAGAGATCAATTAAAAGTGAAGAGATGGTCAACTGAACAATCTTCTGTACCGATTACTGTTATCAACTAGGTTTTACTATGACAAAGAACCACAAAACCTCAGTAATATCAAAGAAAAAGTACTCATCTGTTGCTCACATGCCTATGTGTCTTGTTGTTGGCAGTGATTTTTAGGGTAAGGGCTTAATTCAGGCATGGTTTAGGGATAGAAATGGGTTTGTTCTGCTTTTGATCATTCTGAGCCTAGGCTCAAGGAGTAGTGACCATCCCATGGAGAATAGGGGGTGGGTTGCTTCTCATAAAGGATGACTGGAGCCCCCAAATTATATATGCTGCTCCACAAGCTTGTGGCATATCTGCTCATGTTCCATTGGCCGAAGAACGTTCCATAGCCAAGCCCAAGATCAGCTGGTTGATGGATGCAACAGGGAAGTGTACTCCTGTCATAAAGATGGGAGGAAAGGAGGAGAGAGGGAGAGATCGAAAGGAAATTGCTTACTGACTGAAGATGATTATATTTACCCTAGCTATATCATATATATAGAAACTTCATTCCTTTTATTCAATGATTAGGCTGCAAATTGAGTAAGACGTGAATGCAAATCACTCTTTCATTAAATCTATAGTTGACTTCTCTAGAGTTTAATCATGCCTCTGCCCACTCTAGCAGGCCAGTTGTATTTTTTTTTTAGGACACTTACCTCTATCTTCAGGTTCNGGCTGCAAATTGAGTAAGACGTGAATGCAAATCACTCTTTCATTAAATCTATAGTTGACTTCTCTAGAGTTTAATCATGCCTCTGCCCACTCTAGCAGGCCAGTTGTATTTTTTTTTTAGGACACTTACCTCTATCTTCAGGTTCTGAAAAACAACCTCTCATATATTTAGCAGATACAGTCAGGACGACCGTGATGGTACAGAGGAGCTGGCACGGCCCTGTCTTCAAAGGATTAGCCTAGAAAGAAAATCACAGTGTCAGGGTAGGTGGTAAATGTTGTCACATCAGGACACATGGTACCAGCATAGCCTTAGACAAGTTACTTAGATTCCTCCCGCATAAGATGGGATCGATAAGATCACCCATTCTGTAGACCTGCTGGAATTACATGAGTGAAAGTTTTAAGTGCTTAATAAAGGGTGCAGTGACAGCTCTGCATTTATAAGGGACCCATAATCTTAATTTGTGATTATTATTATTTTTAAGCAAGTATGACTTTTAGTCTACACATTCTGATGTACAAGAGATACAAAATTCCGTTTTTCTGCTTTTTACCTAAAAGTATAAGACAATAGCGGAGAAGGCAATGGCACCCCACTCCAGTACTCTTGCCTCGAAAATCCCATGGATGGAGGAGCCTGGTGGGCTGCAGTCCATGTGGTCACTAAGAGTCGGACACGACTGAGTGACTTCCCTTTCACTTTTCACTTTCATGCATTGGAGAAGGAAATGGCAACCCACTGCAGTGTTCTCGCCTTGAGAATCCCAGGGATGGGGGAGCCTGGTAGGCTGCCGTCTATGGGGTCGCCCAGAGTCAGACATGACTGAAGTGACTTAGCAGCAGCAGCAGCATAAGACAATAGAATTTTATTTTCTTTGGCTGAGTTGAGGTTGACTGTTTATGACCCTCCTCCAGGACTGTGGCATGGCTTCAAACCTTAATTGCTATCAAGCAGTTAGGAGCAGGTCTGGAGGTCTCCCATCACGTCACAGGCCATTGGTGAGTCATCTGTCACTGAGACATGCACGCTTCCCTTTAGATGACTCTTTTGTCTACTCTCTGCAATGTCTATGTCACTCTTGAGTGTATGGAACTCTTCTCAAGGCTGCCTATTTTCCCACCACCTAAGCTTCCCAAGTGGCTACTTTCTCTCTGGGGGTCCCATTGCCGCCCCCTCGCCCCCATGGCCTCCATCATCACACCATCCCTGGCCAGGGACTGCTTTCTCTCTTCTCTCCCTTCCTTGTGTCAGTGGGTATCATTTCTTTCTTCCCAACTCTATCTAAAGCATTTTATCTGTATCTTAAATTCTCTCCCTCTTCTGATTCTTGGTTTTTAAAATAAAAAAGTGCAAGATTTCTGCTTTTAGCACTGTAGGCTCCCTTGACTGAGGAAAATGGATAGGAGATAATCTCTGCTGGAATACAGGTTAAGACAAGAGAAATTCAGGAAGTGTGAAACAAGCAAACATGAGTTGCCAATTCAAAATATGATGTGATTATTACTCCCTTCGTGGTCCAGGGGTTAAGACATAGCCTCCCAATTCAGGTGGCACAGGTTTGATCCCTGACCAGGGAGCAAAGATCCTACATGTCTTGCAGCCAAAACAACAGGATGTAAACAACAGAAGTAATGTTGCAACAAACTCAGTAAGGACTTTTAAAATGGTCCACATCAAAAGGTTACGCTGCTGGCATTATCTCATCCTCACCATCATGCTGATAGTTATTTTTATTGACATAATCAATGAATTTCTGAGTCCCCAATAAGACTTTTTCTCAGAACCCTCAGTCCAAAACAAATACTTCATAAATGTTGTTTTTTATTTAAAAGAAAATTGCATATCTTGGGAACTCAAACAGATATAGGTTCACTATCCTTAGGTAAGTATCCTTGGGTATTTAAACTATGCCTGAGTTTCTTCATCTTTAAAAGATGAATGAGAATGATCAGGTTCCAACTGTGTGATGAAGAGGAAAGATCATTTATTTAAAACACCTGATGCAATTCTAGCAATTATTCAGTAAATGCTGTGTAGATATTGTTGGAGAGAAAAGGATTCTGTCCGTATTTGCCTGCAGGCCTCCAATTTCCAAGAGCTCCCTCTGCAGGAAGGTTCAGGTTCAGGAAGCCAGAATGCCTTGTGGATCTCGGTTATTCTGTGCACAGTCTCCTAATGCATCTACAGTCAACGCCCCTGGCCTTATTGCCTTATTTAACATAATCTGCCTCTTGCAGAGAACCTTAGAAAGTAAATGCCAGAGGCTCCAGGATCAGGAAGTAATTATAAGAATTGCAAAACCCAGGAAACTGGTTGGCAGGAGGTGCCCCGTAAAATGGCAATTTGTCGGCCACTGTTGGAGGAATAAAGACAGTAAGCCCGATGGCCACTTCCTTTCCCTTTGACTTGGAGCACTTGGCTTTCATTTCTGAGGCCATCGGGTTCAATTAAGCCTCTGCATAACAAGTTGTCAGTCACCATCAAGGCACCTCCTGGATACATGTCAAAGCAACCTCCTCCTTGTCACTTCAATCTCATTCTAGAAACTGTGAGCAGGATTTCAAGGAGTTGAGCTGGTGCACATTGTGTAACACTGTGTTTTCCTCCCTTTCTCTTCTGACTCTTTTTCCAGTGGCTTCAGCCATCACAGGTCAGGCTTGCAGAGAGCCGAGGGGTGCCAGGCTTATGAGTCCTCCGGGAGTGCCCGTCTTTGTGAGCTTTGACAAGGACATCCTTCGGGGAGACTGTAGCAGCAGCTTGATCAGAGTAAGCAGCCCCGGGCCATGGCTTTTTCGAGGGTTCACATTAACCCAGCAAAGACGGAGAGGTGGGCACTCATCCCAAAGAACAAACCAAAGTACTGAAAAGTACTGCCTGGGTGGTAGGTTGAGCGAAGAGGTTGGCTCCACTCTTTTCATCTTTGAAAGCAGCTGCGTTTAATTTTTTTCTTTATCAGACACACCTGACAGCTGACATCTGTCTACATGGCATGCATTTGCAATTTGCCAAATTACCTCTAACATCACCCCTTTCCCAGCCACTCAAGAAAATATATCTGAATGCAAATGAGAGAGAGAACGGTTAAGTGGATGACCTTGAAACTGCTTCTTTTAAAAAATGCATGGTTATAACTGTGTTTGTAGTCCTGTTTCTCTTACATCATGGAAGCAAGTAGCTAAAGGTCTGCTTTTCTAAAAAGAAAGTGAAATAAAATAAAAAATGAATGGTTATATGTATATGTGTGGCTGAGTCCCTTTGCTGCTCACCTGAAACTCTCACAACATTGTTAACTGGTTCTACCCCTATACAAAATAAAAAGTTTTAGAAAAAAATGCACGCTATTCACAAGCTTTACTACTCAGTTATCAGTAACCAATTTTTTGGACACACCTTATTGTAGGAAATGGCAACCCGCTCCAGTATTCTTGCCTGGAGAAGTCTATGAACAGAGAAGCCTGGTGGGCTACAGTCCCTGGGGCTGCAAAAGAGTCAGACACAAGTAAGCGACTACCACGGTAGATTAAGGGACGCGATTGTATCAAGAGGTTGTGGCTAAAAATTCTGAGGTTTTTCATTTTTCAAGATACAAAAGCAGATTTCTTCTTCTTTCCATCCATTCAGTAAAGCACTACAGAGTGAGGTGCATACAGTAAGAACCACTCGAGGGATGCTCCTGTAGGCCCCATTTACCAGGCGCCATCAGAACTCCAGGATAGGCAGAGCTATTTTTCTAAGGACTTGGGCTCAAAAGACCAAGTTTTGCGTCCCTCTTTGCCTCTGTGACCTTGGAAAATTTTCTGAACTTCAATAACTTAGGACTTTCAATTTCTTCATCTGTAAAGCAAAGAGATATATGTAGCTCAGAGCTGGTATGGGAATTGAATAATAATTGCTGTGTGTCAGGCAATGGATTAAGAGCTCTGCACAGAGTCTTTTACTCTTCGACATAGGTTTGGTCCGGGCTTCCCTGGTGGCTCAGCAGTAAGGAATCTGCCTGCTAATGTAGGAGACTTGGTTCGATCCCTGGGTCAGGAAGATCCCCAAGAGAAAGAAATGGGAAACTTCTCCAGTAATCTTGCCTGGGAAATCTCAGAGGAGTCTGGCAGGCTATAGTCCATGGGGCTGCAAAAGAGTTGTATATGATTTAATGACTAAACAGCAACAACATATGTTTGGTCCTTTATACAGATGAGGAAATTGAAGCATAAAGACTACGTAATAGTGTGTCTGTCTAAGCCCGGATTCAAACCCATGCAGTCTGACTCTAGAGTATTTATTCTGCTATTTGTCACCATTAGTTTAAATATATCATTGCTGGTTATTCCCTAAAACTGAACAGGAACTTGTATGTGTCATGGAGAGCAGATTTCAAGAAATAATTGAGCAAGAAGAATAGAGATATTTCTTATCAAGTGACATGTACGTTGCACATAAACGGTTTTTGCTTTTTAGGTATTAAATAAGGAATTGTAAATTTTTAGTGTTGGAAGAAACTTTAGAGACTTCTTATTCTAGCAGTTTATAATCAGTCAGGTCCGTTTTTAGATTTTAGCTCTCCATGGATGCTGCACTTTTAGACTTTTCCCTTCCAAAATTAGATTTATCAAGTGGAATTTGCTTCTCAAATTAAAAAAATGTAGGTGTATATGCACCCACGTGATACTCATATGCACATACATAATGCCTAAGTTATGACTAAGTATATAGAAATATCATCCAAGTTTATCAATAGGAGACCAGGGTTTTTTAACTTCTCTCTCTATTCAAGCCTCTATTTAATGGATTATTTCAGAAAGGATTTGCCTGATTTGTAGGCTAGGTTTGGTTCCCTTGCATTTTTCTTTTTTAGTAATCGTTACTCACAATTATTTAACTTCTTGGTCTGTGTTTACTGTTAGACTGTACACACTCCTTGAGAGTGTGGCTGGGTAAAATTGTTTCCCGAGGCATCCATATAATCTAATGATGTTTGCATAATCCAATGACATTGTGTGATCTAGTGGAACTTTCTTCCTGTCATGTCTGTCTGTGTCCTTCTTGGAACATCTGTCTGTCCTTTCTTCACACTTCATTTAAAAATATAACAACTGTGAGTTCTCCAAAAACAAGATGGAATAAAGGCATCATTGTACTCTCCATGCTTTGATGAATAGAATGTTCTCATTACTAAACATTTATTTCCTCCCAGTTTTCTAAACTTGAATTTATTTAAGACTAGTTCAAATAACATGTATTTTCTGATTTTTCCAGGTGAAATTAGTTGGAATATCTTCCTGATCTCCACAGCTATTTGGTGTTTCTTTAGAACTAATCCTAAGGGCTAGAGAAGCCAGCATGGTTTTTGGATTATTGCAAATAGGGAGAGATAGATCACCTTTTCTTGCTTTGCACTCTAATCTGCTTTTCCAGTTCATCAGCAACTCTTTGAGGGGCAAATGGGAGTCGTCCTGTAGACTTTGAGTTATCACTACTGGGCGGAGGAGCTGGAAGTCTTTGTCCAAATTTTTCCTCTCTATAACATCAAATGAAAGTGTAGACATATATGTCACAACATATAGTCTTAGGACTTTAGGCATTTTGAAAATGTTAGTCACTTGGTTTGTGATCCTATGGACTATAGCCCATCAGGTTCCTCTGTCCGTGGAATTCTGGAGTGGGTACCTTTCTCCATGAGATCTTCCTGACACAGGAATTGAACCTGGGTCTCCTGCATTACAGGCAGATTCTTTACCATCTGAACTACCAGGGGAGCATTTTGAGGTGACTCCAATTCATAGCTTCCACTGACTTTTCGGAAAAGCTTACATGGAAAAACTTTCAGGAAAGGAGAAGAGAACTAGAAAAGCAGTATATATACTTAGGCTATAGAATGATTTATACTTTCTCTAAGAACTGACTTCTTTGATGGCAGAGTCAGGAGAAAATGCATATAAGGAGAGGGATAGAGTATCCATTTGTCAGTAACTACAGTATATATCATGAATTAAGTCCTTACTCTGTCATAGATTTTCTGATCAATATTCCAGGTATGTCACATTTTAGGGAGGTAGGAATTTTTCCCTCTTAAAGAGATGAGAAAACAAGAAGAAGAAGAATGAAAATAACAGCTAACATTTATTTAGCATTTTATTGAAACTCTTTCCTAACTGGATCACATGTATTAATTTTTTACATTCTAACTGATTTACTCCTCATGGTAACTGGTAAGATAGTTATCTATCCTCATTATCTACATTTTGTAAAGGAGGAATCCACAATGTTGAACAGTTTATCTGCGGTCACACAGTTGGTACGAGGCAGAGCTGGGAATTTGAATTTGAGTTCAGCTCTGTGAGTTCACACTTGGGAAACTGAGTCTCAAATTGTCTGTGAAAAATATACAAAATCACCTTTCTTGGTGCAGAATTCTGTGTCTGGAATCCAGCTACATTTAGTGATTGTCTTATAAGTTGTGTCATTTGTTTTTCTGCTTAACATTCTAGATACTATCATTTTCTGCTTGCCATGCTAGGTAGTATTTGAAGTGTGTGGTCAGAGATAAAAATAAAATAGAGCTGAAATTTGTATTAGTCAAGAGGAAAATTGGCCTGAATTGCCTGATCATGGCCTTTAGTTCACATTTGCTTAGAACCATCTGTGACCTTCATAATGCATTCCCTCTTGCCCCTTTGATCAAAGGCAATAGTCAGGAACTAGCTCAAAGATGGCTGCCTCATCCTTCTTGGAGTTCGGTACCAGCCAACCTGAAGCATCCTCTTCTTCTCTGTCCAATGAAACTGCCTTGGGTTAAAGTTGACTTTTCATGCTACCCATTCTCACAGCCCACTGTTCCCAAGTCCCTTATAATGGGAATAAGGCCACTAGATTAACAAGAGAGAGCTTCAGGGCCCCTGGCATTTCATCAGGAAAGAAGAGTTTCTCAGGTTTTTTTTTTTTTTTTTTCTTTCCAACTTTATTTCCCTGAGACAAAAACAAACAGGAGAAGGAAGTGCTGACCTAAAAGATGCTTGATTGGCACTTTCATTTTAAGCCCCATGAACAGGCAGACAAATCCGGTTCATCTTAGTCTTGTTGAGTGATGTCAAGCTACCTTTCAGAGACTTTTCCAAACTTAATTATGTGTCATCAAATGATGCCACCTTCCTGAGAATTCTGGCTGGAAGACAAGCAAACTTGTGGTCAACGTTTATATTTCAATGTAGAAGTTCCTTGCCACCATTCTATAAGAGGAAAATGCTTCCGTATTCTGAAAGTAAAAGATAGTTCAGACTTTGCCATATTTCTTACAATGCTGATCTGATTTCATTCTGATTCTGTGTGTGTTTACCCAAGGTTAAAATAGTGCTAAATTAATTGAATCCAGCTGAGACACCTGGCATCTCAATGACCTGGAGTCCTATAAATCAAATCCAACGTGATTAATCAATTAAATATTAGTAAAGATGCTTTGGAGTAGGTGAGTTTTTGTATTTTGCTTTGGCTTTCAAGGACATTAGGTAACCTACGTCAAGTTCTAATTGAAATGTTATTCACTTGATCATACAGGTAATACAGGTTAATTATCAGATGGTAGCTGAATAATTACCTAGCAATTGGCATCTTAGATTAGTGTTATAATTATTTTGGCCCTCTTCACCAAAACACAGATTGTCCTCGCTAATTAATTATGGATTCACTGAGCATTATTGAGAGGAGACCTGTTAATGACAGAAAATAAATGGTAATCATAGCCCTGATATCAAAAGAAAGAAAAGAAGGTTCACATAACACCGCCCAAACTTGGTGAGGGTTTTGTATTTGATGTATCACATGTTGTTTTATTTTACACAGCATGTTGGAAAGTACTGAGAGCAAATAGGGCCTGAAGTTGCTTATTTAAATTTCAGTGGTTCCTGTAAGGAAAAGGGGGGGAGAGGAAGAAGAAAGGAAGCAAAAAAGAGGAAATGAAGAACAAAGGGAAGAGAAAAAGAAGAGTAGGGGAAAAGACAGATGATAAATACAAATAAATAGCAGTAAAATTAGAAGGTAATGGTTGAGAGGATGAAAGGACAGGTTGCTAAAAATTAATGAAAACTTAGAATCATTCTGGAGAAGGCAATGGCACCCCACTCCAGTACTCTTGCCTGGAAAATCCCATGGATGGAGGAGCCTGGAAGGCTGCAGTCCATGGGGTCACTGAGGGTCAGACACGACTGAGCGATTTCACTTTCACTTTTCAATTTCATGTATTGGAGAAGGAAATGGCAATCCACTCCAGTGTTCTTGCTTGGAGAATCTCAGGGATGGGGGAGCCTGGTGGGCTGCGTCTCTGGGGTCACACAGAGTCGGACACGACTGAAGCGACTTAGCAGCAGCAGCAGAGTCATTGTGGTAAACTGAATATGCACCTCTCTGAAAAGGTAGTTACATCCTAATCTCTGGAACCAGTACTTTATTTGGCTAAAAAAGGACTTTACAGAACTGAGGTGGGGAGATAATGCAAGAGTCTCAGGTGGGCCCTAAATGCAATCATATATATCCTTATAAAATTATGGCATCCTGTCCCATCACTTCATGGCAAATAGAAGGGGAAAAAGTGGAAGCAGTGACAGATTTTATTTTCTTGAGCTCCAGAATCACTACAGATGGTGACTGCACTCATGAAATTAAAAGACGATTGCTATGACAAACCTAGACAGCATATTAAAAAGCAGAGACATTACTTTGCCAACAAACGTCTGCATAGTCAAAAGCTATTGTTTTTCAGTAACCATGTGTGGATGTGAGAGCTGGACCATAAAGAAGGCTGAGTACCAAAGAATTGATGCTTTCAAATTGTGGTGTTGGAGAAGACTCTTGAGAGTCCCTTGGACTGCAAGGAGATCAAACCAGTCAATCCTAAAGGGTATCAACTCAATATTCAATGGAAGGGTTCTTGCTGAAGCTAAAGTTCCAGTACTTTGGTCACCTGATGTGAAGAACTGAGTCATTGGAAAAGACCTTGATGCTGGGGAAAATTGAAAGCAAAAGAAAAAGAGGGTGGCAGAGGATGAGATGATTGGATAGCACCACGGACTCAGTGGAGATGGATTTGAGCAAAATCTGGGAGATCACAGAGGAAGAGAAGCCTGGTGAGCTACAGTCCATGGGGTCATAAAGAATTGGACACAGCTTAGCAACTGAACAACAGCAATGACAAGAGGGAGACTTGATACAAAGCAAAGAGCAGAAAGCAATGTGGCCATGGAGGCTGGGACTGGTATGACGTGGCAACCAGACAAGGAGGGTGGCAGCCACAAGAAGTTCAAAGAGATGAAGAGCAGGGACTTCCCTGGTGGTCTAGTGGTTAAGACTTCACTTTCCAATGCAGGTGGTGCAAGTTTGATCCCTGTTTGGGGCCTTAAGCTCCCACGTCACTAGCAGGCAAACACACACACACACACACACACACACACACACAACAGAGGCAAAGTTGTAACAAATTAAATAAAGACTTTAAACAAAAATACAAACAATAAAATTGACTTTAAAAGCTCAGATTTAAGCATAACTCTGCCTATAACTTGATTCTGGTTCAGTGATACTGAGGTTGGTTGTCTGGCCTACAGAACTCTTAAGAGAATACATCTGTGGGGTTGTAAGCCATCAGGTTGTGGTAACTTGTTACAACAGCCACAAGACACACAGTCATTGGTTGTTTGTTTGTTTGTTTGTTTTACTTTATTTTACTTTACAATACTCTATTGGCTTTGCCATACATCGACATGAATCCACCACAGGTGTACACGAGCTCCCAATCCTGAATCCCCCTCCCACCTCCCACCCCACAACGTCTCTCTGGATCATCTCCGTGCACCAGCCCCAAGCATCCTGCATCTCACATCTAACATAGACCAGTGCCTCATTAGGCATTGCTTCTCAGTACCCAGTGCTGCTCTGAACACTCAGAACAAAAAGAGGTGCCCAAGAGGAGGAAAAACACAAACAAGCTTAATCACATAAGTAAAAGAAGATTATTTCAGATGGTGATAGGCTTTCCAAAACACATCAACGGTGAAATCAGAAAGAATAAGACAGAAAAGAAGGGGTGAAGTGAGGTGAGATGAAGGAAGGGATCAGGCAGAATATTTGAGCCAGTCTTGCGAGGAGAGCATAGTCTAACTTCTTTGAAATCACCATCATTTTTCATTCTCAAAACAATCTTTGACGATAATAAGAGTTCTCCACATTTTACAGAAGCTTAGAGGGCTAAAATATCTGACCCCAGGTTACCATGTTAGGAGTGGTAGAAATGAGATTATACCTTGGGTTGGTCTATGCTAAACTTTCTCCTTGTCATGGATTAAAATGTCACCAAAAGTTTTCCAACTGTCTCAAGTGAAGGTATTAGATTTTCTATTTAGACCTACATAACTTGACACTTCATGTTTACTTAGGTCGTCACACATCAAGTTCTAAATGGCATCAAGATTACCCACTTAGACAGGATTTTCCATGGTTTTAAGAGCAAAGCTGGTTTCCTCCCTAGGAAAATGAGAATCCACCTATTACGACCCCAAACACTCATCCTCTTTCCCTTCATTTTGACTCAGCTCTCCCTGAAAAAGCTTCCTGACACTTAAGTGAAAATATTATATGCAGATGAATGTGACAGGCAGGTTAAGGCCCTGGAGTGAGCGGGGAAAAATAAGTTCTACCGCTGAAGGCCTGAAGAATCCTAATTGGATAGTTAGGGCCTTTGGCTTGATTAGGCCAGGCGAGAGAGAGGTATTCTGTTCTGTTGTGTCACTTTGCAGACTCCAGGGAATGGCTGACTGTGAGGCAAGGGCCTGTCTGACTTGTAACCGGTAGACAAGAACCCGCACAGCACTCACCCCATGATTATTACTGGCGGGGCTCGCCTGGCTACAGAGACTCCAGGGGCAAAGCCCACGAGCTTGCCAATGCTTGTCAGTGTCACTGTGATGACTGGACACTCCAGAAGGAGCTGTGGGAAGAGGAGCAGCAGATAATGAGGCCACCTTGAGAAGTCCTACGCTTTGAGCAGCTGAGGAGTACATGAAGGAAAGTCAAAGAGTGTGGCTCATGGTCCCGGCATTTGTTCACGGGAAGGTCATGAGTGTTGATACAAGAGGACATGTCTACCAAAAGCAGACTCAAGAAAGGGTTGTAGATATTGAGACTCTGATCATGGCCTGTGTTGCCTTAAGAGAGAAGTAGAACCAGCGACAAGAGCAACAGCAAAAATGATAGCCAACATTCATCCCGCCTTCTTACCTGCCAGGCTCTGTCAAGGGATTTAGGCATGCTAATTACATCCTCACAGTGATGCTGAGTAGACATTACTGTTACCCCCCTTCTACAGGTCAGGGGAATGAGAAAAAGGAATAGCATGAAAATGATAGAGGATTAAGTCACAGTCAAGCCAAGAAGTGTACCATGACCTACACTGTAGTACAAAGTGTTTTTAGAGAATGATTATAGGCATTATAGCTCAGCTCACCTGAATTGGAATCCTGATTCTACCACTAATTAGCGAGATAACCTTGAGCAAATTATTTAACCTCCCTAAGACTCAATGTTCTTATCTGTAAAATGGAGATAATAATATCTGCATTTTATGTTGCTTGGAAAGTCAGTAGAACAAGATGAGTAAGTGACTCAGAACAATTTGTTATGAATAACATTTTCTCATGAAGTGATCATTTAAACAATTGCATCGGAGATGCCTAGACACAGTCTTGCTATCCAAGGCCAAACTTCTTTCAGTTTGTTTGCTCATTTGTAAAATGAGGCCATTTCAGCCTGTATTGTAGACTATGCAAAAGAATTGTAGTTGATCACTTGTTTAAAGTATATTGTAAAATACCAGGCTCTGTTGAAATATTGCATAACTTCCCTGATAGAACTCCATTATCTTTAAAATAGAAATTAAAAGTGCTTGGTTGGGATGTCAGGGTTGTGAAGATCAGACAAGTAACACGTACCACACCGAGCTCCTAGCATGGTGCCAGGGGTGTAGGATCCCCTGGAATTAATAAAGGTTTTCATTTTTAATTGATTGTGATTACTGAAGAGATGGCTCGAGAATGTGCCTGCAATGCAGCAGACACAGGAGACGCAGGTTCCATCCCTGAGTCAGGAAGTTCCCCTAGAGCAGGAAATGGCAACCCACTCTAGTATTCTTGCTTGAAAAATCCCATGGACTGAGGAGCCTGGCCGGCTATAACCCATGGGGTCCCAAAGAGTCAGATAGGACTAACATACCTAGCACAATGCTTTGGAATGCACACCATACCTTAACTTCCATCTAAGGTTTCTTTCTTTTTTTTTTTTTTTTTGGTTTTCATTTTTGACTCCCCAGATAAAACAACCCACATTGTTCACAGGCCATCAAACCTCTGCCTATTGAAGATCTTACAACTATAAGTCAATGAGACAATATTTGGCCAAGTTTAAGCTGTCTGTATTCTTGCCTGGAGAATCCTGTGGACAGAGGAGCCTAGTAGGCTGCTGTCCATGGGGTCGCACAGAGTTGGACATGACTGAAGTGACTTAGCAGCAGCAGTAGAAAGCTGTCTGTTCAATTTCCTAAGGGGGGTAAAAACAAACAACAAAAAACCACCCATCCCTGGAGGACATTATTACACAAAATTTTGAAAACTGCTCATCCTCTGACTTCTTGCAGAAGGAGCATGACAAGTCACAGCTGAAGAAAAAGATGAGCAGGGAGCATGAGCTTTTCAGTAAATAATTCATGGACCATTCTGTGCTGCAGCTAATTTGAGACTGTTGGGAGGAGGTTGCTTTGGATTGTTAAAAAATATAAAAACACTGTCTTTGAGATGACTGAGTCTGCCACAAGCAAGGTCATCTTGATGTTCAACTGAGGGAAGACATCTATCATTGTCTGCTTGCTACTTACTGGATTGACAATACCTAGATAAAGCTTTTAGAAAAATCAATCATTGCACACAGTGGACTTTGGAATCCCAACCTGCTCTTCAATACTAAAACCTAATGGGATGAGTGCCTGTGATTTGGATAAAGTTAGATAGAAACGGCTCATTACTTGAAGAGAACATGTTGAGAAGTCTTAGTTGCTGGCTTTTTAAGGACAGCAACTCAAGGAAATCTCTTTCCAAGCTTGCTTAAATGTTACATAATATATAATTCCATCCGTTCTAATCAAGGCCTAATTAAACCAGGGAAGAGCAGAATACCTGTGGGGGAAAAATGCCTTTTTGTAAAACCAGGACCTTAGTTATTCTAATCAAGGTGGAGGCTTTGACTTTCAGAATACCATAGTTGAGTCACAGATATGGACTGTGGAATAACACTATTGAAAAGAGATATTTTCTGTTTAATATAATCTTAAGTACCATAAAATTCCAGTTACTTTCTTCTCATCACTTCCCTGGTGGTGCAGAGGTTAAAGCATCTGCCTGCAATGTGGCAGACCTGGGTTCGATCCCTAGGTCGGGAAGATCTCCTGGAGAAGGAAATGGCAACCCACTCCAGTATTCTTGCCTGGAGAATCCCTTGGACGGAGGAGCTTGGTGGGCTACAGTCCACGGGTCGCAGAGTCGGACACAACTGAGCGACTTCACTCACTCTTCTTCTCATCACCTCGCCCTAGGCACATATCCTTTTTATTTATTCATTTTTAGTTTCTATATTCTTTTTCAAATTATTTTCTCATTTAGGTTATTATAGAATATTGAGCCAAATTCCCTGTGCTATACAGTAGGTTCTTGCTGGTCATCTGTTTTAAATATAGCAATGTGTACATGTCAACCCAAAGAAACTGAGGCCAGCTATATGTCATGGGCCCAGATTCACACAGTTACTGAATAACAGAGCTAAGACATAGATGGATGGAGTCCTCAGGGTCAGAGTCTTCTTGTTCTTTCCAGTACAACAAGCCTGCTGACTCCTTAGTGATCACTTAAGTCATATGGCTTATTTTACACATGTTCAAACACAGGCCCAGAGGGTTTTAATGACTTCCCTAGAGTCTGAAGTTGCTGGGAAATGATTTCTGACGTGCCTCCGGCTGCTAGTGTTTCACAGTTGGGCATTTTTTAAGAGCTAGCTCTCCAAATACTGTGTTTACCAAACTACCTCCAGCATACCAAGATTTCTTCCAAGACTTTATGAATCAACTCACACAGATATTTCACTATTCATGAAAAAGAGTGAGACAAATTCTAAGCTGATGAGAGTACAACAGTCAAGTACACTTCTAGCTACTAGTCAATAAAATCAACTAGAGTATGCCCCCAAAACTGATAACAACAGGAAGGATGATAAAGTAAGATCCACATTGTAGGAATTTGGAAAATTCTTATCCTGGAGAAGACTTACCAGAAACTCTGGGCAAAGTTAATCAGAGTGTTCTTCCTAAAGAGAGATGAACCTCATTCTTATGTCTCTAAATTTCTAGGGACCAGTGGACCAAGAAGGCTTCAGAGAGATAAATGTCAGCCCACTATAAGGAAAAATCTTCTAACAGTCAGGGTCAGCTCTGGGTGCTTCAAGAATGAGCACAGAGACACAGAGATGAAACCACTGAGCCAGAGCAGAGCTCAATTAATTACTAATGAATGAGTGGCTATGGGCTGGTCATTCATCCTCTCTCAGCCTTGGTTTTCCTTTTCCTAAAAATGTGGTGTCAGAAGAGCTTTGAGGGGTTACTTTCTGATCTAAAATTCTGTTATTTGTAGTTATACTCACTGATGTGTTTGTGCAGAGGACAGATCACTATGATTTGGAGGTATTATGGGAGACTCAGATGTAACTAAATTTATTTTGAGCTAATTTTTCTAGCTCTAAGATTTAATTTATTTAACCCAAACTTGATATTGGCCCCCTTTTAAATGAGCAATTAACTAAGGCATAACTGGTCATTTCCCATTTGTCATCTAAATCTTAAAAAAATACAGTTGAGATGTGTAATGAGAGAGAAAGGAGGGAAGAGGAAGAGGAAAAAAAGGAGACATGTTTATTCTGTGTATAGATTTTTAGATGCAATTATTCTAATATGTTATAATACTTTGGCATTCTTGACCTAGAGTTGTTTGGGATGACTTCTTGTGTGATGTATACATGTAACTTGGTGAGTATAGCCATGAAGAATATTTAAAATTATACCAAACTTGTAGTGGTGACACGTTGAAAATTGTGCTGAGCATAGCCACTACTGCTTGCATGACAAAAATTCCAGCGTAGGGCACTGGATTCTAGCACCAGAAATTCTGCAGTTGCACATTGAGAGCTTACCTAGGGAGACCACCTCTGTTATCCTTTGTCCCCCGGACCTGTCTGTGTTAGTCACTCAGTCCTGTCAGACTCTTTGTGACCCCATGGACTGTAGCCCACCAGATTCCTCTGTCCATGGAACTCTCCAGGCAGAAATACTAGAGTGGGTAGCCATTCCCTTCTCCAGGGGATCTTCCCAACCCAGAGACTGAACCTGGGTCTCCTGCACTGCAGGCAGATTCTTACCGTCTGAGCCACCAAGGAACCTAGTCTTTGTTATCTTTGCTGGTTTGCATTATTGATTATGATTCAAAATCTAGGGCTGACATATATGAGGATGGGAATTAAAAATTAGACATGCCCTTGTCAGAAGCTGACAAAATGAGTGCCTGGCATTTTCAGTTTCCCAAGTGGAAAAGGGGTGCTATCTCAAAAAGAGTGAGGCTTCTCCTAACAGAGGAAGGGGATCAGATAGTAAGAAACTGAAAAGAATGATGAATATCATTGCAGCCAAAGAAGCCAGGGAGAGCAAATGTTTTAGGAAAAAATGAAAACACTCGGCAGTGGTTTCAATCACTGCTGAGAGGTCCAAGGAAAGGAAAACCGAGATGATGTTTTTGAGTTTTGCAAATAGGAAGTCATTGGAACCCCTTCCGAAATCTGTTTTCAGCAGAGTGTTGGGATCGGAAGCTAGATATTGTGGGTTTAGAAGTGAATGTGAGCCGAGGAATTATCATAAATAGTGAATACATATTCTCCCTGACTACTGATTAAATTCCAGAGTGGGCAGATACCATATCTCATTTTCATCAACTCACAGGCAATTGGCCCAATTGCCCAGAGGCAGGTGATTGCTATTCTCAGCCTCTCTCACGGATGGGAATGGACCTCAAGTGCTTTCAATATGAATTATGCCACCACTGGGCTGTGCACTAATCAACTATGCTTTGTGAGCTTTTATTTGATTCTAGTTACATTTTAAACTCTATAGCTTCAGCCATCTTAGTAATGGCTCATTCTCTCTGTAATAATACAGAGCAAAGAGAGTGATATGTCATCGGAGATGCTAAGCAACAACAAGTTCTGTGGAATTCAGCTGCTTTTATCTAGCCTTGTTTCACATTCTTAATGGTCGTTCTTCTTCTACCAGCTCAGCTGCTAACATCTTCTCTGCACAACTGAGCATCATGTGATAGTTTCATGCCTTTCTAATTTTTCTCTTCTGTTTTGGTGATTTTTCTAGTAGATTGTTTCCTTATTCTCTTTTAACCTCTTCAGTCTTAGACAGTGACGTTCATTCTCAACAGGGTCACAGATATAATGCTCTGTGCTTCTTAATTTAGAACAAGAGTTCTGGATTAAGAAGTGCAAATAACTAATGTCTTTGAGGTGATGAGTTTCTGGATTTCTCCCACGAGAAGGTCGAGCAAACCCTTAATACCATATTCAGTTATTCAATGTCTATGTCATTAGACTGTTCATTCATTCATTTACTTTTTCAGTCAATAAATGTTTTTGAAGGACCAGCTAAGCATCAAGCAATAATCCTGTTGATTATCCCAGGTTTGTACTTTTCATGATATATCACAAAGAAAAGGTGTTCAGTAAGTATTTGCTGAAGGAATAAACAAATAAGTAAATAAGTACTTGGACATAAATTGAGGGGACATATTTAATACAGAGATTGTATACTGAGAGACTTTTTGGAAAAATAGTCTAATTTTGCACATTTGGTAGCACCAGTGATTATGTGAAGTTGGGTTCACTAAACATCAACAAAAATGTATTTAACAGACAGATAAACGCATTAACAATACAGAGGGAAACATTCTTGCATGCTTCACATTGATGCTCTCAGTGGGGATGAAATGCAGGCTTGAGGCAGCCACTGAAATTCTCACAAAATTGTAGATGTCAGCAAGTGAAATGTCTGATGTCAAGCAAAAAAAGGAAGTGTCTGTCAGAGCATTCTGATGAGGGCTGGGTGTCTGCTACCGGCAATAGTAATGAGCTCAACAGGGTCCCAAAGGTCAGAGTTCCAGAAGGAGAAACACCACTTGGGAAATAAATTGTATTTAATGACAAAGAATTAGGACTGACAAGTTTTCAGAATGCCAGGGATTTAGTCCATGAGAAAAAGAGCAAGGAAGCAGAGTTATATAATAAAACCAGTGGAAGAGGAGATAGAAAACAATAAAGTCTAGCTATGCATATTAACATTTTTGGAACTGAAGCATAAAGTTCTTAGTAACTGGTGAATCTGAATTTGCATCTCAAGCCATGATAGGGAGTTCTGCTAACAAGAGATAAATCAGAATTAAAATAGGTTGATAAGTTTAATACAAAAATATCCACATTATGGTGATGACTGTCAAACTTATAGACAGTATATGATAAAGTGGTGTAGGAAAAGAAACAGTACAAACTTGGGGGCTTTGGATTATTTTCAACGTCTCTCTTCCCTTTGTGATTTAGAAGAAATTTGGAGATAGGATTATGTATATTGAAATTCCCAAAGGAAAAAATAATTTTAATAAAAAAGTATAAATTGTAATTTCAAACCTATAATTACATAATATTCTCCAAGCAGCAAAGATAAATCATGAAGTGTTAAGTTTTGGAAAGTAAGAGATTTGTGTTTGAGACGTGGCTTCACTCCTCGTAAATGGTTTGCGCTTTATATCTTTAAGACTGACTTGCCTCTTAGGTAAATGGAGATAATTTTAGAACTTGTTTCACAGGTTTCTTGGATGATTAAAGAAAACTATGCATTAAGGGACTCACCTCATGCCTCAAGACACTGCTATTCAATAAATTCTGACCCATTTCTATTAGTTCTTGTTTTAGTCGAAAGTAGAGTTGCAATTACATTGTTCTGTTCTTTTGCAAGCTGGTTAACACTATTTGCCTCAGCTTCTTCATCATGTAAAATCATAAATCCTACCCCATAAGGTTAACACTTTCAAAAAATGATGCTAGGCTAATTTAGTATCCATACACAAAAAAATAAACCTCGACCTACATATCAAACCTTATACAGACAGTAAGCACTCTAAAAATATTAACCACTTAGACTGTGAAACAGGGCAATAAAATTACTTCCCCTCATTTCTTACATTCTCTAAATATTTCTTGATATTTCTCAGACTCTTTTACTTTACATCTACCTCAATTTACCATCTTCTCTCAGAGAATTGCAGTAGGCTTCTAATCAGTCTTCCTACATTAATTATTTCAGTTGGTGGTGGCAAATTTTTTTTCAGCTTTATTGAGATACAACGGACATACTGGAAAAGGTCAGTTTTCACTCCAGTCCTAAAGAAAGGCAATGCCAAAGAATGCTCAAACTACTGCACAGTTGCACTCATCTCACATGCTAGTATAGTACGCTCAAAATCCTTCAAGCTAGGCTTCAACAGCACATGAACCAAGAACTTCCAGATGTACAAGCTGGATTTAGAAAAGGCAGAGGAACTAGAGATCAAATTGCCAACATCTGCTGGATCATAGAAAAAGGAAGGGAATTCCAGAAAAACATCTACTTCTGCTTCATTGACTGTTAAATTCTTTGACTGTGAAGATCACAACAAATTGTGGAATATTCTTAAAGAGATGGGAATACCAGACCACCTTATCTGCCTCCTGAGAAACCTTTATGAAGGTCAAGGACATGGAACAACAGATGGGTTTCAAATTGGGAAAGGAGTACATCAAAGCTGTATATTGTCACCCTGTTTATTTAACATATGCAGAGTACTTCATGCAAAATGCCAGGCTGGATGATGCTCAAGCAGGAATCAAGATTGCCAGGAGGAATATGAATAACTTCAGTTATGCAGATGACACCATCCTAATGGCAGAAAGCAAAGAGGAACTAAAGAGCTTCTTGATGAAGGTGAAAGAGGACAGTGAAAAAGTTGGCTTAAAGCTCAACATTCAAAAAACTAAGATCACGGCATCCAGTCCCATCACTTCATGGCAAATAGATGAGGAAACAATGGAAACAGTGACAGACTTTATTTTGGGGGGCTCCAAAATCACTGCAGATGGTGACTGTAGCCATGAAATTAAAAGACACATGCTCCTTGGAAGAAAAGCTATGACAAACCTAGACAACATATTAAAAAGCAGAGACATTGCCAACAAAGGTCTGTCTAGTCAAAACTATGCTTTTTCCAGTAGTCATGTATGGATGTGAGAGGTTGGATCATAAAGAAGGCTGAGAAGAAATGATACTTTTGAACTATGGTGTTGGGAAGGACTCTTGAGAGTCTCTTAGACCACAAGGAGATCAAACCAGTCAATCCCAAAGGAAACCAGTTCTGAATATTCCTTGGAAGGACTGATGCTGAAGCTGAAACTTGATACTTTGGCCGCCTGATGCAAACAGCCAACCCATTGGAAAAGACCCTGATGCTGGGAAAAATTGAATGCAGGAGAAGAGGGCAACAGAGGATAAGATGCTCGGATGGTATCACCAACACAATGGACATGAACTTGGCCGACCTCTGGGAGATGGTGAGGGACAGGGAAGCCTGGCATGATGCAGCATATGCTGTCCATTTTGCAGCACAAAATCAACACTAATCCTTCTCAAACTTCAGAAAATTGAAACAAAGAGAACACTACCAATTTAATTTTATGAGATGTGCATTACCCTGATATCAAAACCAGATAAAGAAACCACAAAACAATTATAAGCCAATATCTCTCATGAATATAAATGCAACATACTCAAGAAAATACCAGTCAACTAAATCCCACATCATATGAAAAGGGTCATACATGATAAATAAGAGACATTTACAGTGGGATATAATGATAGTTCAACATACAAAAATTGACCAAAGTGCTATATTTCATTAACTGAATGAAAGAAAAAAAAATAACATTATCATCTCAATAGATGATAAAATATCATTAGTAAAGTTCAGTGCCCCTGGATTTCCCTGGTAACTCAGAGGTAAAGAATCTTCCTGCAATATAGGAACGCTGGGTTCAGTCCCTGGGTCAGGAAGATTCCCTGGAGAAAGGAATGGCTACCCACTTCAGTATTCTTGCCTCGAGAACAGGACCCAGGAGCCTGGCAGGCTACAGTCCACGGAGTCGCAAAGAATCGGACATGACTGAGTGACTTTCACGTCAACGACAACAAAATAAAACTTAATCTAGGTACAGAAGAAATGTACCTCAGCATAAAAAAGGCCATGTATGACAAGACCATGGCTGACATAATATACAAAGGCTTCCCTGGTGGCTTGATGATAAAGCGTCTGCCTGCAATGCCGGAGACCCCGGTTCGATTCCTGGGTCGGGAAAATCGCCCAGAGAAGGAAATGGCAATCCACTGCAGCACTCTTGCCTGGAAAATCCCATGGATGGAGGAGCCTGATAGGGTACAGTCCATGGGGTTGCAAAGAGTTGGACATGACTGAGCAATTTCACTATGAAAATGGATTCATTTTCCTCTAAGATCAGGAACAAGAAAAAGATGTCCATTTTTTTCCCACCTCTATTCAGTATAGTACCTGAAATCCTAGCCAGAACAACTGGTTAGAAAAAGAACTAATAGGGATCCAAACTGCTAAAGAAGCAAAGTTTTCCTGTTTACACACAGAATCTTATGATTAAAAGCTGTAAAGACTCCATAAAAACACTATTAGAACTAATAATTTTACTAAAGTCACAGAATATGAAATCAACATACAAAAATCAATAGCATTTCTGTACATCAACAACAAACTATCCAAAAAGGAAATTAGGAAAGTCATCCGATGTATAGTACAATCACAAAAAATACTTAGGAATAAATTTATCTAAGTAGGTGAAAGACTTGTGTACCGAAAACTATAAAATACTGACAAAAAAGTTAATAAGACATAAATGGAAAGGCATCATGTGTTCACGAACTGAAAGTTTTAGTATTGTTAAAATCTACATATTCTAGGCACTCTCCTTCAAAGCCCAGTGGCATTTTTATAGAAATTGAAAAATCCATTCTAAAATTTATATGGAACCACAGAAAACCATGAATGAATAGCCAAATGATTCTTGAGATAAAAGAACAAAGTTGCAGCCACTATTCTGTTTTCAAAATATATTACAAATCTGCAGTAATCAAAACATTTACTGACAAAAGGACATTTAGACCAATGGAAACGATAGCTCTAAAATAAATTCATGCATATATGGTCAACTGATATTCTGGAATAATTGCATATCCACATTCAAAAGAGGAGAAGGAAATGGCACCCCACTCCAGTACTCTCGCCAGGAAAATCCCATGAATGGAGGAACCTGGTAGGCTGCAGTCCTTGGGGTCGCAAAGAGTCAGACACGACTGAGCGACTTCACTTTCACTTTTAACTTTCGTGCACTGGAGAAGGAAATGGCAACCCACTCTAGTGTTCTTGACTGGAGAATCGCAGGGACTGGGGAGCCTGGTGGGCTTCCGTCTCTGGGGTCACACAGAGTCAGACACGACTGAAGCAACTTAGCAGCAGCAGCAGCATTCAAAAGAATGAAAGTGGTTCTTGTCTTACACCACATACAAAGAAACCTCCAAGTGTATGGAAGTCACAAGCATAAAACCTGAAAGCATGAAACTCCTAGAAGAAAACACAGGGGAAAGGTTTCATGACACTGGCAATGGCAATGCTTTCATGCATATGATACCAAAAGCATAGGCAACAACAACAAAAAATTCAGAGTTGGGACCACACCCAGCTAAAAATCTTATGCATAGCAAAGAAAACTATCTATAGAGTGAAAAAGCAACCTATGGAAGGCAAGGAAATATTTGCAAATTGTGTATCTTCTAAGGGATATATCTTCAATATATACCCTGAACACCTAAAACGCAATAGTAAAAAAAATAAAAAAGAATAACTCAATTTGCTAAGGACTTAAATAGACATTTCTTCAAAGGAGATATAAAAATGATCAGCAGGTATGTAAAAAAAATGCTTAATACCACAAGTTATTAGCAAAATGCAAATCAGAACTAACTAATGAGATATCACCTCACACATGTCANATAACTCAATTTGCTAAGGACTTAAATAGACATTTCTTCAAAGGAGATATAAAAATGATCAGCAGGTATGTAAAAAAAAATGCTTAATACCACAAGTTATTAGGGAAATGCAAATCAGAACTAACTAATGAGATATCACCTCACACATGTCAGAATGGCTATCAGTTTAAAACGAGGGAGACCACAAGTGTTGGTGAGGATTCAGAGAAATTGGAATCCTTGCATACTGCTGCACCATTTTTGGAAGTACAAGGTGATTCAACTGCTATGGGAAACAGTACGGAAGCTCTTCAAAAAATCAGAAGTAGAACTACCATATGATCAACTAATCCCACTTCTGAGTATTTATTCAAAATAATTGAAATCAGTATCTCCAAAAAAATATAAGCACGTCTATATTCATGGCTTAAAAGATGCTTGTTCCCTGGAAGAAAAGCTATGACCAACCTAGACAGCATATTAAAAAGCAAAGAAATTATACTTTGCCAACAAAAGTCTGTAGAGTCAAAGCTAGGGTTTTTCCAGTAGTCATGTATGGATGTGAGAGTTGGAACAAAAAGAAGGCTGAGCACTGAAGAATTGAACTGTGGTGTTGGAGAAGACTCTTGAGAGTCCCTTGGACTGCAAGGAGATGCAACCAGTCGATTCTAAAGGAAATCAGTCTTGAATGTTCATTGGAAGGACTGATGCTGAAGCTGAAGCTCCAATAGTTTGGCCAACTGATGCAAAGATCTGACTCCTTAGAAAAGACCCTGATGCTGAGAAAGATTGAAGGCAGGAGGAGAAGGGGACAACAGAGGATGAGATGGTTGGATGGCATCACTGACTCAATGGACATGAGTTTGAGCAGGCTCCAGGAGATGGTGAAGGACAGGGAGGCCTGGCGTGCTGCAGTCCACAGGGCTGCAAAGACTCAGACAAGACTGAACAAATGTTCATGACAACAATATTCGCAACAGCCAAGATGTGGAAGCAACCTAAATGTACATCAAAAGACAAATGGATAAAGGAACTATTGTTTTTCATACAGAGGAACAGTACTTAATCTTAAGAAAGAAGTAAATTCTGCAACATGTAGCAACATGGAGGGACCATGAAGACATGCTAAGGGAAATAAGTCCAGTCACAGGAAGAGAAATATTGAATGATTCCATTGATATGAGATATCTAAAATAGACTAAGTCATAAAATTAGAGAGTGGAATGTGGTTGCGAAGGGCTGGAGGAAGGGGGAATGGTGGTTATCAAGGACTAGGGGAAGGAGATATACAGAGTTAGTAATCATTGCATACGTTTCAGTCAGGCTGATGAATAAGCTCTGGAGATCTGCCATAGAACATTGTACCTATACTTAACAATAACAATTGCTCACTTTAAATTTTATTAAGAGGATGGATCACATTTTAAGTGCTCTTTCAACAATAAAATAAAATGAGAGAGAAAGAGAATTAGCCAAAAAGAAAAGGATATACAAAAAAAATTAGAAAAAGAAGATATATAAAAGTCCAATTAAGCAAATGTAAAAATGCTGAACATAATTAGTCGTGACAGTAATTTGTATTAAAACCATGATTAAGCATGTTACACACCAACTTAAATGTCTAAAATTGAAAAGACTGACAATATCAAGTGTTTGAGGGGACAATGAAAGACTGATACCCTCAGACAGAGCTATTTGGAATTAAAATGGTTTAAGAATATGAAAACAGTTTGGCTATAACTTAAAACTGAAACATACACTAGCCCATTATCTAATAATCCCACTTCCAGTATTTATTTAAGGGGAATGAAAATATACATCCATAAAATATTCATGGGATTATTCATAATAGAACTAAACTGGAAACAAGTTTAATGCCCACCAACAGGTAAATGAATAAACAAAGCATAGTGTATTGACAACACTCAATAATATTTTGAAATAGGCAAGCAGAAACCTGTAAGTAGAGAGTTCCCTGGTGGTCCAGTGGCTAAGACTCCACTCTCCCAATGCAGGGTGCCCAGGTTTGATCCCTGGTCAGGGAACTGGATCCCATATGTTGCAACTAAAGATCCAATATCCTTTGTGCCACAGCTAAGACCCAAAGGAGCCAAAACAAAAAAGAAAAAACAAAAACAAAACCAAAAACAAACTACAGATACACGCAAGAGCAGGAATGTTACTCAGAAAAGTCATTCTGAGCAGAGCAAGTACAAACACTGCAAAGAGAATAATTCCACATGTGAAATTCTAGAACAGACAAAACTGCCACTAGTCTTCAGGGGCAGAAAGTGTGGGAGGCTGACTTCAAAGATCATAAGATAAATTTTGGCGAGATGGGAGTGTTCGATAGATTGATTGTAGTAGTGATTATCTTGTCACAGCATTCAAAATGGTGGATTCTAGTTTCAGTAAAACGTATCTCAAAATTGTTGATTTTTTTCAGTTCTTCCCTTCAGTGTGATAGGTATGTCTCACCTCTTTGCGGTCACCATGGTTGTACACACCATCCATTCAGTACTGAGCTCCTTCAATCCATTGCTAGCACCTTAACTAGAGTGACAATTTTTGAAATGCAAATTAGACCCTCTCCCATCCACACTAAAATATTTCAAAGTCTTCTTGTTGCATTTAGGATTTAGCACCAGGCTTCCTTGGTGGCTCAATGGTAAAGAATCTGCCTGCAGTATAGGAGACATAGGTTCAATCTCTGGGTTGGGAAGGTCCCCTGGAGGAGGGCATGGAAACCCACTGCAGTATTCTTGCCTGGAGAATCCCATGGACAAAGGAGCTTGGCCGGATATAGTCCATAGTATTGCCAAGAGTTGGACATGGCTAAAGCCAATAGCATACATGTACATTAATTCCTTTAGGCCTCCCTAGGTGGCTCGGTGTTAAAGAATCCACCTGCCAACGCAGGAGATGTGAGTTCAATCCCTGGGTCAGGAAGATCCTTTGGAGTAGGAAATGACAACCCACTCTAGTATTCCTGCCTGGGAAATCCCATGGACAGAGGAACTTGGCAGGCTACAGTCCACGGGCTTGCAAAGAATCAGACAGATTGAGCATGCCAAAGTCCTTTACCTGGTTCACAGGTTCTGTGTTCAGGTCCCATGTTCTGCTTCACATGAACAGCTCTTTACACGAGCCATTTAGTACATCTCTCATGATGGGGCCCTTCCATATATCTGCCCAGAATCCTTTTCCTCATCTCCATTCTTCCTTTGGCTAGTTGCCACTTACTATTCTTATGAATGTCAGCTCAATTACACTTCCTCTAGAAAGTCTTCCCCGATCTCTTAAATTATTGGGTCAATTCCTCTTATTTGCACTTTCATAGCACAGCACCTAAAAGTATAATTCCTGGAATGGACATATGCATACTTATAACTGATTCACTTTGCTGCACAGTAGAAAGTAACACAACATCGTAAATCCACTTTTTATAAGGAAATAAAAAAGAGTACAACCCCTACTACAGTGGTGAATTGACTTAAAGAAATCATTGTATTCTACTGAGTATTGAACCACTGAGCTAGAGTCTTCCCAAAGTCCTGTTAGGTCTAAAATGTCATGATTTTATAAACTGAATTACTTTTACTTGAATTCAGTGAGAGTCTTGCAAGACGAGATACTAAATTCCAAAAAGATTACTTTAATTCCTAAAGTTGTCTACTCTAATGATGAGAGAGTTAATTCTTAGGTAGGGTGATAAGAAGTCCAGGGTCCCGAGGAGGAGATAGAGGTCTGGAGATCTCAAGGAGGAGAAAGGACTTTGTTTCTACATTTCTTTATCTTGGTCACAGTTTTTTGTTTTTTTTTTTCTTTAAGCCCAAAGCTAATGATTACACAACAAAATAACTCATCTTGCTCAAGGGTATGTTTTTCCTTAAACTGGGTACCAATGATTATATAACAACAATGTATCCTGCTAGAGGATATGTTTCTCCTTCTTAAGAACCTTCTGACTAATGTGCCATCTTAAAATGTATATTGTGGGAGTGGGTCTGGTAAGACCTTTACGACCTTGAGACATTCTTTTAATTTACTGTAATAACCAATTGAAAAAGGATATAGCTCCCTTGCTAAGACTAGCAAGGGGGTACTCTCCGTCCCGCTTCTGATATCTATGCGAGAAGCTTTCCTCTGTCCCTTTTTACTCTTTAATAAGATTCTGCAACACAAAAGCTCTTGAGTGATCAAGACTTTTCCCGGGTCCTGAAGCTAAATCTTCTTTTTAAGAGATCATGAATCCGACTTTGTTCACTGTAAGCTATCAATGCAAGTATTATTTGCAATATCTATTTACCTCTTCTTGTCATCACTATTATACTTCTGAGGAATAGTGTCATCTGTCACCTGTGAAGTGTTTATGCTACCTACTCGATGTCTTGTGAACAACACAGTCGAATTACAATTAAAAGTTCCCATTGTCGCAAGGCCTTCTCTTGAGGTAGTCAGTCAGCCTGGGATTGGAACTTGCTCTGGTGGCTCAGACAGTAAAGCGTCTGCTTACAATGTGGGAGACCTGGGTTCAATCTCTGAGTCGGGAAGATCTCCTGGAGAAGGAAATGGAGATCCACTCAAGTAGTCTTGCCTGGAAAATCCCATGGACAGAGGAGCCTAGAAGGCTACAGTCCATGGGGTCGAAAAGAGCTGGACACGACTGAGCAACTTCATATTCACTGGTATATTTGCTGTCCTGAAGTAATGAGGGAGTTAATTCATTGATTACTTCTTTTATTCCTCCTATTTGTAATATGAGAATAATGTTATCTATATCACTCAGTTCAGTTCAGTCTCTCAGTCGTGTCTGACTCTTTGCGACCCCATGAATCGCAGCATGCCAGGCCTNTCTCTTGGTTATTGGAAGAGGGTGTTTGCTATGACCAGTGCATTTTCTTGGCAAAACTCTCTATTAGTCTTTGCCCTGCTTCATTCCGTATTCCAAGGCCAAATTTGCCTGTTACTCCACGTGTTTCTTGACTTCCTACTTTTGCATTCCAGTCCCCTATAATGAAAAGAATATCTTTTTGGGTGTTAGTTCTGAAAGGTCTTGTAGGTCTTCATAAAACTGTTCAAGTTCAGCTTCTTCAGCGTTATTGGTTGGGGCACAGACTTGGATCACTGTGATATTGAATGGTTTACCTTGGAGACATACAAAGATCATTCTGTCATTTTGGAGATTGCATCCAAGTACTGCATTTCGGACTCTATCTATATTAGTAGCAGTGTATTTTTTTATATTGTGCCTTCCCAGGTAGTGTGGTAGTAAAGAGTCCCCTGGCCAATGCAGGGGACCCAAGAGACGTGGGTTTGATTCTTGAGTTGGGAAGACCCCCTGGAGAAGGAAAGGGTAACCCACTCCAGTATTCTTTCCTCGGAAACCCCATGGATAGAGGAGCCTGGCAGGCTATAATGCGTGGGGTCACAGAGTCAGACACAGCTGAGTGCACACACACTCATTATCTATATTATTATTAAATATTGCCTGTTGTATTGGAATGAATGTCACATACCTAAACATGGCAAGCATTCATTCAATGAACAGTAATATTGGAAAAAACAAAAAAACAAAAAAACAAAAAAACAAAAAAAAAAACCCCAGCAGTGAAGAGAAAAGGTAGTTTTGTTTTGTTTTGTTTTCCACTTACTGGAGCCTAAAGTGCCAACTGAGAGAATCAATACAAGCCACTTCCTTAGGTCTTGAGGTATAATTGAATTAAAACATTACTGTCTCCATCTGCAATTCTACTAATAGATGCCGGGCGCTTAAATCAATGTGTCCCAGGCCTGCCTGTCTGCACAGGCACATGCCTCTTTGAAGCAGAGACACCTACATTTGTAAGAGTCAAAGGATATCCCAGCTGGGGGACTGAAAGTCAGCACAGAGGGACCTAGAGTGGCACAACTCTAGGGCTAGAATCCAGCCATGCTAACATGACATTCAGCCTTTCAGAGTAATTAAAGGCATTCCTCATCTGTTTCTGTCTCCCATTGCCCATACAGACTTAACACCATCCTGAGTTTATCACATAATCTTTTGTGAATTTACACAAATCCTTTTCTCAGAAGGAATCTGCAAGTAACCTCTCCAGAGACATTATAAAATCAGGCTACCCAGATGAAACAAATCCCCTAACAAAAGATCTTAGCTACCCTATCAAATTGGTTACTTTGTACACAAATGTCCAAAGTAAAATAAATGAAATTGCTAGATTTGGATGCAATTTTGGCTCCTTAAAACAGCGGGCAAACATTTCACCCTTCAAGATCAGATGGACAGTAATAATTACTACAATCAGGACACCAAAATGATTTCAAAGCATTAAAAAGAATGGCCAAAACCGACCTGGAAGAGTTAGATAAAATTTCAAGTCTGTGAATGGATCTAAGGGAATAAGTTACATATAAGAAGGAACTAGTTCAAACTTCTAGTCAAACTGGATGTCTTTTGATTTAGATTTTTTATTTTTCACAGGTTTTTTACAGTTTTATTGAATGCTTATAGTTAATAGTAGAGTGTTCTGTCAAACTAGACTTATGACATAATGCTTAAACACCAACAATTCGTGTTTTTCCCAAATGGTTTTATTTCAAACATTTCTGACAGAAAAGTTGACAGTATAACACAAAATATATACTCTCTATCTACAGTCAATGATTGCTAACATTTTCTTTTTCTCTCTCTCTTTGTCCCACAGATACAGATAAACACATTTTGATGACCTTGTGAAAAAAGTTCAACCATCCTGACACTTCACACCTACTAACTTCAAATTTCTAATAATAAAATGGGATATTAGAATTTCTAATAAGAAATATGCATTTGGTCTTAGTCTGTATTTCTGGCCTATAACTCTTAAAACCCTTATAATTCCTAAGGTGAGAATATTTTGTCATAATATTTGATCTTTTGTCCTCTAACAGTTCTAGCTCCTTAAATAGTTTCAAAGAGACAACAGTGAAAAAAAGTGTCTTGTTATTCACACAAACCCCTTGCAACTGTAAACCTGAGTTTATTAATGAGGGGACTCTGATGGGCTTCGTTGCCAGAGAGACCAACCATGTGATCAGAAGGTTGGAACTTTCCAGCTCTCCCTGAGAGAGGAACTGGAGGCTGAACTAATCACCAATAGCTGATGATTTAATCAATAATGTCTATGTAATGGAACTGACATGAAAAGTGAAAGTGAAGTCACTCAGTTGTGTCCGACTCTTTGCGACCCCATGGACTGCAGCCTACCAGGCGCCTCACTCAGTGGAATTTTCCAGGCAAGAGTATTGGAATGGGTTGTCATTTCCTTCTCCAGGAGATCTTCCCAATCCAGGGATCAAATCCGGGTCTCCCGCACTGCGGGTAGATGCTTTACCGTCTGAGTCAAATGAAGGGGTGCTGAGAGCTTCCAGGATTGATAAACATGTAGAGATACTGAGAGAATGAAAACCCAGAGAGGGTATGGACGCTCCATGCTTCTCACATACTTTATTTATCTCTCCCATCCTTCTGTCCTGAGTTATAGCCTTTTATAATAAACTGTTAATCTAGTAAATATGCTCTTGAGACCTGTCAGCCATTCTAGCAAATTAATCAAACCTGGAGAGAGGTTGGGACTCTATGATTAATGGCCAGTCAGTCAGAGGCACAAGAGAAAACCAGAACTTGTGACAGGCATTGGGAGTGTGTCTGTGTGCCGTGGGGGGTGGGTGGAGGGGAGGAAGAAGCACTCCTAGTGGAACTGAGCCCTGAACCTGTGGGAGCTGAATCTATTTTCAGGTAGATAGTGTCCAAACTGAGTTAGATAGGAGGATGACCAGCTGGTGTTGCAGAATTGCTTAGTGTGGGGAAAACCCACACTGACGGTTTATCAGAGTCAAGTATTGGATGTAAAGGAGACACACAGAAGGTGTTGTTTCCCTCCATCTTTACACAGAGACATCTTATTACATAATTACCATAGTGTTATCAAAACTAAGGAACTTGTCAAGCATTTTCTAATGTCATCTGATTTCCAGTTGATGTCCAGATTTCTCCACTTGTCAACAAGTATTTATTTCCCTGGTTTATTTTTATTGTGTTGATCCAGGAACACGACAAAGCTTACACACTGTATTTTGACTCTTTTGTCTCTATCATCTTTTAAATTTAGAGATGGCAACCCATTCAATGGCAACCCACTCCAGTATTCTTGCTTATTAAATCACATGGACAGAGGGGCCCACTGGGCTACAGTCCACGGGGTCACAAAGGAATCAGACACGAACAAGCAGCTAAACAACAACAAAATGTTTACTGAGAGCTCGCTCTGCGCCGGTCATTGTTCTAAGTACTTGGCTTTAATTATTAACTCTTTTAAACTTCTCAACAATTATATGGCTAACTCATTTTAGTACACAGCACACTGAGGCACAAAGAGATCAACACATTTCATTCCTTTCTCTACTAAGAGATGAATCCTGGATTCTAACCTGTGTGGTCTGGCTTCAGCATTTTTACACTTAACTGCCGTGTTATAACCCTTCTAAAAATAGGAAAAAAGGAAAAGGAAGACCTAGGCTGTGTTTTTCCACAAGCTCCCCTAACCATTCAATGTCTTGACTGCCCACCAATCAGTCATACAAACCTCTAGTACGGTCCATAATGGAGAAGAAGAAGAAATGGTGTGTTTCTAGTAGAGTGACAAGAACATCAGACGTGGATGTGAGCCTTGGGTCAGTCAGTTCTTGCTAGGAGACCGTAGGAATTCTTAGCTCCTTGAGCTTCAGTTTCCTCTGAAGTAAGATTAGATGGTTTCTCAGGCTATTGGCTATTTCATAATCCAGAAATAATTATCTTTCTGGCTTATGCTGAACTACCTGGAATTTGGGAGAAAGGGTTCCCATTTTTCCACATAAATAGAACAGTTACTTGCATGACAACGTGTTTATCACCATGGCTTGTCTGGAGAGAGCATCAAGATATACCTTTTAACCCTGTACTTGTTTGAGTTAAAGATGCAGACTTATCCTAGACGCTGAAACCTGGTAAAGGAGGGGCAGTCAGCTTGAGTCACAGTGAAGAGACATTCCCCATTTCAAAGTAACTGGCCAAAATGCCTCACTCTGTGACAAGCAGGTGAACTCCAAGAGACCCTGAAAAATTAGTGAATCCATCAGCGTGGGGAATTGGCTATCCTGATTGCAAATCAATGACTCATTCTGGCACCTCCTTGACAGCTACTGATGTGTTTCCTTAAGAGAACTCTTTAATTAGAGAAAGATAGGCATATATGAGCTGCGTAGTTTCACATTAAGAGAATAAACAGAATGAAACCTGGGCTATCCCTCTCCATCAATAAACTGAAGCAAACAAGCCATCCTTGCAAAAAATAGCCACCTCGCTCTTTCTTTCAGAACATAGACACTTACTTATTGGTAAGATTATCTAAAGTTAAGTCCCATCCTTCCAACAAGCATTCTGCTCCTCAAACTGATGTACCAGATACATCCATTGTCAATTAAAATATCACACACACATGGATCGCCAAGGAGAAGTCAAAAAAGAAGGAAGCATATGTATTCATTGTCAGTCATTCTACTGAAAAAGAGGTGTTAATATTCTCTGTATATCATGTTGGGGCTTCCTATGTGGCTCAGTGGTAAAGAATCTACTTGCGATGTGGGAGATATGGGTTTGATCCCTGGGTCAGGAAGATCCCCTGGAGAAGGAAATGGCAACCCACTCCAGTATTCTTGCCTGGAGAACCCCATGGACAGAGGAGCCTGGTGGGCTACAGTTCATGGGGGTAACAAAAGAGCCAGACACAATTTAGAAACTAAACAACGACACATATATCATGTCATGCATTGAAAACACAGAGGTGAATGAAGAAGATGGATTTCCTTCCAATGAGAGAGGTTATAAATCTAGCAGAGGAAATAGAAAAACACATCCATAATTAAAATAGCAAGTGAAAAATGTATTGCTCACTGAAAGCACAGAGTGTTCTTTAAGTGCCAGAAGGACATCTTAATTCATTGAGGGCAATCAGGGAAAGCTTCTTGGAGGCGGTGTCACAAGTTGAGTTGTAAATGGTAAAGAGGTTTCAGATGAAGGGCCCAAAGGTCATTTTCAGGTAAAGAAAGAAGGTTATAAGAAAGGTATAGGGATCTGTGAAGTGAGAATTTAGACTTGATAACATTTCTGAGTTTTCCAAGTTTAATATTTTATTATTTGAGTTTTGAAATAGGCTTTATCAGTGTAAAAACAAACAGAGAAGATAAGAAATGATAGTTTAAAAAAGTAAGCAAACTTGCTTTCAAGTCAAAAATACATCTACAAAGGTGACTTTCCTTTTGGGGAGGATGAGAAAAAAGAAGAGGGACACAAAGAGTGTACATTTAACAAATATTTATAGAATACTTATATATTACACACAGTGAGAAAAACACACATACATGAAATACAGTAGCCTGATTAATTATAATACATTTATACTTTTAATCAGCTGCTGCTGCTGCTAAGCCGCTTCAGTCGTGTCCAACTCTGTGCGACCCCATAGACGGCAGCCCACCAGGCTTGCCCGTCCCTGGGATTCTCCAGGCAAGAATAGTGGACTGGTTGCCATTTCCTTCTCCAATGCATGAAAGTGAAAAGTGAAGGTGAAGTCGCTCAGTCATATCCGACTCTTTGTGACCCCATGGACTGCAGCCTACCAGGCTCCTCCGTCCACGGCATTTTCCAGGCAAGAGTACTGGAGTGGGGTGCCATCGCCTTCTCTGCCCGCACAAGCACAGTACTCCAGAAAACGGAAACTATAAAAGCTATAGCTTTTAAAAAGAAGTATAATGTATACATGTTCTCATGGAATAAGATTGATTTGAGTAAATAAAACAGTTTATGAAAATCCATGTATGCTAAGATATCATTTTTGTTCAACACAAAACAACTGCAACACTGTATGTATTTGAGTGAGTTAAGAATATGTGTGCAAAATATAATAATTGATTGTTAATGATTAGTGTTACTGATGGATAAATGGGGTGATATAAAAGTTTATAGAGACCATTCTACTTAAAAAATGTTATGACTCTTTTTTTTAGAAATATTTAAGTATAAAAATTATTCTTATTATAGAATGTATACTTTATATGCCATAGTACATTATATTTGTTTTAAATATAGTAATATAGGGATATACGTTATCTATTCACCTATTTATTTTTTAAGTTTCCCATCTTCTGGCAACTTATTTCACATTAGCAGGCTTTGTCTTTTTTTTTCTTGTGGCCCATGTGATGATTTTTATGGCCACCATATCGCATCTATTCTCCGGCGAGTTTTATGTGACATGGTAAGTACAAGGGTAAACACTTTTATAACAACTGATCACAGTCAAACATGTTGCTTAATCCACTGGTATCCACCCACTCTGGCAGACTGGCCCAGTTGATTCAATACAGTTATCAGTTCACCAACACAATATGTTCCCAGTACTTTTAGCCCATAGGAATTTGCAACATTTTTTACTATAGGAAAGAAAAGACTGACTCTGAATCCTTGTTTGGCCATAGCTGTGTCTTGGTTAAGGCACTTTCCTTCTCTACATCATGTTATCCGTAGGAATAATAAACAAAAGAGACAACAAAGTTTGAGTCACTTTGAGAAAATGATGAGTTTTTAAATATTACATAAAATCCGATTATATCATTTAACTCTATACAAGGAACATTTAGAGGGCAAAGTTATGACTAATGACCCCGGGAATCAGTGCCATTCATTTTTCAACAAATATTTATTAAGCATTAACTATGTTCCATACACTGATTTATATCCTGGGGGAAATAACAGCATAAAACCATAAAGAAACCCATACACCAAATCGATGAACTTACCTCATAGTGGAAAAAGATCTACCATGAGCAAAATAAATAGAGATATTAAAACAGCAAAACAATGTGCATTTCAGGATTAACAAAATACAATTCTGTATATTTTAATTATCTCTGAAATCAGGATGAATTTTATAGTCAAGGACGTGTTGTGGTTTAATTTTTTTTCTTTTCTTCTAGCTCATATATAACATTAAATCTCATAACATTGCTATCTAAGAGTTGATAATACATGAAGTAGTATGGGGGTAAAAAGCAGGAAGAAGACAGCATTCTGGAAAATATAGATTTAAATAGGGTGAGGGCTCCTTAGCAATGTGATATTTGAGCAACAAACAGGAAGAGGTGAAGGACCTAGCTGTGAAGATATACAGAGAAGATCACTGTAGACAGATGGAGAAGCAAGTGCAAAGGCCCTGAGACAGAGGTGGCCTGTGTATTTGAGGGGCAGCAAGAAAATGAATGTGGCTTCCCTGGTTGCTAAGTGGTAAAGAGTCTGCCTGCCAGTGCAGGAGACACAGGAGACATAGTTCTAACCCTGGGTTGGGAAGAGAAGGGAATGGCAAGCCACTCCAGTATTCTTGCCTGGGAAACCCCATGGACAGAGGAGCCTGGTGGGCTACAGTCCACGGGACCACAAATAATCAGACACGACTGAGCACACACACATTAAGAGTCAACTCTCCATCAGGCAGTTTTCTTTAAAGTCATCATCTATAATTCTCACAACCCTTTGAGACATGTTTTCATTCCCATTTTACAGATGGGGAGACACAAAACCTGTAAAAGATACACCAGGACAAGCATGGCATAAGGGATTTGACCTTTCAGAGCTGGTTCCATGTTACTGTCCATGACCCTCATGGACCTTGACAGTGGTCTTAAGACCACAGGGTAGTTTCCTGTCTTATTTGGGGAAAAAATCCAATCTTATCTAAGATCTTTTATATGCTGGAAATTGCACTAGAGAATTCCATGGCAATTTCAGAAAAGTATGCAGTCTGTCTAGTCAAGGCTATGGTTTTTCCTGTGGTCACATATGGATGTGAGAGTTGGACTGTGAAGAAGGCTAAGCACCGAAGAATTGATGCTTTTGAACTGTGGTGTTGGAGAAGACTCTTGAGAGTCCCTTGGACTGCAAGGAGATCCAACCAGTCCATTCTGAAGGAGATCAGCCCTGGGATTTCTTTGGAAGGACTGATGCTAAAGCTGAAACCCCAGTACTTTGGCCACCTCATGCGAAGAGTTGACTCATTGGAAAAGACTGAGNCTCCTTTGCCTGGCACTCAAAGGGCTGTCTCTTATACAAATCTAGATGTGTATAAGAGACAGAGTCAAGGCTATGGTTTTTCCAGTCGTCATGTATGGATGTGAGAGTTGGACTGGAAGAAGGCTAAGCACCGAAGAATTGATGCTTTTGAACTGTGGTGTTGGAGAAGACTCTTGAGAATCCCTTGGACTGCAAGGATATCCAACCAGTCCATTCTGAAGGAGATCAGCCCTGGGATTTCTTTGGAAGGAATGCTCCAGTACTTTGGCCACCTCATGAGAAGAGTTGACTCATTGGAAAAGACTTTGATGCTGGGAGGGATTGGGGGCAGGAGAAGAAGGGGACGACTGAGGATGAGATGGCTGGATGGCATCATGGACTCGATGGACGTGAGTCTGAGTGAACTCCGAGAGATGGTGATAAACAGGGAGGCCTGGCGTGCTGCGATTCATGGGGTTGCAAACAGTTGGACACAACTGAGCGACTGAAGTGAACTGAATTGAGGTTTGGCTCTTAGGTAGGAAGCCTTTTTCTACACCAAGATTAACCCTAATTTCCAAGTCTGGAAATTGACAGTGTGGATTAGGGCATTGATCAGAAAATGGGTTGCATCATTCCCAGTTTTGTAGAATTCAAGCAATAATCTAGCCAGCTACATGAAGCACACACCTATCATTGATAACTGATTTTTATAACAGTTTCATCTTTGCATGCCCTAGGAGGACCTCCTTATAATCTACAGATATCCATTTACTCAGAGGCTCCAAAGCTTGGCATGAAGCCCTGAGTGAGCACAGTCGCTTAAATTGGAAGACACATTAAGATTTTGGTATGAAGATTTGTTCCTAGAGAACAGATAAACATTTTTTTCCCCTCTGCAGGTGAGCAACTGAAACAAAGGAAAGATTAGGTGTCTTCAGACAGGGAGAGTTTTTTAAGAAACGTTTAAAAAATTTTTTTTTTTTTTTTTTTTTTTGTCGCTAGGTCTGGGGTTATAACTCTAAAAATATATGTTGAGCTTTCTTTGTTTAAAAAGGCAAGAAAATCTCAGTACTTGAAAGCCACTGTCCTTTAAAGCCCTTCTCCATTGTCTACTCATTTTCTGATTCCCCCTTCATCCAATCAAGGAACCCAGGCAGAGGGGGACTATTGGCGGTTCAGTGAGTGCATTGTTCAATTGGGTCATTCGTGCAGCTCATTCAGCAAGCATTTATCTGGACTTATCATCTTCCAGGCAATTTTGTGTTAAAAAAATTAAAAAAAAAAAAACTGATACCTCTATCTTACTCAAGTCTTACTAGAATCTCTGGGGTTGAAGCCTAGACAATATTAAACCATTGCTTCAAAAACTTCCCAGGAGATTCACATTTCTCCAATTCTAATATGTCTGCAAATTACACAGGAATCTTGTCAACATGCAGATTGTGACTCAATAAGTCTGGGAAGAGGAGTCCTGAGATTTTGCATTTCTGTCTGGCTCCCTATTGAGGCTGATGCTGCCCTTTCTTGGACCATACTTTAAGGAGTAAGTCTAGACCATTCCAGAGAGTAAGTTTGTGGATGTGTCTGTTGGATGGTTTCAGCTGTTAGGACTGACTCTAAGTCTGGAGGACCCTTCTTCTCTAGAGCCATACCTTTTTTTCCCCCTCTGTTTTTGTTGTTGCTGTTATTTGTTTGTTTGTTTTCTTTTTAATTCCAAAAGCGAAGGGAGGCGTTGTTCATCAGGCCTGCGGCTACCGCTCCAGTCCCCAAAATCCAACTCCATAGCAAGGTATAACACAGCTGTGTAATCCATTCTGATACAGCTAGCAAGCTCTTTCCAGGAATGATGTTCATCCTGTTGCCTTTTGTTGTTTGTCTCTGCAAAGTCTCCTTTACAAAGCCTGTGTAATTACAGGTTGGAAGGGAGCTCTCCAGTTCCATCCTATGGAGGGTGGTCAGGACCTGGACAAGGCTTTCCTTCCCCCTAACCAACAACCAAAACAATGGCGGGTTCGTCAACATGAAACACACCCAGGATAGACCGCCCCATGTCATTTTCAGGATGAGCCCAATGGCAGTCCCTTCAAACAGCCGGGAGCTGTTATGCTAGTTTTGATCCAAAATGTGATTAGTGGTTAATGGGCCTTGAAAGACATCTTTATTTATTACTGTTGCAGATCACTGTTGCCTTGATATTGATCTTTTCCAATTTTCTATTTTGTCCTTTGAAATGCTCAGAACACAGCAGGGGCAGCTCATTGCCTGCAGCATTAGCTTTGTTTGAAACTCATTTCCTTTTGCAATTAATGTAGTGATATTTCATTGTAACTGTTATTTGGTTCACTTTGCTCTTAGACCAGAGGCTTGAAAGAAATGAGGACCCGTAGTTTTAAAGGTAAGTGGCAGATAGATGAGAACTTAGTTTGAAAACAAGTTTGAAACTTCTGATGAGGCATCAATGGTGGCTTAATCGGTGTAATTTTTGATATCATAACACAGGGGAAAAAATGCAATGTCAGATTCGGGAATTTTAGAAAATTGATCATTTTGTTGATCAGAAAGTATGTTATCCAAAGTTTTTTTTTCTTTTTTCTTTCGCTGCATGGCATGTGGGATCTTAGTTCCCTGACCAGGGATCAAACCCATTCATCCTTCAGTGGAAGCATGAAGTCCAAACACTTGACCACCAGGGAATCCTGGTGTATTTTTACACCACGAAAGTATTTTTAAGAGGTCTATATTTATGTTCAGAGAAAATGGGTTAAATATTATTACAGTTTATGAGGCCTGGGTTAATGTTTAAGACTTGGATGACTTTGCTCAGTTGGAGGTACCCGATGTGATGTACTTTCAAGGTGCTGAGTCCCATTGGGGGCATAGAGATGGATAGCACATCCCTGAGTTTTAGGGGTCCAAAGTCTAGGGAAGGAGATGAATAAATACCAGAGACTCATAGCTCAGAATAAGGGAGGTTCTAAAGTTAGTCCACAGACAAAAACTCTGTAGAGTCAAAACACCTTAGAGCCAGTGGCATTTCAACAAGTCCAACTCAGCTGTGTTTTCCCTGCCCTGGGGTAGAGCACTGCCCTTTCATTTATGTTCCTGCTGGAGAAGCTGGCTTGTGTCTGGGCCTGTGGTTTAAAAGTATAGTTCTTTAAGTGCTAGAATGATTCCCCGAGAAGGAGGATGTCCATGAGACAAGAGGCATGTGAGGACAGCAGACTTGTGTGTCTCCCCCAAGTTTCCTCTGACACTGGCAGCTGGGATTCCCTGCCCACCTCACATCCTTTGTCTCGTGAATTCACATATGCACATTTTGTTTGGGGCATGGAGGTGGCAGAAGTTATTTGACCTGGGTTGTGATTCGGCTGGAAGAAGCCAGGGAGACTTTCCAGGTCCTGAAAGGAAGGTATGCCCGAAGGGTTAGGGGAATTTGGGGGAAGGCGAGGTTGGTATTGGACAGGGAGGCCTGGCGTGCTGTAGTCTATGGGGTCGCAAAGAATCGGAACGAATGAGTGACTGAACTGAACTGAACTGAGGTTAGCTCCAGTTAAGGAGCTGGGGGAAGTCTTTTGGGAACAGTGGGGATGGGAGTCAAGTGTGTGGGGACCTGGATATCCAGGTGGACAGGACACATAGGAGGCTGAATTGGGTGTCTGGGTGCAGTTGTAGGAAAGTGTGAGAATGGGCAGCAGGTAACCCCGTGGGCCTTTTGCAGTGAGCCTTCCTGAGCTGTCTCTGTTTTGTTCTGGAGGCAGCAGTAGAGTGAGGACATGAAACGCTGAAATCTCTGATGGAAGGGAGTGGGAGTTATGCGATTCCTCTGGTGGACATCTCAGCAGGCCTGTAGTGGAGGCAGAATAAAGATGTTCTGTGCAGGGAGTGTTTATGACACAGTGGGGACAGCTTGATCCCCAGTGGGTGGGGAGT
>SJYV01052222.1:1633984-1813000 GCA_006410875.1 Neotragus pygmaeus | reverse complement strand
ACTGGAATTCCATCACCTCCACTAGCTTTGTTCCTAGTGATGCTTTCTAAGGCCCACTTGACTTCACATTCCAGGATGTCTGGCTCTAGATGAGTGATCACACCATCGTGATTATCTGGGTCTTGAAAATCTTTTTTGTATAGTTCTGTGTATTCTTGCCACCTCTTCTTAATATCTTCTGCTCTGTTAGGTCCATATCATCTCTGTCCTTTATTTTGTCCATTTTTGCATGAAATATTCTCATGGTATCTTTAATTTTCTTGAAGATATCTCTAGTCTTTCCCATTCTATTGTTTTCCTCTATTACTTTGCACTGATCACTGAGGAAGGCTTTCTTATCTCTCCTTGCTATTCCTTGGAACTCTGCATTCAAATGGATTTATCTTTCCTTTTCTCCTTTGCCTTTAGCTTCTCTTCTTTTCTCAGCTATTTGTAAGGTCTCCTCAAACAACCGTTTTGCCTTTTTGCATTTCTTGGGGATGGTCTTGATACCTGTCTCCTGTTCAGTGTCACGAACCTCTGTCCATAGTTCTTCAGGCACTCTGTCTATCACATCTAATCCCTTCAATCTATTTTTCACTTCCCCTGTATAATCGTAAGGGATTTGATTTAGGTCATACCTGAATGGTCTAGTGGTTTTCCCTACTGTCTTCAATTGAAGTCTGAATTTGGCAATAAGGAGTTCATGATCTGAGCCACAGTCAGTTCCTGGTCTTGTTTTTGTTGACTGTACAGAGCCTCTCCATCTTTGGCTGCAGAGAATATAAACAATCTGATTTTGGTGTTGATAATCTGGTGATGTCCATGTGTAGTCTTATCTTGTGTTGTTGGAGGAGGGTGTTTGCTGTGACCAGTGTGTTCTTTTGGAAAAACTCTGTTAGCCTTTGCCCTGCTTTGTTTTGTACTCCAAGGCCAAATTTCTCCGTTACTCCAGGTATCTCTTGACTTCCTACTTTTGCATTCCAGTCTCCTATAATGAAAAGGACATCTTTTGGGGGGGGTGTTAGTTCCAGAAGGTCTTGTAGGTCTTCATAGAACCATTCAACTTCAGCTTCTTCAGAATTATTGGTCAGGGCATAGGCTTGGATTACTGTGCTATTGAATGGTTTGCCTTGGAAACAGAGATCATTCTGTTGTTTTTGAGATTGCATCCAGGTACTTCATTTTGGACTCTTTTGTTGACTATGATGGTTACTCCATTTCGTCTAAGGGATTCTTGCCCACAGTAGTAGATGTAATTGTTATCTGAGTTAAATTCATCCATTCCAGTCCATTTTAGTTCACTGATTCCTAAAATGTCGATGTTCACTCTTTCCATCTCCTGTTTGACCACTTCCAGTTTGCCTTGATTCATGGAAGTAACATCCCAGGTTCCTATGCAATCCTTTGCAATCCTTTCCTATGCAAGTCCTTTACAGCATCAGACTTAAGTTCCACCACCAGTCACATCCACAACTGGGTGTTTTTGCTCTGGCTCTGCCTTTTCATTCTTTCTGGAGTTATTTTTCCGCTGATCTCCAGTAGCATATTGGGCACCTACCAATCTGGGGAATTCATCTTTCAGTGTCCTATCTTTTAGCCTTTTCATACTGTTTATGGGGTTTTCAAGGCAAGAATACTGAAGTGGTTTGCCATTCCCTTTTCCGGTGGACATGTTTTGTCAGAACTCTCCACCTTGACCTGTCCATCTTGGGTGGCCCTACATGGCATGGCTCACAGTTTCATTGAGTTAGAGAAGGCTGTGGTCCACGTGATCAGCTTGGCTAATTTTCTGTGATTGTAGTTTTCATTCTGTCTGCCCTCTGATGGATAAGGATAAGAGGCTTATGGAAGCTTCCTGATGGAGAGACTGATTGAGGGAGAAACTAGTGAAACAAGCAACTAATATCTAGGTCAATGGTTTCTAACTGTTTTAGAGAATTCTCACAAGGTAAAAGGGCTTCCCTGGTAGTTCAGCTGGTAAAGAATCCACCTGCAATGCAGGAGACCCTGGTTCGATCCCTGGCTATGGAAGATCTCTTGGAGATGGGATAGGCTACTGACTCCAGGATTCTTGGGCTTCTCTGGTGACTCAGATGGTAAAGACTCCACCTGCAACGTGCGAGATCTCTGTTAGATCCCTACGTTGGGAAGATCTCCTGCTGGAGGGCATGACAACTCACTCTAGTATTCTGGTACATGTCTGCGCGGTATTCACATTTCAATTTTTCTTTCCACATATATTTGTATTTTCTTATAATTTGAAGAAATTCTTTTTAAATTACCATGTCAATGACTAGTTAACTTCATAACTATGTAGGTTCTCTTTGAGAACAGTTGAGGTGATATTTATCCAGCTGAGTAATTGGAATATAGATTTTGGTGGAGTTCAGGTTAGCTGACTGCACGTTCTCTTCGTAGTCTTTGCCAAATGTCTTAGGTTTTTCAAATTATTATTATTATTTTAAATCAAGTTATTTGAAAAAATGTCTAGCACCTCTGTTCTCCCATCTGGAACCCAGAGATACTCAGAAATTACGATGTAATGGAATTTCAACAAAGGATAGCTTTGCCTTTCTGTTTCCTCACTCTTGCTGGATAGTGAGAGTATAAGATAAATATTAACAGACACTGGCCAGGTATTTTTTCTCCTTTACTAATTTGAATTTTATATCTGAGAAGGCTAATTTGGACCTGACATAAGATGGGTTGTTTTTCTAATTCTGTAACCATTTTTGATTCCTTTAAGTTTCTGTACAAGGAACTGCATTCCCTTCTATAACTTAATTATTTTTCCCCTTAAGTTTACTTGCAGTGTGGGGTGAACTTTCAATATAAGGGGATTCCTGGATATAGAAATAAGCATTGCAAGCTTCACATCTAGGCTGAGAATTGGAAATATTGGGAAACACATTCCAGACATACTTTCACAAACTCTTCAGCCTCCATACTGTGCAACTACTGCATTTATATTTTATGCATATAGATATATACTGTTTAATAATTTATAGAGCTGGATACACTTGCTACAAGGCAATGTGATGTTCTCATTTGATCTACTTTGGTAGAATCACTTTCTGTCACAGAATTTACTGCAGTCATGGGCCCAGTAAATATTTAATAGCGTTAGAGACATCAGAGTCTATTTTTCTTTGAAGAGTGCTTAATTATGTCAATTTCCCATGATGAGATGCTAAAGTCAGTGCTATTTGAATTTGTAGTAACTGGGTGGAGGTGGAGAAGTCTTGCATGAGGCTCCCCTCCCACAAGAAGTTAATGTATGTGAATTTAACTAGGTATTCAAGCAGAACTTCAGCCCCATTAATTTGGGCCACACAAATTAAATATTTGTAATACTTCAAATGTGCTTGAGCTAAAGTTTACCTAACACTATCAGGAAAGATTGGCTAAGCTGCATGGGCATATAAACAACACAGGGGGGGAAAGTTCAAACTGCTTTTACTGTGTCTTCTCTATTCATGTATTTTGGTAGGTATTATTTGCCTACATATTAAATAGAATCATATGTTGATATTTGATGATTGTTATAAAAAAGGGCAACTTCATATGGGTCAACTTATGAGCTTTAATCGTTTTAGCACAAAAGCTCTGATGATAGAATAACCATCATCTCTGTCAGTTCTTTCCAGTTGGTGACAAACCAGGCTACATTTTTGATACATTTTTCTTACATTACCACTAAAATCTCCTAAGCCAAGACCTTAGCTGATGAAAAAGTTGATAGGATAAGCAATCAAGTTCCACTTGGCTTTCCAAGTAACTACATGCATTTGGCCTCAATACTGAGAGTTATAAGTTGCAACTCTTAGTAAAGTCAGAACATATGGCTTCCCTCTGAAGAATAAACTATAACATGGCTCTCTGTGCATGATCACAGCTTTCACTCAAATATCTTATTGCAGTAATTTTTACATCTTCTAAAGAGCAAATTTTTTTAAATTTGTATTGTCTTCTGGATACAAAACAATATTAAAATTTTAGAATAATTGCCTTTGGAGAAGTTTGTTTATAGAAATGTAGCTATAATTAATCTAGAAAACAAAACACATAGACTTTGAAATACTTTTATATTATTGAGTGCTAAGTATTTTATGTTTAATAATAATAATTGAACACAATATTTGAAGTGAAAGAGAGTTACAGAGTTGCATTTCCAATTACATGTTTCAATAATATGTGTACCAACTTGAAGATTCTTGAAATCACAGAAATAAAGGAGTAGATATTATCACATTTACCAATCCAACATCAAAGAGCAAACCAGTCAGTCCTAAAGGAACTCAACCCTGAGTATTCATTAGAAGGACTGATGCTGAGGCTGAAGTTCCAATACTTTGGCCACCTGATGCAAAGAGCCGATGCATTGGAAAAGACCCTGATGCTGGGAAAGATTGAAGGCAAAAGGAGAAGGGGGCAGCAGAGGATGAGACGGTTAGATAGCATCACCAACTCAATGGACATGAATCTGAACAGACTCCAGGAGATGGTGAAGGACAGAGGAGCCTGGCATGCTGCAGTCCATGGAGTCACAAGGAGTTGAACAGAACTTAGCAACTGACCAATAACAGCAACAATTTGCATTGTTAATCTCTTTACCAGGTGGTACATTCATTTAAGGCTGAGAAAATCTCCTCAGATCTTTTAAATATCTATCAGGTACAAACTCTGTGATTTTGTGCAAACGAAATCATATGAATTTGTTCCATCAAATTGTATACTTCTATGTATAATATCTCAGGGGCTCATATTTGGCCTATCTGTGCATTTTATGCCCTTGACCACAAAGTGGGTGCAGCAAGAGACAAAGGACCCACACTGGGTCAATGGGGCTTAATTATGGCATTTTTGCTAGAATTGCTGGAAAAAAGAATCATCCTTTTATACTTATTATAATGCAGTTCACCATAACTCTTTCAAAGAATATTTGCAAAACTCCTATTATGTAGCAGGCCTTACATACCACAAATGGAAAGTCTCCCCGAGAGAAAAATGGAATAAGCATGAAAGACTGATGACATTACTTGAACATCAGAAGTTAGCTGCCAGTGAAGGCCATTTATAAAGTTTATATATCTATAGTTTATATCAGTGCAGTTCAGTTGCTCAATCGTGTCCGACTCTTTGAGACCCCATGAATCACAGCACACCAGGCATTCCTGTTCATTACCATCTCTCGGAGATCAATCAGACTCACGTCCATTGAATCCGTGATGCCATCCAGCCATCTCATCCTCGGTCGTCCCCTTTTCCTCCTGTCCCCAATCCCTCCCAGCATCAGAGTCTTTTATAATGAGTCAATTCTTCGCATGAGGTGGCCAAAGTACTGGAGTTTCAGCTTTAGCATCATTCCTTCCAAAAAATCCTAGGGTTGATCTCTTTCAGAATGGACTGGTTGGATCTCCTTGCAGTCCAAGGGACTCTCAAGAGTCTTCTCCAACACCACAATTCAAAAGCATCAATTCGGCACTCAGCCTTCTTCACAGTCCAACTCTCACATCCATACATGACCACAGGAAAAACCATAGCCTTGACTAGATGGACCTTAGTCGGGAAAGCCCTATCTCGGCTTTTGAATATACTATCTAGGTTGGTCATAACTTTTCTTCCAAGGAGTAAGCGTCTTTTAATTTCATGGCTGAAGTCACCATCTGCAGTGATTTTGGAGCCCAAAAAAATAAAGTCTGACACCATTTCCACTGTTTCCCCATCTATTTCCCATGAAGTGATGGGACCGGATTAATAAGTAAATAAAGATAGTTTATAAATATATAATCTATAAATATGTAGTTTGCTGAGTTGTCAATGGTAACAAAGTATCTGAAAAATATCTTTTCCAACATTAAATTTAGGTATTGTTCAGACAACTTTATTACCTCTTAGACCCAACTCATCATTCTGAGGAGATAAGGCTTAGGAATCACATCACCCATGCATCTATCCATTTCACTAATGCAGTTTCAGTTATTGGTACATAGACACACTCACACATACACATATGCATCTCACATATTCATCTGTATAAATACATGCCTAAAATTTAAATTGTTCAGATAGTTTTTCTTGTCCCACATGAAATGTGAAGGGGGAGTTGTAAATCTGTACCCCCTCAGACGATTCTAGTGTGTCTCATCCTCTCATACTATAAGCAGTTATATTAATGATTGCATATAAAGATTTTTCATATAATGTGTTTCATTTATTGAGGAATTATGATTTGAAAACTTTCCCTTGAATCACTGAAACTTTGCTTATCATAGCAAAAGAATCGGTGTTACATAAATGGCCACTACCTTCATAAACTACAATATCCCTATGGCGTTTATATACCTAGATAGCCCNGACTGCAAGGAGATCCAACCAGTCCATTCTGAAGGAGACCAGTCCTGGGATTTCTTTGGAAGGAATTTTGCTAAAGCTGAAACTTCAGTACTCTAGCCACCTCATGCGAAGAGTTGACTCATTGGAAAAGACTCTGATGCTGGGAAGGATTGGGGGCAGAAGGAAAAGGGGATGCCAGAGGATGAGATGGCTAGATGGTATCACTGACTCGATGGACGTGAGTCTGCATGAACTCCAGGAGTTGGTGATGGAGAGGGAGGCCTGGCATGCTGCGATTCATGGGGTCGCAAAGAGTTGGACATGACCTAGCGACTGAACTGAACTGAACTGAATGCTGCACTTTCACAGTGTCATCTTTTAGGATATGAAATAGCTCAACTGGATTTCCATCACCTTCACTTGCTTTGTTTGTAGTGATGCGTCCTAAGGCCCACTTGACTTTGTATTCCAGGATGTCTGGCTGTAGGTGAGTAATCACACCACTGGGGTTTTCTGGGTCATGAAGATCTTTTTTGTATAGTTCTATATAGTCAGGAAAAATAAGACTAGGAGCTGACTGTGGCTCAGATCATGAACTCCTTATTGCCAGATTCAAATTTAAATTCAAGAAAGGGAAAACCACGAGACCATTCAGGTATGACCTAAATCAAATCACTTATGAAGTTTATAGTAGAGTTTGGAATTTGTTTAAACATCAGTTTCCCATTGGACCTAGAGTAGATTTGATAGTCAGCATATGAAAAGACAACAACAACAACAAAAGAAGGGATGGGGTGGGGTTAGGGTCACAAAAAGAGAGAGGAAACAGGGCATATCCAATGAAATGTGACGTGTATTATCACGAAGCTACTATGCATAATATATTGCTCTTGACATAGTGCCCAATGCAACTGTGAATGTGAGAATGTGGCAAGGACCAGGATGAAAGGTTTTGCTGAAGTACAATTAAGTAAAAGACATTATGAGAATTTATAGGTTGCAGGTAGTCTTACTCAGATTCAAGTATGAAAGGACATATTGAAGGAGGTGGTATTTGAGAAGGGTCTGAAGGCTAGGTAAACAAAATTGGAAGCACAGAAGGCAGTCTTGACAGAAAGGCAGACTTGAGCCCAGGCGTGGAGGAGGATTCAGGAAAGCCTGTCCTGGTATTCAGTGCATGGAGCTGTTTTGTGTAAAAGTGCCCGGGGTGCAAAGTGGAGGTGAGACTGGCAGAGGAGTGTCTGACTAAGTTAGAGGAGATTCTTTTCTAGCAAGAGGAGGGAGGGCACCACTCAGTAGGTGGTGAGAGTCCTTGAAAGTGTTTCAGCAGAGGAGTGACAGGATCAGATGTCTGCGTTACTAACAGCATTCTGCTAAAAGCAGAATTTTTACAGCGATGCTGAGAAATGTGGAGGCTTCATGTTAATGTAAAACGCATCCTTCCTAAGGGTTGTGAGAAAATTCTGACTGAGGTGTAGTCCAAATGGATCCCACGCTGCCCCAGAGCCATGGAGAAGACTAGCTAAGGGGCTTCATTCAAGACCCTTTGTCTATAATGAGGGAGATGGTGTGGCTGGCTCTACCTGAACATTTTTTGCAATGACAGATATTGCTCAGTCATCTAATTTAAACTTACTTGGATTTATCTGGCCTAAGGGAGTTGCTGAAATATTTTAACTGAGAAGGTAGGGATTAAAGAGTGACAGAAAAATCAGTCAGATGTCTTGCCTGAGAGGCAGCTGGTGAAGGGAGAAGCATGAGATGGTGCTCGGAGCACATCCCTGAGGGCTTCTATTCCTCCCCATGGCCTCGGCAGCAAGGGCACAGACCATCCAGCCTAGAGGATCGGAGGGTCACTGCAGTGGACAATGCACGGATGCTCTGGGCTCTGAGCAATCTGACTTCAAGTCATCTTTCCAATGCTTCCTCTTAGGATGCAGGCACCGGAGAATTGGAATAAAATTGCCAAGTCTCTGCAAGTCCTGCTGTGCCTTGAGATCAAGGTGGATCTCAGATAAGGATCTTGAGAAATGTTTGAACTGCTCCCCATTCATTAACTTCCTATGGCTTACAACCCTTGACTGATCCAAATCTCCTCTTTAAATAACTCATTTCTGTGCTTAGTCTTACGTTCTTGGTTTTTCGGGCCAAGGACTCGATACTGACAAATGGAATATTGCCTGCCCTATCAGTATACAAAGGATGTCACGGTCATCAGCAATTGCAGCCCTCCAATGTAAGCTGGTAAGTTTTGAGGAAACATCGGAAGGAAAGAATATCTGACATCTAGCAATCATCAGGCTGCAGCCACTCCCTGTGGTGAGCCTGAGGATGCTCAGGATGGGAAAGCACAGGATACTGGCCCCAGATAGCTGAGGAGCATATCAAAAGGAAGATTTCACTGAGCCCAAACTCCTAATCTTCCCATTCATAGAAAAGTGCTAAATTTCTTAACTTGGGATATCTGGTTTTCTTTTAAAAAGGTCTTTTGATGTTCAAACTACGTGTCCTTTGTTGTAAAACTTCTATATCACCTGGGTCCCTTGCTTTATCTCCTCAGAGTGGTTCTCTCAGGATTACTTGAGATGCTGTCTCCTGGGCTCAAAGTCTTAAATTTCCTGTCGAATAAGGCATATAACTCTCAACTTTTAGGTTCTGAATACTTTTAAAGTCAACACTTTTCTCATTTTGGTATTTTCCAGTTAGGCTTCTCTCTTCAATAGGTAATCCAGCTTCTCAGATCATGTCCTTCCTCTACCAGACAGGTTTTAATTCAGTAAGACAGGTATGGGTCCAGGATTCTGTACTTTTGAGAAATGTTTTACTTAGTCCTGATGCAGCAATTCACAGAATCACTGCTCTAGATTCTAAATTACATATAGGTAAGTATCAAGTGTGGCTTCCCTGGTGGCTCAGCAGTAAAGAACCTTCCTGCAATGCAGGAACTGCTGGATACTCAATTTGATCCCTGGGTTGGGAAGATCCCTTGGAGGAGGGCATGGCAACCCACTGCAGCAGTCTTTCCTGGAGAATACCATGGACAGAAGAGCCTGGAGGGCAATAGTCCACAGGGTCTCAAACAGTCTGACACGATTGACGTGACTTAACATGCAGCACAAATATTAAATACATTTGTTTACCACTATGTTCCAGTGCCTAACAAAGTGCTTCTTACAAAGAAAGGGCTTAATAAGATGAATGAATGGATGTGCCGACGTAAAAAATATTCACAACCTAAAAGTTGAGAGTTATGTTTTATTCTGTGGGAATTTTTAGGACTTCAAGCCTGGGATACAGCATCTCAAGTAACCCTGATAAAACCGCTCCCAGGAAGTGAGAGGAGCCAGGTTATATAGAAATTTTGCAACAAAGGGCAAGCAGTCTGAACATCAAAAGAGTATTGCTAATTAAAGAAAACTAGATAGCCCAGGTTAAGGAGTTAGGGAAGATGTAAGAGTCTGGGCTGACTGAAATCATTCCTTTCCTATGCCCCTAATCTATCTAGGGCCAGTATCCTGTTTCTAACATCCTGAGCTTCCTTGGAGCTCTCTAAAAGAAGTAGCAGGAATTTGATGGCTGCAAGATCACAGGCATTCTCCTTCCTGAGCGCCCTTAGGGATCACCAGCTCACACGGTAGGGCTACAATTGCTGGTGACTGTGACATCCTTGTTTACTGATATGGCAGGATATATATCATTTCTCAGATGAAAAAGTGAATGAATGAGTGAATAACTATTCGAAACACACGGGCTGCAGAGTTTTCTGCCTACCCTTGCCTCTGGATCTTGGCCTGAAGGGATCTTGGCCTGAGATCAATTGAAATTTCAAACGTGAAATTTCATACACAAAATTTCAAACACATTTAGGAAAAAGAATCGATAAACATTTACGTAGGACACATTTGTCAATGTGAGAAGAAAGTGACTGTTGAGTCTTTCTTAGCAAAGAGAAACAGTGAAGGTCAGAGCAGGACGATACCTGGGCCTGAGGCAGAGGGGGCTCAAAGAGAAGCAGAAGATGTTTGCAGGATGGGTACAAGTAAAAAGTCAGGACAAGAAATTTTTAAAAAACCTTGTTTTCTTGTTTTTCTGTGGAAGTTGGCATGATTTCGCCAGAGGAAGACTGCAGTGAATGTAGGGCTATTTTAGCACCATACGATTAAGAGCTGGAAATGTCAAGAGTTAATAGCCTTGAGATGTACATGAGTGAGGTAAAAGGTGACAGAAATAGCAATGGCAGTACTAAGATAGTAAATGACCAAGGAAAGTCATGAAAAGACCAGAGAAGAATAAAATCATGTAAAATAACCGCTGAGAACTCTTAAGCCACTTCACTGGGAATTTCGTAGACTTGAGTTAATCAAAAGCGGCCACATTAATGAAATGTGATTTACATATGCGGCTATGTGATGTCACTAAACACCCGTAACTGATGTACCCTGGGGACATTTGGATTGTGTATACAGTCACTGGGGGTGTAACCGTCTCCCCCACCCACCTCTCCAAACTTCTCTTGCTATTTTCATTTCAGTATCCATTCTGCGCAGTTTAAGTCGTGGGTGTGCAAAAATCCCTGAATAAGTTATATACATTCACCAAAATCGTAATACATTTCCTAAGTCTTCAAGATTTAGGGAGGGACTGCAGTCTTATGTCAGGCTCTCCCCATCCCCCAAACAGCCTTTGGAGGTGACTAACAAATTCTGCAATGAATCTGTCCTTTTGCTATTGATGGTTCTGTGTAAACTACAATATTCTGTTCCTCACTTGGGTGGAAATCAGAACCCTGGCATCTTGACGTTCTGAAGCATAAGTCCCCCGGAAATATGCTGCCCATTCTCACGCTGCACTCTGTGTGGTTACTCCTGTCTCCATTAAGGACTTAAGAGTATTCACATGGAGAGGGACAGTTATATTACCTAGTACCGCCAGTGTTGCAACATTAGTCATTTTAGCAACAGCTTGCTCGGTCGCCTCTTCTCTACCCTCTTCTAGGGAAGACCACACTCAGCACCTGAAGCTTTTGAAAAGATGAGATCAGATGGACGGCAGTGTAATAGCCACCTACACTCACAGCCCAGGGCAGGAGGTCATGTGGGGCCACACCCAGGGAGCTGCACCTGGGAATAGAGTGAGCTAGCAGCTACCGAGGAGGCCGGCTTCATAGTAACAGGAGGACCAGGTGACCCTGAGCCACACAAGAGGATGCGATTGGATTGTTTGAATAATTCTGTGGCATGGCAGAGAGTTACAGCATGCCACTCAGGGGTAAGTAGGCACTCTGCCTTCTCTTCATGTCACAGGGTTGTTCCCTAGAGGACCTTCCCGTGGGAGTAGAAATAGAGTGCGGGGAGCAGGTGGTGGAGTCATCTGAGGTCCTCCTGGTTCCAAATGGCAAGGCAGAATTTAATATTGAGTCTCTATTACAGTTGATACCAATTGATTGCTTACTGTGTACTTAATGCTGGTCTAAGAGCTTAAAATGGATTTCTTGTTTTCTCTCTACATTTTATCTCTATATGTATAAGGGAGTCCTTCAAAATTCCTCTTTCTTTAGCACTTGTGGAAATGGTGCTAAAGTTCCCATAGTGAAGGGTAGGGCTAGAATTTGAAAATTATGTATACTGCCTTCTAGTAACATCAATAATGCCAGCAAGTTGGTCTGGCCTTTTAAATACAAATTTAGCTGTAGAATCCTTGAGTTTTAAAGCTGTAATGGGCCTTAGAGATTTCATGGTACCCTGGGAAAATGATGACATAGTTCTTTTGAAGTGAAAAAATAGGACAAGATATAAGGTAAAATAATTGTGGGTCAAAATTGAACTAATGCTAATTATACACAAGCATCTTTGAAGGATCTGGGGAGCTTACTGTTATCTAAATTGCATAGTAATGATATTGTCAATACAGAAATGATAACGCATCATTAAGAAGATGTCCTACAATTGCAATGCCCCGAACGAATGTGCTTTAAGCTTAGATAACTCGAGCTTTGCTGACCTCACCAACCTGTGTTTATGAAGGCAGACATGTTACTATGAAGAGTCCGTTTTTAAGCACCTCTTCTTCTTACTTAGTCATGTGTGAAAACAATCTCTTCCCCTGAATATTCATGCTGCTCCTCAAGGAGATATCTCAAACATTCTCAGGCACAGAATTGCATTATCAGAGTAGTTCATTGAGTATCCCTCCAAAATAGTTATTCCTGGGTTTTACCATAGCCACCTGCTAGGGTTCACCCCCTGAGTCAGATACCTCAACCATATCTTACTAGCACTTGCTTTCTGCTTTCTACTAGACAGACAGATAATTCTGCCATCCATAATGTCCCTAAGCTGCCATATGGTATGTGGCAATGGGAGAAGAAAATTCCTTTTCGCAGATTTTACTCCTTTAGCATGATTCCAGACTGGTGTTGACTCTTAAACTTTGTAATGAAAGGGCTCTGATGTTTCATTTTGTTTGGTTTCCTCCTGAAAAGGTGTATGTTCCTTTTATCAGATTTCTGACATTCTAGTCATAGGATCTGTTAACAAGTGATCTTTAAACCAGTGATTAAAAGAAAAATTAAGATATAATTTACATAGAGTAAAATTTACATTTCTGGTGCACAGTTTCTATGACAAATGTTCACGGTCATGTAGCTCTCACCATAATCAAGGTATAGAGCAATACCATCACCTCCAAAAATTCTCGTTGCGCCTTTCTTGTCAAACTTTCACCTCACTTTCAGGCTCTGGTAACCACTAATCTATATCTGTCCCTATATTTTACCCTTTTGTGTGTGTCATAAATATGTGTGCTGGTTTTTTTGTTTTTATTTATAGCTAAAGTGAACATGGATCCAGTTTCCTGGGATTGTTTTACTTTATGCATAGTTATAAATGGCATAATTTCCTTCTCAAAAGTGTCTCAGTCTGGATAATAAATTAGAGGATTGTGCTACTGATAGTAATCCCCACCACCGCCACCACACACACAAACATATCCCTCCAGGGAGAACTGGACTTAAGCCAAAAGTGAGAAAAAAAAAATCTCCATGTTCTGTTCAAGCTTCTCCCTAATCCCTCTATTTGAATAACCAACAGAAAAACAAAATAAACATGAAGACAACTCAATAAATTTGGATTTTTAAATTTTAAATGAAGTTATTTTCCCAAAGTAATTTATGCATGTGGCATACTAATATTGGAATATTCAAGTGTTTAGCATATATTACAAATATTAATAAGATGGGGGCTTCTCAAGTGGCTCAGTGGTAAAGAATCCACCTGCAATGCAGAAGATGCAGGTTTGATCCCTGGCTTGGGAAACGGCAAGCCACTCCAGTATTCTTGCTTGGGAAATCCCAAGGGCAGAGGAGCCTGGTGGGCTCCAGTCCATGGGGTCACAAAAGAGTTGGATACGAGTTAGAGAATAAGCAACAATAAGGAACAAATAGGATAGACAGGGATATATATACAAGTCCTAGTTCCTTGGGTCCAATGTTTTTACTCTAAAAACACATGAACGCATCACAATTCATAAGTTTAAAATTGCTGCTTTAGTATGCCTATGTTCTTAGTTTATTAATACACAAAGGAACTTGTCACTGGAGAAAGTCTACGTGCAAACAGATCGACTACATGGCTGGACTGTGAAACAGATTATTCAGGAAGTAAAAAAGAGGAAAAGGCACTGGACTTTCTCATATCTAAGACCCATTCCAGTCTAACACAATAGTGTACCATTGATGGAAAGAAAGCAAACTTTTGATAAAGTTCAACTTGAATTTGAATTCTCAATCTGCTACTTCTTGCCTCAGCTTATGTTTCCCATTCTGTCAAACAGGGATAATACTTAACACAGACGTTAGAATTAAATGGGATAATGCGTGTAATTTGTTAGCATGGTGTCCAGCCCATAGCATTTTTTTCAAGGTAGCTATTATTAAATGGAAGAAAAGTGTTTATTAGTTGCTTTTTAGAGTTTATTAGCACTTTGAGCAATGGAAGTTGAAATGGTCCACTGAATAAGGCTTGGTGAAATGCTGCAATTCGACTTTGATTTTTGTCTTGCAGGAGTGAGCTATTTTAAGTTTTTCATTCCATTTAGAAGCACGTAGGGTGGAGCATAAAATTCCACTAGCTGTGCTTTGTCAGAGACTGCAGGAGCCCACACAAGAAGCATCCCTAATATTTTCAGAGCCCCGGGCAAGAGTATAGGCGGGACCCCACATACAAGTCATCTCAGTGCTTAATGATTATAAACTAAGCTGACAACCTGCTAAATAAAATATATTCTAGCTTCCGACATTATCAAATACATTCATAACCATATGAACAACCAGGTTTGAATTTAGGATTCTTGAACTCCTCGGAGTTCTATGCTAGAACACGGCAGCATGAGGAAACCTGTGCCCAGGTGCCCACCCCTCTACCATGCACCCCTCTTTTCTGGTCCACCTGGACTCCATCCTTCACCATGATGGGCACCACAAGCACCTGGTCTGATCATGCAAGCTTTGTCACAAAGGGCCAGCCCTTGGGTATCCCTGAGACCTAAGGATATCGCATAGGAGATCCCATCAACCTTTGGGAAGATGAACCAAGGGAAAAGCACCAAGCCACTCCTGGAAATAGCAACAAGGACATGTTTTTCCATAGAATATGGACCTTGGCCTTGAAGTCTCATTTCCTGTAGGGAGTGGTACAACCAGAAGAAATACTGTCAGAAAAGTCATGCCCAGTCTCTTGCTCAGGGTCTGAAAGCAATGCCAATTTTATATGAAGGCGTTCTGAGCAATGAAATGTGGGAGGAGGTGAAGCAGACAATTTCTAGGTCTGTTCTTTAAAACTTTTAACAAGATGGTCCCATTCTCTCTTCATTCATCAACTGGCCAGAGGCAAAGGATCTAAAAAAACATTCTGAGGGTCCAGGGTACGGCAGAGTCATTAGCTGGAAAGAGCCTGGATTCCTAAGTTCAGTTCAGTTCAGTCGCTCAGTAATGTCTGACTCTTTGCGACCCCATGGATGCATCAGCTCCTGGAGTCTATTCAAACTCATGTCCATTGAGTCAGTGATGCCTTCCAACTATCTCATCCTCTGTCATCCCCTTCTCTCCCTGCCCTCAATCTTTCCCAGCATCAGGGTTATTTCAAATGAGTCAGTTCACATCAGGTGGCCAAAGTACTGGAGTTTCAGCTTCAGGATCAGTCCTTCCAATGCATATTTAGGACTGATTTCCTTTAGGATAGACTGGTTGGATCTCCTTGCAGTCCAAGGGACTCTCAAGAGTCTTCTCCAACACCACAGTTCAAAAGCATCAATTCTTCAGCATTTCTTCAGCACTCAGCTTTCTTTATAGTCCAACTCCCACACCTATACATGACTACTGGAAAAACCATAGCTTGACTAGACAGACCTCTGTTGGCAAAGTAATGAATGTCTCTGCTTTTTAATATGTTGTCTAGGTTGGTCATAGCATTTCTTCCAAGGAGCAAGTATCTTTTAATTTCATGGCTGCTGTCACCATCTGCAGTGATTTTGGAGCCCCCCAAAATAAAGTCTCTCACTGTTTCCATTGTTTCTCCATCTATTTGCCATGAAGTGATGGGACCAGACGCCATGATCTTAGTTTTCTGAATGCTGAATGTTAAGCCAACTTTTTCACTCTCCTCTTTCACTTTCATCAAGAGGCTCTTTTGTTCTTCTTCACTTTCTGCCATAAGGTTGGTGTCATCTGTATATCTGAGGTTATTGATATTTCTCCTGGCAATCTTGTTTCCAGCTTGTGCTTCATCCAGTCCAGCATTTCTCATGATGAACTCTGTGTATAAGTTAAATAAGCAAGGTGACAATATACAGGCTTGACATACTCCTTTCCCTATTTGGAACCAGTCCGTTGTTCCATGTCCAGTTCTAACTGCTTCTTCCTGACCTGCATACAGATTCTCAAGGGGCAGGTCAGGTGGTCTGGTATTCCCATCTCTTTCAGAATTTTCCACAGTTTGTTGTGATTGACACAATCAAAGGCTTTGGTATAGTCAAGAAAGCAGAAGTAGATGATTTTCTGGAACTCTCTTGCTTTTGCAATGATCCAGCAGATGTGACAATTTGATCTCTGGTTCCTCTGCCTTTTCTAAATCCAGCTCGAACATCTGGAAGTTCGCAGCTCACGTATTACTGAAGCCTGGCTTGGAGAATTTTGAGCATTACTTTGCTAGTGTGTGAGATGAGTGCAATTGTGCAATAGTTTGAGCATTCTTTGGCATTGGCTTTCTTTGGGTTTAGAATTAAAACTGACCTTTTCCAATCCTGTGGCCACTGCTGAGTTTTCCAAATTTGCTGGCATATTGAGTGCAGCACTTTCACAGCATCATCTTTTAGTATATGAAATAGCTCAACTGGAATTCACCTCCACCTCAATTATCACCTTCATCAGCTCTGTTCATAGTGATGTGACTTTATCAGCTCTGTTCATAGGGATGTGACTAAGGCCCATGTGACTTTGAATTCCAGGATGTCTGGCTCTAGGTGAGTGATCACACCATTGTGATTATCTGGGTCGTGAAGATCTTTTTTGTTCTTCCATGTATTCTTGCCAGAATCTTGGATCTGAATCCCTAAATCTCAGCATAAAGCAGAATTCCTCCCCAGCTCAGAGAAAGAGTTTTTGTGTTGAGTCACTGTAATTGTGCATGTGTGTGGTGAAAGTGAAAATGTTAGTCACTCAGTCCTATCCAACTCTTTGCGATCCCATAGATTATAACCCACCATGCTCCTCTGTCAAGGAGCTCTCCAGGCGAGAGTCCTGGAGTGAGTTGCTGTTTCCTTTTCCAGGGGATCTTTTCCACCCAGAGATTGAACCCAGGTCTCCTGTATTTCAGGCAGATTCTTCACGATATGAGCCCCCAGTGTGCGTGTTAGTAGTTACCATGCCCTGCCCAACACATATCTACTATCCCAGAGATTTCTTCTGGATGCATCTCTTCCCTGTTGCTGTTGTCAAAAGGTCCCTAAGTTGGGTTGGACTCTTTGCAACCCCATGGGCTGTAGCCTGCCACACTCCTCTGTCATGGCTGGAGTCGTCATCCACAGTGATTCTGGAGCCCAAGAAAATATTTCTTGCCTAAACGCTCCTGCGTGCACACTAAATCACTTCAGTCGTGTCTGACTCTTTGTGACTCCATGGTCCGTAGCCCGCCAGGCTCTTCTGTCCATGAGATTTTCTAAGCAAGAATACTATGTGCTTCCAATTCTGTATCCTTTCAGTAAACAAACAAAAAGACTTTCATTGTGAATGAATGGATGGATGAATGAATGAACAAGGAGAATTGCGAAATGAATTAATTAACAATTGACTAAGGATCCAGTAGCTTCCCCTGATAGGCTAATGTCAGATTCAAGCATATATTACTCAAAATAAAAAAAAATCAAACCATTAAGCCCAAGTTTTTCCTCCCTGTGTTGTTCTTATTTTCAGATTAATAGTTGCCAATTGTGACACAATTAGTAACGAGCATACTTTCCGTTTTGCCTCTGCCTCCTTTCCTTCCCAGCCCCTAGTTTTCAGGTAACGGTCCTGATTATTTTTCTTCACATATCCCCTTCATCTTATCCATATGATTAAAAAGGGAACAGTGGTAATTTTTCTTGCTGGACTCAGACTCCTGGATGCGATTTATAGACAACAGACAGACAATAGACACTCCAGGCTGGATTAATCGAAAGCCATCCGTGAAAATTAAAAATTGAGGGAATATGAGAGTCTCGGTTTGGCTGAGTGATGAAGTCATAAACTAAGCTGAGAAATGGAGTATTTCCTGCCATATCAGTAAACAAGGGTGTCACAGTCATCCTAGATTCCAGCCTTCCAGGGCAACCGGGAAGAAGAATACCTGCCATGCAGTAGCTCTCAGACTGCCCCCACTCCCTACAGTAAGTGAGGAACTAAGGATGTGAAAAATCAAATCACAGGATGCTGGCTGGCCCCAGATAGCTGAGAAGCATATGAAAGGAACGATTTCAGCGAGCCCAGACTCTTGCATCTTTGGATACACAGAAATCCACTAAATTCCTTAACTTGAGATATCTGGTTTTTCTCAAAATAACAAAAGTCTTTTGATGTTCTACCTACCAGCCCCTTCTTACAAACTTCTATGTAACCTGGCTCCCACCCCTCTACGCCACCTCGTCGGAATAGTTCTTTCAGGGTTACTTGAGATGTTGCCTCCCAGGCTTGAAGTCCTCAAAGTTTTCACCAAATAAAACATAACTCTCATCTTCTAGGTTGCGACTGTTTTGTTGAAGTGGACAGAGTCAAGTTTGAGGGTGTTCATATCCCACCAAGTGGGAAACCTGGAAGGAGAGAGAAAACCCAAACAATAACAACAGATGTGCAAAGAGAAACAGAGATGGAAGATCAAAAAGCACACTTCTTGGGGTCCTTCTCATTTTACAGCCCTTGGCCTCTCTCTGTTCCTGATGTCCATTTTCAGCCCTGTCCTTTAGGTCTGTGAGAACAGCTTCTATTAAAAAGAGAGAGAGAGAGAGAGAGAGAGCTCTCTTTTGGATAACTGACATGCATGCAGCTTGTGTTACCAGCCATCAAAATAGAACTGAAGACAACAAAAACAAAACACAGTATGTGATATCTGAAGGGGCAAAACCCCACTTTCCATATTTCATCCTTTTCCCATACCTATCTGGACCATAAACATTTATGTCACCTTGAAATTATTCAAAGCAGTCAACCCTTTTTGTCAAAGACACGAGAGGCAAAGTGTTCCATCTTTGAAGTTATACTGCCTTTACCACCAGAAAAAAATACATCTGCTAAATTTATTTTCCACAGAGCAACATAATAAAAGAGTAAGTGTCTTTGTAGGGAAAAATAATATAGGAAGATAATTAAATCTCAGGGGCGGTTTTTTTTTTGGTCTAATGCAGTTTTTCTCAAAAAGAAAAACAAGCATCAAAGCTGCCCCCAAAGACACTTTCCAACCTGCCATTGCCACGAACATGAAGTTGAGAAATGAGAATTCTGTGCTTGGTTTGTTCCCTCTTTTCATGAAAAAGAGGCTTAATATTCATAGGGGATAGAGTAGAAAGAAAAAAACCTCTGCTGTTATTTCCAAGGGTTGAAATGCTTCTCGCCACCTAAGGTGTTCGTCTTTACAAAGATGGTTGCTAGGGAGTTGGATGATTTGAGGGAATATTTTTGAATGTTTATAAAACTAAAGAGTGGCATCATTGGCAAATGCACTTACTGGCAGAACTGAGCCAATTAGCTGATGCTGCTAAAGTGACTGCACACTGAAGGGACAAACATGTAATGATATTTGCTGCTGGAGTTTCTTAAACTCTCAATAGTTAAATCTCAGATAAAAATGGTGATAGATTCTCTCCCTATCTCAGGACACTTTGAGTGTTCATGAGGTTATAAAAACATGTAGGAGAGCATCTTTAGGTGATTCTGACATGTTCCCTACTTTTTCCTGGATAAAATAAATGACAGGATCTGCTTTCCTAGAGGCCAGAGATGATTTTGTATAATAAGAAAAGGCCTAGCAATGTGTCTGTACATCACATATGTCTGTACAATTCATCTGTAATTCTCATTTTAATTTTCTTTCTCACACAGTTCCCTAGCTAGTATTTTCAAAGACAATGATGGCCACCAGTTATATTTATAGGGACAATATTATTTTGTTTTTAAAAAGCAGAAGAAAATTGTCTATGCAGATAATTCAACAAATAAGCAAGCCACTTCAGTATTCTTGGCTTGAGAACTCCATGAACAGTAAGAAAAGGCAAAATGATAGGATACCAAAAGAGGAACTCCCCAGGTCAGTAGGTGCCCANGGGAATCAGCTGATTTATATGACAAAGAACCAAGAGAGACAGGCTGAAGACACACCAATGCCTCGACAGCAACCGCTGCCTCCTACTCCGCTGAGACCACCACAGCTGTCAGCGCTAATTTCCCCCTTCCTGCCCAAGATACGAGAGCGTTGCTGTCTGCCGTCTGTCATCTCCTTCGCCGCCGTCCATCCCATTCCAGAGGAATGCCGGGCCCCTCTCACGCTCAAGGCAGAGCCAGTATCTTTTGGATCCCATCCTTTCACATCTCCCAAGAACTTTGTTCCATCAGTCATCCTTTGTCTTTTTCTGTCTCCAGCTTTTCCCTCTGGACTAACTCTTTCCCCTTAGCATATAAATAAGCTGAACTTTCTGCCATCTTGGGGAAATAAGTAGAAATTAGAAATGAGAAAAGAACACAAACAACTGCTTGAGTGTCCACTATTTCCCAAAATAAAAAATGCTTGAGTTTCCACTACATTTCTCACTGTGGATGTAAAACAGACTTCTTGCCACAAACATGTAAACCATTCACCTATCTATTCAACAAATATTTACTGGGTGCCCACTACGAACAAAGAGTAGAATATACACCGTAAACAAAAAAGTTTCTAGCCTCATGAAATGTAAATACTATCAAAGATGGGGAATACAGATAACAAAGATATATACACGCACATACAAATCCACACATACAAGTCATAGTAAGTGCTTAGAGAAAAGCAAAGTGAAAGGTTGTTGTTGAATCACGATGCCGGGATTCTTGGCCCCCGGAGGAGAAGAATTCAATCCGGGGCCAGAGACGAGGCTTGATCGTTCAGAGCTTTTGTGTAATAAAAAAGTTTTATTAAAGTATAAAGGAGATAGAGAAAGCTTCTGACATAGGCATCAGAAGTGGGCAGAAAGAGTACCCCCCTGCTAGTCTTCAGCTGGATGTTATATAGTCACAAGCAGCCTGTTAATGAAAGAAAGGAATGTCTCAAAACTCCGAATGGCACCAGGCCCCTCACCCATAAGATGTATTTTGGGATAATCTTGGGACCAAATGGTTTATCTTGGGCCATAAAATGATTAACTTGAATCTTGAAGAAGGGCAGATCACCATACAAATAGTTTCATTTACATAGATTAGAGGAAAAATATCGTAGTATAACACACTGGTTTATCAAGTAGGTTCTGAACCAGTCCATTCTGAAGGAGATCAGCCCTGGGATTTCTTTGGAAGGAATGATGCTAAAGCTGAAACTCCAGTACTTTGGCCACCTCATGCGAAGAGCTGACTCATTGGAAAAGACTTTGATGCTGGGAGGGACTGGGGGCAGGAGGAGAAGGGGATGACAGAGGATGAGATGGCTGGATGGCATCACTGACTCAATGGACGTAAATCTGAGTGAACTCCGGGAGCTGGTGATGGACAGGGAGACCTGGCATGCTGTGATTCATGGGGTTGCAAAGAGTCGGACACGACTGAGGGACTGAACTGAACTGAGCCCAAAAGGCGGAATCGACTTGAAGACAGAGTTTGGGGTAAATGCATAGTACATTAGCATAGCTTAAGATAAACATTTCCATAAGAAAAAGGCATTGGTTAACTTCTGGTGAAACCAGGTGTCATTATGGCAACACAGAATCTTAAGAGAAACCTCCTTTTAAATTTGTATAGAGAAGGAAAAAATATCGCTAGTTTGTGTCCTCCTGCGGCTTAAGAGAGATAAAAATGACTGACACTTGCAGGCTATTTCCTCCGTTTGGAGACCCCTGGCCTTCCTGCCTGTTACCCTCTCAAAAGCAGGACAGAGAGTCACAGGAGGTGCTATCTTAGATAGACAGGTGGGAAAGGCCTCCCAAAGAAATGACATTTGTGCAGGAACTTCAGTAACGGGACAAGTACCAAGGTCCTGGGGCAGAAGCATACTTGACTCGTTCAAGAAATAGCAGGGAAGCAAGCCTGGCTGGAACAGAATGAGCTGGGGAACAGAGGTGAGAAATCAGGTCAGAGGTGATACCAGGACCACCTCATAAGAACTATGATTTCATCCTAAGTCTCATGGCAAGTCACTGAAGGGCTCTGAGAGGAGTGTAACAATGTCTGACTTCAGACTCAGTTGAGAGGAGAATGCCAATTACCACACCGGGAGATGAAGAAGTACGTTGACAAAGGGTAACTGGGCAAACACAAAGAAGGACACCTCCCACTGGATACGAGTGACGGCAGGCTTCTCAAAGGGAGTGATGTCCCAACAGAATACTAAAGGACAAGTTAGAGTTAGCAAGAAAGCAGCAGAGAGTAAAGGGGGTGGAAATGGAGGCCATGATGTAGAAAAGTCAGAGGAGTTTTGAAAAGGTTTGGTATTTGGTACAACTATCAAAGTCAAAACATATTTTATAAAAATATACCACTGATAATGTCTGCCCAATAAAAAGACATCAGGGAACAAGCCGAATAAAATATTTGCATGACCTTTGTGGAAAAAAATTATAAAATCAGTGCCTAAATATTAAAGAAGGCCTATTTAACCAGAAACATAAAGCTAACTAAATGGACAGAAGACCCAATATTTACAATGTATATTCCCCCCCCCTTAAAATCAAAATCCCAACAAATGCACCCAAAGACATGTGCAAGAACTCCACAGCAGCATGATTCGTAATAGCCTCAAACTAAAACAAACTAAATATCCATCAAAAGTAAAAGCAGGCAAACTACAATCATGAAACAGTTTATGAAGCAATGAAAATAAACTATCGCCACACACAGTTCAACACAAAAATTTCAAAAGCATAAAAGAAGCCGACTCCGTTCACATCAAGCCTGCGTGCACGCTATCGCTCAGTTGTGTCCAGCTCTTTGTGACCCCATGGACTGTAGCTGCCAGGCTTCTCTGCTCACGGGGTTCTCCAGCGAGAACACTGGAGCGGATACCCATTCCCTTCTCCAGGGGATCGTCCTGACCCAGGGATTGAACCCAGGTCTCCTACACTGCAGGTTAGCGTCTGAGCCACCAGGGAAGCCCCAAGTTTAGAAACAAACAACGCCAACTCATTAGCTAACCTATTATAAGTCAGGACGGTAGTTTTCCCTGGGCAGGAAGAGAGAATACTGATTGGGAAGAAGCACAAGGGTGTTTCTGGGGTGCTGGAAATGTTTTATTTCTTCCTTAAGTAGTAATTATGCATGTATATTCACTTTATGATAACTCAACAACCACAATGCTAACAATTTGTGTTCTGTATCAATGTTATACTTTGATAAAATGGAAATGTACTAATGTCTCCAATTTACTTTGAAATGCATCCAAAAATAAGGTGGATTGATGCACTGAGGGACAGATCTATTATAAAGAAAATATTATAAAATGTTAACGGTAGAATCTGAGTGATGGATATAAAGGTGTGCATTGTAAAACTCTCTACTTCATCATATGTTTGAAATTCTTCATTTGGAAGAAAAAAACTCAATGAGTTTTCTTATAGCATTTCACAAGCTAATTCTAAAATTATAGAAAATTAAAAGGGCAAGATTAGCCAAAACGATTTGGCTCCCCAATTAATATTAAGTATTACACAAATGTGTATATAGGTTTACAAAGTGAGAAATATTACTACATAGGGAGAAGCAAAGAAGTAGGAAAAAAAACCAGAACATAATTATGGTAGTCCAGGCAGGAAATGCTGGGCTTACAGTGATCATCTAAACTTATTATTTCTCCATTTTATAAGAAATAGTACAATTATAAGAAACTTCCAAGAGACATAAAATAAAGTAAGGATCTATGAAGACCTTCGTTCAAATCATGCAATTCAATAATTCTATATCTACTCACCATTCTTCCGCTCACTAAGTGGAGGCAAATTGGGATTCCTGCCAGGGTGGAGGCCTAGGGTCAGCTCGGGCTGCAAGGAGAGCTCCTGCAGTTCATTGGCAACAGCCTCGCTCTGGGGGCTGGGAGCCGCGGACAGGGACAACAGAACGGGTTCATCGTCATTCTCGCCGGCCCCTCCTCCGTCCAGCCCATTCACAGCAATGACGGAAGGGGGCAGGCACACTACACTGGAGAAATCCACCTTGGCTTTCGTGATGGCAACCTGGAAACGGAAAAGGAAACGAAAAGTTCAGATGTGGAAAAGGGACAATTCCACTGAGTACAGAATGCTGAATACTAATATTATATTACTGGTGCGCTGCCACTATTCTTAAAAAGGTTTTTGTAAAGTAAGCTAGCATTATTATTAAATTAATATTTACTGTGCTCACAGAGTGCATGAGATTTCAAGTCTGGCAACTGTCCTCAACTATATCACTCAGGAAGGCAATGTACAATTGAAGTAAGACCAACGCACAAACATGTTGATATATGGCAAAAACCATCACAATATTCTAAAGTAATTATCCTCCAATTAAAATAAATAAAATACTATAGAAATAAAAAACCCAACGCATACACACGTCTCATAGGATAAAAGGCAACAGTAGCAAGGAGAAAGGGCTGTGAGATCACACTTACCTTGCAACTACTAAGGAAAAATATCTTGAGAAATAATACTTAATGAGTACAGATATTAAAGTATATTGTACCAACTTAATCTGGTGGAGAAAATTTCTTTAAGAATTCCTTAACCACTAGATTCCACTTAGAAATATGGAGATATCTGTTTGATAACGGATAATTGCTCAAATTTTTAAAAATTTTTACACAACTTTTAAAGGTTACTTTCCATCTAAATACTGGCTATATTCCCCATTTTGTACACTACATCCTTGATCCTATCTGACACCCAATAGTCTGTACCTCCCATTCCTCTTCCATCTATATTGCCTCTCCACCCCCAACTAGCCTCCACTGGAAACCACCAGCTTATTCCCTGTGTCTGTGAGTCTGCTTCTTTTTTGTTATATTCACTAGTTGGCTGCATATTTTTAGATTCCACATGTAAGTGATATCGTACAGTACTTGTCTTTCTATGACTTATTTTACTTAACAAAATGCCCTCCAAGTCTGTCCATGTTGCTGCAAATGGCCCCCCCAAAAAAACTGTTCTTTTTCATGGCTGAATAGTGTTTCACTGTGTGTGTATACATATATGTACATGTGTACATGTATGTGTACGTGTGTGTGTGTGTATCACGTCTTCTTTATCCACTCATCTGTTGATAGGCACTTTGGTTGTTTCCATATCTTGCCAAGTGTAAATAATGCTGTTGAGGTGCATAAGAACACTGAGGTGCAAATTATCTTTTCAAAGTAGTGCTTTTGGTTTTTAGCTCAAATATTTTAACCTACCTGAATATTTAATCATAGTACCCAGGAATGGGACACTAAAAAGTGAAACACATGGCAACATAAGAAAAAGATCTTTAAAAATGAACAAGAATACAAATAACATGAAAGTCTTTCCAAAAACATGAGAATTAACGGTTAAGGGAATTAAGATTATATTCACCCATCAAATCCTGTGGAATTATGAAGATGATTTTTTCCAAAGCATTTAAAATGCAGAAAATGTTTATTTAAAGTTTTAAAAAGTAAGATATAAAAATATTACACAGGGGGGAAAAGACCATAAAGAGTCAATCAGTCACGTCCAACTCTTTGTGACTTCATGGACTGTAGCCCGCCAGGTTCTGTCCATGGGATTTCCCAGGCAAGAATACTAGAGTGGGTTGCCATTTCCTTCTCCAGGGGAGCTTCCCAACCCAGGAATCAATCCAGGGTCTCCTGCATTGCAGGCAGATTCTCTACCTACTGAAGCCATGAGGAAGTCTACCAAAACACAAAATGGGTTTTGTTTGTTGGACTATGGAAATTTTTACTTTTAGTTTCCGAATTTTCTCTAAAACATATATTGTTTTTATAATGAAAAGGCTGTAATTCTTAATCTAAAAAGAGGACCTCGGGGCTCCCTGAAGACTTTAGTGAGGACTTGCATCCAATGTGCTTCAGATGAAGAAATCACCAAAATATTTGAAAGCCATGAAGTGAAGAAAGACATTGAAAACTAAAAGGATCATCACATCCACCTTTATGTAAAGCTTTCACTGNGCAATTTGATCTCTGGTTCCTCTGCCTTTTCGAAAACCAGCTGGAACATCTGGAAGTTCACGGTTCATGTATTGCTGAAGCCTGGCTTGGAATTTTGAGCATTACTTTACAAGCATGTGAGATGAGTGCAATTGTGCGGTAGTTGAGCATTCTTTAGATGTGTATAAGAGACAGCTGTAGTCTGATCCTCATAAAATACAAAGGAAAGGAAATGATCCAGGTAAGAGCAATTAAAGGGGGAGGGGTTTGACATTAAGAACAGGGATATTAAGAAGGACTATCTACTCCAAAAAGGATGAAAGAGAGTGAGTGAGGGATGTTCAAAAGAAAAAAAATATATTAGGTACGCAATAGTCTAAGAGATAGTATGGGCAAACACTGGAAAACAACTGTTAAAGGGTTTGAAAACTTTTAGGAATTATATAATAACAAATGCCTAACAAGAAAATCCAGAATCTGACCTTCAAAGAATTTTGCCCATCGTGTCTATGATTTACCATCATTTAAGCCATGTCTCTATGTGTACCAGGAGAAAACAATTGTTATACATGATAAATCCATCTGGTTTGTTTGCTAATAGCATGTTTGCTTTCCTTAACAGGAGCCTTTTCAGACTAAAAAATTCAATTTCATGATATGCAAAAATCCTTTCAGGGGAGAAGAGCTCTGTGGGGGGGGTGTGGGCCCGGTCTCCATGTACCACGTGGAGGAGCTGCAGCCTGGCTCCAGGAAACCTGAGTGCCCAGCCTCTCCCTGAGCCCCGTCTGCCCCTGCCCTCCGCCACCCCTGCATCTGCAGCCCTTCCCCAAACTCCGTGGGACAGACCCTGAGCTCTCCATCCCCAGACAGGCTCTGGGCAGTGGGGTGTGGGCTTAGGGTCTACCAAAAGTCACTGAAGCTCATGACTGAGCCACATCTTTCCTTGTCCCCTGCAGGAGAGAGAAACCAATCAAGAGGCCCAGAGCCTGAGTCTAGGTGTTTCTCAGACATGCTGTGTGGCCTCAGGTCCCATCTTTGGGTTCCAGTCTATTTTGTCAAGTGAAGAGGCCAATTTAGATTTCTAGCAATGGGGCACGGACCAGGTAGTCTGAATGTTTCTTAGCTATATAACACCTAGAAATGCTGGATAAAACTTAACAAGGGTTTTAAATGCATAGCTGAACTAACAAGAAAGTAGAGAAACCCCTGGCTCCAGGAATGAGGCAGGAACTAGGAATCAGAGTGGTGAGATGAAAGTAGTCAAGATGCTGTGCAGCACGGGGTTGGCTCTGGGGAAGCTGCCGGTCTTGGTGGCCATACAGCTTAGGTTTTAATGTCCACAGAGGACAGAAAAGGAGGCTTTGAGTCTGACAGGACTGAAACTTCTCTGTAAAGTTGGATTCAATTTCACTAAAGTATAAATCAGTGAAATTTTAGATTAAAAAAACCTGGGGGGTGCGGTAATCCTTTGAGACTCAAACTCCTTAGGACAGAATCCTCAATCACCCTGAAACATGAGCATGCTCACACAGACACACAAATGCACATAGATGATGGCACTGAGGAGTTTAAACACACACACGCGTGCACGCGCGCGTGCGCGCGCACACACTCTCTCTCTCTCTCTCCCCCAACCCCCCCAAATGAGTCCTAAGGAAAGCAGGAGCAAGGCAGTACCCAAACTGCAACTTTAGGGCAGTGAAGAGACACTGGAATATTACTCTGCCACAAAAAAGGAGGAAATACTGCTATCTGCAAAAGTATGGAGAGACCTTGAGCACATCATGCTAAGTTAAATAAATCAGACAGAAAAAGACAAATATATGAAATCTAAAAAACAAAACAAAAATTAAAACTCACACACAAAAAGATCACATTTGTAGTTACCAGAAGTGGGGGTGGGAGGCGGAAGAATTGGATGAAGGTTGTCAAAAATACAAACTTCCAATCATAAGTAGAGCTAACACTGTTTATATGTTATTTTAAAGTTTTTAAAGGAGTATATCCTAAGAGCTCTCATCACACAGAAGAAAAAAATTTTTCATTTATATGAGATGATGAATGTTAACAAAACTTATCATGGTAAACATTTCACAGTATATGTAAGTCAAGTCATTATGTACACCTTACACCTTAAACTTACACAGTGCTATATTACCCATTATATCTCAATAAAACTAGGAAAAGACATTTGCTAAGTCATTATAGACTATATGAGTTTATACCTCTCATTAGAAAAGGAGAAATTTAACTGAGATAGTTAACAGCTGTGTGTGTACACAGCAGATAGACCCTGCAAATAGTATTTGCACATTTAACATCCACTTGATAAACACTTGTCCGTAAGACAAAAGCAAATGAAAGACGCTTAAAACTGGGGACCAAGACAGGCAGGTCTCGAGGAAAAGCTGAATGATATAAGAAGATTGGACAGGAATCAGCAAACCTCATTCAAGTACTCCAGGTAAGCTGCTGGGGTAGAATCATACTTTAATATAAAAAGTTCATAACAAAACAGCAAAATCTCCGTATTTCAGACTTCACTGATATCAGTGAGTCTCCAAACAAGTATGAGATTAAGAAAAATTGTATGCTACTTGAGGGAGAGGTAGGATAAAAGAATGCCAGTTATTTTATAGTGTTTACTAGATTAAGAGAAAAACTAAAATACTGCCTCATAATGTATAATTCTTAACACAATTACAAAAGAGACTAACACATAACACAGTCAATGTTAATATGTAAATGTTAACATTTCTCATTTCAAATGAGAATACATTTCAAATGTATTTCTCATTTCAAATGAGCTATTTTTGCATTTAAAATGCCCTGGCAGTAGTGTTTCTCAATGTGGAGTTTCAGCTTTGTAAGATGAAAAATTTCTAGAGATCTATTGGACAATAATGTGAATATACTTAACACTACTGAGCTATCCACTTAAAAATTATTAAGATGGTAACTTTAGTATCATATGTTTTTACCACAATAATTTTGAAATAGCTTGGCAAGATCTCTGCTTAAGAAATAATTTACTAAACTAACCCATATTAGTCAGAGTTTGAAAGAATAAATTGTCTATTCTTTAAATTCAGTTCAGTCGCTCAGTTGTGTCTGACTCTTTGCGACCCCATGAATTGCAGCATGCCAGGCCTCCCTGTTCATCACCATCTCTCGGAGTTCACTCAGACTCATGTCCATCGAGTCCGTGATGCCATCCAGCCATCTCANGTGGTCATGTATGGATGTGAGAGTTGGACTGTGAAGAGGGCTGAGTGCCGAAGAATTGATGCTTTTGAACTGTGGTGTTGGGGAAGACTCTTGAGCGTCCCTTGGACTGCAAGGAAATCCAACCAGTCCATTCTGAAGGAGATCAACCCTGGGATTTCTTTGGAAGGAATGATGCTAAAGCTGAAACTCCAGTACTTTTGCCACCTCATGAGAAGAGTTGACTCATTGGAAAAGACTCTGATGCTGGGAGGGATTGGGGGCAGGAAGAGAAGGGGACGACAGAGGATGAGATGGCTGGATGGCATCATGGACTCGATCGACGTGAGTCTGAGTGATCTCTGGGAGATGGTGATTAACAGGGAGGCCTGGCATGCTGTGATTCATGTGGTCACAAAGAGTCAGACACGACTGAGTGACTGAACTGAACTGAAGCAAAGCAAAATAAACATTTCTCATGATATGTAAAGATATGATTCACTGACTCCCCTGATCACCACTTTTCATTGTCCCTCTTCCTACTACATGTCATCCATATCCTGTTTTCCTTGTGATTAGGAAAAAAAAAAAAAGTTATGTGACTATGAAATGGATAATTAGTGAGTGTCACCAGCTGGGTTCTCTGGGACTAGACTGAGGAATTTAGAGTCTTTAGGGAGGTTCTTCAGGGTTTAGGATTCTCTACAGAGAAAGGAACAGAGCAGGGTTGGGTGGAGAAATAACTAGGAAACTACTTGCAATCTCATGCAATCTCAGTGGATGCCGCTGGTAAGTCTGTGGGGAGTGTGGACTGAAAAAAAAGAAAAAAAGATTAGCCTAAAAGTTGAGAGTTACATTTTATGTGGCAGGTGGTGTAAGGGGGCAGCAGAGTATGAGATGGTTAGATGGCATCACCGACTCAATGGACATGATTTTGGGGAAACTCTGGGGATAGTGGAGGACAGAGGAGCCTCGCATGCTGAGGACATGGGGTCACAAAGAGTCAGACACAACTTAGTGGCTGAACAAGATCCCCAACAACAGAGGGCTTCAAGCCTGAGAGGCAGCCTATCAGATACTCTAAGGGACTGCTTTCAAGAGGTAAGGGAGGAGCCAAGACACATAGGAGTTTGGTAACTTTTTTCAGAATTTTCCCAACAAGTAGTTGGGACATCAAAAGATTACTGTTGGCTAAAGAAGACTGGAGTTCTCAAGTTAATGAATATAGTGATTTTCTATGTATAGAAAGATGCAACTCTTTGAGCTCAGTGAAATCAGCCCTTTCATATTGCACCTCAGCTATCTGGGGCCAGTATCCCATGTTTTCTCATCCTGAGTGCCCTCAGAGTGCACCCTAGGGGGAAGATAATGATTGCAGTGTCTTATGCGTTGAGGGTTATTGTTCTTGTTCAGTCTCTCAGTCTGGCTCTTTGTGATCCCATGAACTGCAGCACAAGGACGGAGTTGATCCAAACTCATGTCCATTAAGTCAGTGATGCCATCCAATCATCTCATCCTCTGTCATCCCCTTTTCCTCTCACCTTCAATCTTTCCCAGCATCAGGGTCTTTTCCAATGAGTCAACTCTTTGCATCAAGTGGCCAAAGTACTGGAGCATCAGCTTCAGCATCAGTTCTTCCAATGAATATTCAGGACTGATTTCCTTTAGGATGGACTGATTTGATCTCCTTTCAGTTCAAGGGACTCTCAAGAGTCTTCTCCAACACCACAGCTCAAAAGTATCAATTCTTCAGCGCTCAGCCTTCTTTATGGTACAACTCTCACATCTATACATGCCTACTGGAAAAACCGTAGCTTTGACTATATGGATTTTTGTTGGCAAAGTGATATCTCTGCTTTTTAATATGCTGTCTAGGTTTGTCACTGCTTTTCTTCCAAGGAGCAAGTGTGTTTTAATTTCATGGCTGCAGTCATCATCCTCAGTGATTTTGGACCCCAAGAAAATAAAGTCTGTCATTGTTTCCACTGTTTCTCCATCTATTTGTCATGAAGTGATAAGACTGGATGCCATGATCTTAGATTTTTGAATACTGAGTTTTAAGCCAACTTTTTCACTCTCCTCATTCACCTTCATCAAGAGGCTCTTCAGTTCCTCTTCACTTTCTGCTATTAGGGTGGTGTGATTCATGGGGTTGCAAAGAGTCGGACACGACTGAGCGACTGAACTGGGCTGAACTGAATCTGCATATCTAAGGTTATTTATATATTCCTGGCAACCTTGATTCCAGGTTGTGCTTCATCCTGCCCAACATTTCTCATGAAGTACTCTGCATACAAGTTAAATAAGCAGGGTGACAATATACATCCTTGATGTACTCCTTTCCCTCATAGCTCTTCCCTACAGAATACAAGACTCCAGGGCTGGGCTTGATGGTGGACATCCTATTTCCATCCTGAGTTCCCTCAGGGCTCATCACCAGGGCAACTGTAATATGATAGCTTGATGGCTACAACATCCTTTGTTTCCTGACATGGCAAGCAATATTTTTCGTTCAAAGGAGCTCTGAAGTGTGGTTGACTTTTCAGAGCTCTTCTGAGTGGATCAGCGGTGTGGGGCTTTTATACTCCCATGTAAACCAGTCATGGATGCTAAAAGCCCAGGGAGGAAGGGGCATACCAACTTGGCCAAAGTGGCCCTCTTCATTAGAGGCAATCTCTGAAATGGGCTCTCAGCTTCAGCAACTGGGAGAGTAAGTTTATCATTCTTGAAGGAATGGCATAACAACCCAGCACCCTTCATCTAACAGGGAAAAACACTTTTGACTAAATAGCAATGACTTGCACCAAACAGTATAGGTAGCTATCTGTCTAGTATTTACTCGTAACAAACTCTGTGCCCAACCCTGCAAAAATACAGTGGGAAGAAAATCCAATCAGTACAGGATATTTTGTTTGAAACACAAATTTATTCCTGAAGCAAAACCAAAGTACCGGGCAGGACACTACAAAGTTGTAGCTGAGGAAAAGGTACTTGGAGAAGATGGTGACAAATCTTACTGAAATTAGTAGGAATGAGAGCCAGAATACGGGTTACACCTTTCAAAACAGAATTAGGGTAAAACAGTCAGGTTTTAGGACTTTGTACAGAAAAGAGATGGTTAGGCAGCCCTGGGACAATGCAAGTAGGCAGTAGAGTGATCTGTAAGAGAAATAAAAATGATGCTTATCTCACAGCTGAGGGAGACCAGTTTGAATAGATAAAGTGGGTATCTAGATGGCAGAATGACTTGAATGCCAGGCTGGTCATTATTCAGTATAAAAGGGAAAATAAAATGGAATTCGAAATAAAATTATGAAAAATAAAATAAGCAACTCAGTATGGATGTCATACACTAAAAGTGGGGCTTTTAGAAAATTAGCCCGGTGGAGGGATAGACAATAAAGTGTAGAAGACAAGACAGGAATCACTGACTTCTTGAGTTAAGTTGGCAAGAAGGTGGAGTTTCTGAAATTTCATGCCACATAAAAAGAAACTAGGATTCAACAAAGTAATGTAACGAAACTTTTCCAAAGTTGCAGAACAAAGAAGTAATGGAACTGGGAATCAACCCCACATCTGCCTCTAAAGTGTCTTTTTTTTTTTTTTTTTTTTTTATCACCAGGCTGTGTTGTCAGGATGTTAAAAAATCTATCTGTAAGGTGATTTTCCCCCTAGAGTGCTCAGAAAGTAAGAAAACTAAAATGTTGGCACTGATTTGGAACACAAGGCAGTTTTCAGATTTTGACACTATTTGGGGAATTAAATTTTTTCTCTGTCACTCTTTTATCTTTAGGAAAGGATAGAGCACTCGTCTTGCCTCTAAACATGTTCTGAAACTTTTATGCCATTAATTAATGGACTTAATAAATATTTACTGACTGCCTAATCTTCTTCAGGAAGTATTCCTGGTGTTACTGAGAAAGCAGAAAATAAGACAAATTCATATTGTCTTGAAACTTATATGCTGCTGGACAGAAACAAATAATAAACATAAACAAACAAGTAAAGTCATGAATACAGAAAATAATAATTTCAAAAGTTGTGTATTTTAGGACGAAGATGTACAGGGTACATTTATGGACAGACACTGGGTTGGGGAGGCAAGATAGGATAATTTGGGGCCAGAACACAGGATGTTGATGAATGATAGGACTCCATTTTTATAGTGCTTTATTTTTCTTAATGCGCCCCCACTTACTAGCTATGTGGTCTTGGTTCATCTGTCTGTGGCTCAGTTCTCTCATCTACTTTATAGATCTGTTACCATAACTGGGTGCTAGCCAGGTAGTGTGGGTGATTAAAGAATCCACATGCCAATGCAGGAGATGCAGGAGACACAAGTGTGATCACTGAGTTGGGAAAATCCCCTAGAGAAGGAAATGGCAACCCACTCCAGTATTCCTGCCTGGAAAATTCCATGGACAGAGGAGCCTGGCTGGCTACAGTCCCGGGGGTCACAGAGTCAGACACGACTGAGCAGGCATGCACCCACCGTAACTGGATGAGTAAATGCCCAAATTTTTCTTTAAGCAGTGTAAGAGTTCAATAAATGCTGATTATGTGTTAAATATTTTTCTTATTCCTGAGAATGAGGGTTTCATTTCCCCATGTCCTCTCTCCTAAGCAGAAGAAGCATTAAGTCACAACTGCCCAAAACAGTTGCTAATGGTAAAATTTCCCTCTTGAGATTATTGTCCCTCTCTTTGATGTTGAGTTACCCTCTGCTTCACTCGGTAAATATTTATTAAATGGCCACTATCTGCTAGGTTTTGCTTCCTTAAGGTGTACTTAATTCAGAAATTACTAAATGAAATTCCTTAAGTTTGTTTTGTTTCTCTGTAAACCCTCACACTGGTTTATCAGCCTGCAGGAGAAGCAGAAAGACGGCCTTGGGGGCTCTGACAGTTGGGTCCAGTCCAGACATCAAAGAATATTATGAATGTGTGAAATTGCCTTTGGCAAATACTATTTACAGACCCTCTGGCACAGTTATGCTGAAATGATAAGAAATGTCACTACAGCATACTGCACAGAATAATAAACATTTCCTGCCTTCAATATCAACTATCCACTTCTCCAGAACCTAGAATGGCTTGCAATCACAATAAAGGGAGAAAGCAATGGTTTCTATTTTCTTCTCATTAATATGCTGCCACTCTTCTTATTAATTAAATCCTTAGGATAGCCAGGAGTAGAACCTAGTGAGATTGTCTATATTATGCACTTGAAATATAGTTTATCCATTTTAATTAAATAAGATCTAAATATAATTACTTTTAATTTTTCTATACCTGGAAACTAATTAAAAATGAAATTTGTTAACATTTCTCTATGACATCATTAAAAAATTGTTCATATAAAATTGCAAATACCCCTATAGAATGTGGCATGTTTACCTGGATCCCTCTGTGATGTTGATGAACAAAGGATTAAAACTTAACACGAATACAAACCTCTGGGCAATATTATTTTTTTTTCCCGCAAATTTCTCTCCATGTCGACTCATCTCCTTTCTCATCTCATCTTGGCATGTTCCAGACATTGGCTATAGCTTTGGAAGCCTACTAAATGTCATGTTCCCGATTATACTGTTTGATGTTCAGGATATACAACTTCACGCTAGGTTGTTATGAACACGCTCATGTCTATGCTTTACTTCCTTATAGAGCATATTTTTAAGGCCTCCTTTGTGTGTTAAAGTGGTTAAAAAATACTACCTCAAGAGATGTCTAGAGCAACATTTAGATCAATATATGCGCTTTAATGGAAGAAATAGAGGCTGAAAAAGGTAAGCACACACCAAAGAGGTAAGATGGAGTTGACATCTACCAAGCACTCTGCAGAGATTATCTTATATTTTCCTCAAGATAACACTATTTTATCATCCATTCATAACAGGAAAACAAACTGAGATTTAGATTATATGCTCTAGACCACTGTGCTCTGCAGATCAGTTGGGTGATTCCTTCCAAATTGAATTGATTACAGCATGATCATGTCTAGAGATGGCGCTTTCTAAATTCCACTTCTGAGAACTTTGGCATTTTTTTTCCAAGTCTCTATTTTTACCCCAGGAAAATTCTGCACAAAGACCAAAGAAAAATCATTTCAAATTATGAAGTTATTTTCCTAATCAGGAAGAGTTTCAAAAAATATGAAGATGATGATCGATAAAATACACTGTATTGGGGGCCAACTATTTGTCAGATTTGCATGCCAGATGTTAAGGCATAGACAGAAGAACTGGGGGAAAAAACTTATCTCTTCAAGGAATTTATAGGTAAGGAGGAGAAATGAATACATATATGAAAAGTGTTATAATTTTTTAAGAGAATCAATCAAGAACAATATCAGTGCAGTTCAGCCATTAAGCCGTGTCTGACTATTTGTGACCCCATGGACTGCAGCACTCCAGGCCTCGTGTCCATCACCAACTCCCGAAGTTTACTCAAACTCAAGTCCATTGAGTCAATGATGGCATCTAACCATTTCATACTCTGTCATCCCTTTCTCCNAGCCAACTTTTTCACTCTCCTCTTTCACTTTCATCAAGAGGCCTTTTAGCTCCTCTTCACTTTCTGCCATAAGCGTAGTGTCAAGTGAGATTAAAACATCCAATAATGAGAAACCAAAGATGAACCCCAGACAAATGGCAGTTACAAAATCAGGCAAATAATTATTAAAATAATGGAATATACACATATACATCTACACCCATGAGCAAAGTCAAAACAGTTAAACAAAAATAAAGTACAGCAGACTGACCCAGTAGACAATGGAAATCAAAAATTATGTTTAACAGTTAAGAACAAAACTAACAAAGGCACAAACTGGAAGCCAAAACTAAAGCAAGATGCCAAGTGAGAAATAAAGCAATGAAAACAAAGCTAACAAATATGTCGAGAGGAAAGAAAAAAAAGGATAGGTATGCAAATTTTAATAGAGGTGAATGAAGAAGATTTATATACATTAAAGATTAAATGCAAGGGGAGAATAGCAGTAAGAAAGGCAAACAAAGTAATAAATGTCGAAAAAATATAATAGCTTTTAAAAATTAAAAATAGGAGGAGAGGGCGGGAAGATGGCGGAGGAATAAGACGGGAGACCACTTTCTCCCACACAGTTTCATCAAAAGAANTTGAAACTGACCTTTTCCAGTCCTGTGGCCACTGCTGAGTTTTCCAAATTTGCTGGCATATTGACTGCAGCTCTTTCACAACATCATCTTTTAGGATTTGAAATAGCTCAGCTGGAATTCTATCACCTTCACTATCTCCTACATTGGTCCTGGGTGATGTCTAAAAGAGAAAAAACTATGAAATTATTTGCTCCTTGCTTTATAGATAAAAACAGAAATAGAGAATAATGGAGACTAATATTGATTAGGCAAATATATGACTCTGTGAGGCACCATCTGTGTGTAATCATGTGGTGCTATCTTTCAGGGAGGTCTGGCATGCTGCAGTCCATTGTGTAACAAAGACTCAGAAACGACTGAGTGAATGAACCGAACTGAACTGATCTGCCTATTATACATTTATCTTTCTAGCTAATTATCATCATTATTTCCACCTACGGAGGTAGGAATTGCAATCCAAAGAGGTTAAGTAGATGCCCCATGTCATCAAAAGTATTAATATATAGGAACACAACATTCAAAATCAGTACCCTCTGATTTCAAAGTTATGCTCTTTTGAACATAACATTTCATCCAGGTTTGAGTAAGAACGATTTGATTTCTCTTTAGTCTTGAATGTTGCAACATTTTCTCTTCTTAAATGTTTAATTCCTAAACACTGTTTTTGTTTTTTTTTTTAATCCCTGCTGGTTATCAGCAAAGAGAGAGAGAGATTGGAATAACAGCTGTATTTCTCTCCCTCTACTTTTATGATGGATTAAAATTTCCTTTAACTTGACAAAAAGCATCCCAGAGCAGTTAAAAGCATGAGCTGTGGGGTCAGAGGCCACCTCCTTTCTTACCGTTGCTTAGCTATGCATGTCTTTGGGCACAATACTGAGATTCCCTAGGCTTCTGTTTCCATGTATGTCCAATGGACACATTAATAACATGGGCTTCAGAAGGCGGTGGGGAGAAGTAAACAACACGTGAACATAAAGCACCTCCCTAAGCCTCTGCGTGCAGTCTGTGTCCCATCTAGTTAGCTACCCTCTTTTTAGAGCTCCCACGGTGGCTCGGTCAGTAAAGAAACCAGCTGTAGTGCAGGACATGGGGAGTTTGATCCCTGGGTTGGGAAGTTCCCCTGGAGAAGGAAATGGCAACCCACTCCAGTATTCTTGCCTGGGAAATCCCATGGACAGAGGAGCCTGGCAGGCTACAGTCCATGGGGTTGCAAGAGTTGGACACAAATTTGTGACAAAACCACCACCATCCCCATGATCGTTTTTACTTGCTAACTTACTACAGTTGCCCATAAACCCCTATATCTAAGAAATGTAACTTTTCCAGTATTGATAAGGCCCTATCCACCTGCCCTTGCCAAAGTGCAAATGGTACACATTTTACACAAATGAAATTTAAAAAATTATTTTCACCCATAAAATACTGCAGTGAAAACTTTCGCCCACTTCCAGAAGTGCTGCTTAGAATAAGGCATAATTAAAATAGAACAATCAACACCAGGAATGTTAGCATAAAACCAAGGAAATTATTAAGATACTAAACTGAACAACATCATTAAGAATCACCAGAGGCCTCTATAAATATGTAAGTAGTGTAGGAGTTGAAATCATACAGAAGGGAAACACACTATAAAAATATGTTTGTGTCTATAGGCACTGCCTGCCTGAGTCTCTGCAGATTGTATAACTCAGGGCTTCTTCAATGTGCGTGACTTACGACAGTGAATCAAATATTAGATAACATCAAGGCTTGAATTTCAGCAGGTGCTAAAGCACAATCTATATTTATCCCTGTCCTTAAATGTAGTAGCTGAGCCATTAAAACAACACTCGCTCCACTTTTGAAAAATAAGAACCCTATAAAAATAACCTGCACTTTGTATCTAAAGTTTATACTTCTCTTAAGCCACCAAATTTGATTTATGGAATAAAAGAGTTATAAATCATTATGAACACCAAGAGAAGTCACATTTGAACTATCCTGGTAGGATAATGAGTCCAAGCATTTAACAAAGCCCTGCCTCTGGTGTTGGAGTGTTGGAAACTGGGCTAGCTAATGCAGGGATTCCAGAGAGGCTTCCTGTCTGTGTTTCAGCTCCGGATTTTGCTCATGTAAGTCTAAACGGAACCTCCTCTACAGCTCCATGCCAAGTTTGCCCTCCAGTCTGCAACTTGGAGAAGTAGTCTCTTAGTAGCGGCTGTGTCTAGAAAGTAACATCTTGGATGTGATCTCAAGTACAGGAAAATGTTTAGCCAGGAAAAACTTAGTGCATAAATTTGCATAAAGAGGAGCCTTAAGGCTGGAAAAACATTGCTGTGTTTGAAGGTGACTGCAAGCCTGGCAATGGGGGGATTTTAAAAGGAGGTAAAGATCAAGATGTAATGGGCCATAGAGCAAAGAATATGGGTTTTAATCTACAAGCAATGGGGAGACATTGATAGATTGTGGCCAAGGCAGTGATTAAATGTGTAAACCGTGATTTATAAGAAGCATTTTGTCTGTTGTATGGGAAATGATCAGAATGGACAAGGAATACATGACCAACACTATAGCTAAAGAGGCTACTTTAGTGACAGGAAGTGCCAGTGGCAAAGAACCCATGTGCCAGTGCAGGAGATGTAAGAGACTCACGTTTAATCCTTCGTTTAATGTGGAAGATCCCTCAGAGGAGGGCATGGCAACCAACTCCAGTATTCTTGCCTGGAGAATCCCATGGACAGAGGAGGCTGGTGAGCTATAATCCATAGTGTGGCTAAGATTTGGACACAACTGAAGTGATTTAGCAAGCATGCATGGTGTCATGAACCTAGAGGATGAAAGTGTAGATGGAGAAAAGTAGATGTTGTTTTGGTGGTAGACTCAAAAAGTCTTGCTGATACTCAGTCAAAAAAGGAATGAAATTGGATCATTTGTAGAGATGTGGCTGGACCTTGAATCTGTCATACAGAGTGAAGCTAAGTCAGAAAGACAGTATATGTGGAATCTAGACAAATGGTACCAAAGAACCTATTTCCAGGGAGGGAATAGGGAAACTGACGTAGAGAATGGACTTGGGAGGGTGGGATGAATTGGGAGAGCAGGATTGACATAGCTACACTATCATGTGTAAAATAGATAGTCAAAGCTATGACTTTTTCAGTAGCCATGTACAGATGTGAAAGCTGGACATAAAGGAGGCTGAGTGCCAAGGAATTGATGTTGTTTAATTGTGGTGCTGGAGAAGATGCTTCAGTTACTCGGACACCAAGGAGATTAAACCAGTCAAAAGGAAATTAACACTGAATATTCACTGGAAGGACTGATGCTGAAGCTCCAATACTTTGTGCAAAGTGCTGACTCATTGGGAAAGGTCACTGATGCTGGGAAAGATTGAAGGCAAAAGGAGAAGGGGGCTGCAGAATTTGGTTTGATAGCATCACTTACTCAATGGACATGAATTTAAGCAAACTCTGGGAGATAGTGAAGCACAGGGGGTCCTGGCATGCTGCAGTCCATGGTGTCGCAGAGTCGAACATGACTTAGTGACTGAACAAGTGGGAATCTGCTTTAAAGCACAGGGAGCTTAGTCCAGTTCTCTGTGATGACCTAGAGCGGTGGGAGGGAGGTTCAAGAGGGAACGGATATATGTATATAAAGCTGATTCAATTTGTTGTACAGCAGAAATTAACACAACATTGAAAAACAATTTTACTCTAACAGTAACAACACAAAGATTGTAAAATAAAATAGAAAACCAAGAAAAAATAAAAGTCTTGCTGATAAATGAGATGTAGATTGCAGGTGCCTATAAAAGGGAAGTTGTCAAGAATTTCAAAGTCTCTTGCTTGAGTGATAATAAAGAACTTTCACTGGAATGGGTAAAATACCAGGATAAGGATCAAAAGTTCAATGGGGAATTGCTAATCAGTGTGCATGGAGGTTCAGTTATGCAAGATAGGTAAGTTCTAGAGATCTGTACAACACTGTGCCTGAAGTTAACAATACTGTATTGTGAGCTTAAATTTTTGTTAAGAGAATAGATCTCATGTAAGCTGTTCTCACCACAATAGTATTTTTTAAAGAGAAGGAAAAAAAAAAAGATTTCAATGCTTAGCCTGTTAATTTGATTTGTCTATGAAGCATTAAAGTAGAGATGTAGAGATTTCTAGTAGGCCGTAAGTTGTAAGGGTTTGTAGGTTAGACAAGTCCTCATCATTATTGTCTTTGTTACCTGTGTAGGTTGCTTCATTATAAGCAGTTCTTTGTAGGCTTTTCCTAAACTAAGTGTTTTCCTAGGTTCAAAGAAAGAGAGCCACTATTAGAAGGAACATTTCTTAAAATTCAAATAACCAGATGACCTTTACAACAAAAAGATTTTGCTAAGGCCTTGATGACAAGCTATGTACACTGCTTTGCAATAGCCATGAAGATAAAGTTCAGCAGAAGTAAAACACCAGAGATGATTTGTCTTTGGATCCTGAGCATTAGAAAGCTGTGCTGTTCTTGACTCTTTGGGAGTTATCATCACCTTGGCCAAATTCCAACCCACTGAGCTTTCTGAGTCAAAAATAAATTCCCATTTGTAACAGGGTATACAGCATAGGACTAGAGAAAGTATCAGAATGCTGACAATAGAAAAAAACACTCCTTCCTTTCCTATAGGCCCAATGAGGACTGAGCCGAGCTTAAGTTTTTGAGAGCCATGCTAATTAGACAGCAGTTTCAAGAGACCTCTGAAGCATAATCCCACCTAAACTGTTTATCTTCAAGCACAGGGTAATAGCATAATGATTCCTGAAATGAAGCCATTTCTGATCAAATGGGTCTTTTCTTCTGACACCCTCCGCCCAGTGCAAGTGACTTGTTCCCAAGTTCCAACCCCAGAAGGTGAGACTTTGCCGACATTGCAATAGGAAAGTCTACAGTAATTGATTCCAACTCTCGCAGCCACAAAAATTGCTTTGCTAAGCAAAAGGATTTATGGATTTGGCCACATATTGTTGTTTGCTGCCTTCATTTATTACAGATGCATTTTCCTCCCTGTTTTCCAAGATAGAGTCGCTGGAATTGATGTGGAAATGCTTTCAGCAATGCATTAAAGAAAACGAAAAATTTCTCTATAGGACCCATTTAAAAATTGCATTCATTTCCCCCCCTTGTTTAGCAGTAAAGTCATTTTGCTGCAGAAAAATGTTGGAAATATAGATATAAAGAAAAAGTGAAAATTATTCATAATCATACAAATAACTGTCAAATCACTTTTTTAGAATTTTTATAAAAGTTCTCTTTCTAGAAATATAAATATTTGTTTCTAATAAAATTGCAATCAGATAATTTTGGTATGCTGGTTTTTCTCATGTTATTTAAAACACTTCAAAAAATGTGATTTTTTTTTTAAGGTCTGCAAAGTAATCAATTAAATGTATAATGGTTTATTAAATAATCCACTATAATCTAATATTTGTTCATTAAGGGCTTTTCAAAAATCAATTTCTGTCCTTATGTACTCACATTTCAATAATCCATAATTTATTCAAGAATGAGTGATTTCAAAATTTCTATTAAGAATATAAGAGAACAAAGAGAAACCCTGACATCTAGACTTATATCAGTATGATATAAATGTATACTTTGGAATCCTTTATATATCAAAAGGTTAGGAAGCTTAAAGACAGTGGACTCATCTCTCCTCGATTCATTTTACTGGATCAACTAAGCTCAGCTTTCTATAGTAAATTTTCCATGGAATACTAAAATGGCCAGATGAAATGCTCAGCTAATGGTAGGCTCATATGATTCATAAATATTTTAAGGTCTTTGTTTCATAGGTTTTTGTATTGCAACTGTATTGCAACAGCAAAAAACTCATCTTTTAGAAATAAAGTTTTATTTCTCCCTTTAATTATCCATTTGCATCAATCTATAAAGTTTCATTCTTGAGATTTTCCCGGTGACCTCGTGGCTAAGAATTCATGGTTTCAATGCAAGGAGCTGGGGTTTGATCCCTGGTCAAGGAACTAGATCCCACATGCCCCAATTAGAAGCCCACATCCACAATCAAGATATCACATGCTACAACCAAACCTGGCACAGCCATACAAATAAATATTATGTATATTTATACATTTTCAATCTTTATCTATTTTCATGTTAACATGCTAATAGGATCAAGGACTTAATTGTTCCTAATGATGATAACTTTGATCCTAATCCATGTGGGGCTAGGAGTGGCACTAACTCAGTGACAAGTTATCTCAGAAGCCAATGAGAAGTCAACACAGTTCACAGTCTTGGACATATCATTTTACATTTAGTCTGAAATGCCCAAGATCCTGCCTCCCTCACTTGCTTTCTTTTCACTTTCTGATTTCTGTCACATACATAAAGAAAACTCTGTTCTTCTATATGATTGGAATTTCTGGAATAAGTGTGCAATTTCCATGCCATGTTTAGGAGGTGAGATATGACAACATGAGATTTCTCATTTTAGTCTGGTCTTTTAAGATGTGTATGAGGCTATAAAAACTTACTGACATAATAAAGTGATAAATCTGATGAATGTGTAAATGTTCACAACTTTCTCTTCCCTCTCTTTTACCTACTGAAGATAATCATATCTTTTCTTTCTAAGAGGATTGTGGTTTTGTATCATGGTTTAGGTGACTTTCTAATGTGGAAATTAGAAATAACAGAAATGGAATGTGACAATAAAGATTCAAATCAAGATACATAGAAAGCTGAAGGAAAGAAGGATAAGAGAAAAGTGTCCTTTTTAGTGTTAAAAGATTGGATTCCAATTGGTGATTGGATTGGAATTACAACTGGTGATTGGAATTAAAAGTGAAGAAAAGGAAATTTGTAGATGCTCAGTGGTGGATATGAAGAGAAATAGGGAGAGAAGATGTTTTTAAAATATGCTTAGGGGAACACAAATTCATTATCTTACAGTTGCTGAGGGTCAGGTGTCTGGGTATGGAGCAGGATCTCATCAGCTGAAATTAAGCTGTTGACAACTACTGTGATTTCATCTGATGGCTGAGGTCCTCTTCCAAATTCACTGGTTGTTGGTGGGATTCAGTTTCCTGTGGACATAAGTCTGAAGTCCTCATTTTCTTTTGGGTTATTACGGGGACTGTTCTTAGGTCCCAGAGGCAGGCTGGCTGGCCTCAGGTCCTTGCCACAGAAAGGTCTCTCATGGCTATTTACTAATTCAAAGTAAGCAAGAGTCTCTTCTGCTTGAATCTCTCTGACTTCTTTTAAGGGTTCACTTGATTAGGTCAGGCCCACCTACACTGCTGCTAAGTCACTTCAGTTGTGTCCTACTCTGTGCCATCCCATAGACGGCAGCCCACCAGGCTCCCCCGTCCCTGGGATTCTCCAGGCAAGAATACTGGAGTGGGTTGCCATTGCCTCCTCCAATGCATGCATGCATGCTAAGTTGCTTCAGTTGTGTCTGACTCTGTGTGACCCTATGGACAGCAGCCCACCAGCCTCCTCTGTCCACAGGATTCTCTAGGCAAGAACACTGGAGTGGGTTGCCATTTCCTTTTCCACCACCTACACTAATCTCTATAATTTATTTTTTGTAGAATTTGTTTTGGAGTATAGTAACTTCCCAATGTTGTTTCAGTTTCTGCTGTACAGCTAAGTGAATCAGCTGTACGTACAAATATATCTTCTCTTTTTTGGAGTTTTTTCCCATTTAGGTCATTACAGAGCATTGAGTAGAGTTCCCTGTGCTACACAGTATGTTCTCATTATTTATCTGTTTTATACATAGTAGTGTATACATATCAAAAAAAAAAAAAAAAGAGAGAGAGAGAGAGAATGTGGAACCCCCAAATTCAGAAAACTGACAGTATATGTGGTCAATAAACTTTGACCAAGGACACTCAGCGAGACTCAGGATGAAACACAGGCACTGACCTTCTGTCTCTGAGTCCCAGAGACAGACTTCAGGGGAGTCAAACTTCCCATGTGTTAAAAGCTCAGCCACCCGCTCCCATCCTGTGCAGGCGGCTCTTGCTTTTCTACAGGCATCTTCTAGTGATTCCAGTGATCTCTGCAATCCTCCCTTCTTCTGCACCTTCTCTTTGGCCATGTAACTCGGCAGTGCACAACCCCCTACCCCACTGGGGCCTGTGATGCGGGTGGCGGCTGGAGTGACTGGGCTTTCCCTGCTGCTGTTTCTGCTCTGGCCATATGAGGTCACGTGCGGTTGGCCTGCCCGAAGTTGAGCCATGAGAAGCTGGATTGAGTTGCCCAGTCAATGATGCAAGGTCTTGGTGTACCAGCCAGCAGCCAGTTAACCCCTAGACATGGGAGTGAGCACAGCCAACATTATTGAAGCTGCCCCACCAGACTTCAGTATTAGTAGCAAGCCCTGCCTACAAGAGCTTAACTGCACAGGGCTACCTGGATGATTCTTGTTTGTGCTATTAAAATCATATGGTTTTGCATCGCCTAGCATTATTGTACCAACAGAAAATGAATGCAATTTTCCCCCTTCCCTCTACGGCTTTAAACTCCCCATTTCCTGGAGCTCTTTGCCCACAGCACTAAAGCACACTCAACTCTTCTCCTCATTCTACGCTTTGATGCTACATCTTCCTTCGACTTCATTTTACCTCCAGGTCTCCCTTGCTTTCACTGCTGGCCAGGAGACTCCAAAGCTCAGAGCAGAATTAGCGCCTGTTCCAGGAGATCAAACCAGCCTGAAAGATCAGAAAGTAGAGCAGACGCTGTAAGAGCAGAGACGCTTCTGTGAGACTCTTGGATTTTTTGCAACCAGCAGATTATGAAGATTTTTAATAAAGTCAGTTCAGTTCAGTTCAGTCACTCAGTTGTGTTCGACTCTTTGCGACCCCATGAACTGCAGCACGCCAGGCCTCCCTGTCCATCACCAACTCCCAGAGTTTACTCAAATTCATGTCCATTGATTCAGTGATGCCATCCAACCATCTCATCCTCTGTCATCCCCTTCTCCTCCTGCCTTCAATGTTTCCCAGCATCAGGGTCTTTTCCAATGAGTTAGTTCTTCGCATGAGGTGGCCAAAGTATTGGAGCTTCAGCTTCAGCCTCAGTCCTTCCAATGAACACCCAGGAGTGATCTCCTTTAGGAAGGACTTGTTGGATCTCCTTGCAGTCCAAGGGACTCTCAAGAATCTTCTCCAACACCACAGTTCAAAAGCATCAATTCTTCAGTGCTCAGCTTTCTTTATAGTCCAACTCTCACATCTGTACGTGACCACTAGGACAACCACAGCCTTGATTAGATGGACATCTGTTGGCAAAGTATTGTCTCTGCTTCTTAATATGCTGTTTAGGTTGGTCATATCTTTTCTTCCAAGGTACAAGCGTCTTTTAATTTCATGACTGCAGTCAACATCTGCAATGATTTTGGAGCCCCCCAAAATAAAATCTGCCACTGTTTCCACTGTTTCCCCATCTATGAATGCATTTAAAAACAAATAAGTAAAAATATACTTAAGAACAGGGTTTCTTGAATTTGGCATTGTTCACATTTTGGACTGATGATTCTTCACCCTGGGGGCCTATCATATTGTAAAGATACTCAGAAGCATGCCAGTAGTAGCCCCCCATTCATAACAACAAAAATGTTTACAGTCACTGCCAAATATTTGCTGAGGGGGAAGATTTCCCACAATGGAGAGCCACTGCTTAAAAATGTCTATCCCCCCTTTCCCTGCCCATTACCACTCTCAACCCACATCCCCTCAGTTATCAACTTTTTTACATTTTCTCCAAAGAGCAGGTAAACATTAGAATCATTTCAACCATAGTTATCTACTGGGTTGCTCTTCCTTCAGCCTGACTCTGCACAAAGAGTGGACTTTATTGGGTGCTGTCTGTTAGTAGTTAGGATTTCCAAACTGATAAGCCGATATATAATATGTATTATTATATTGACTATTATCATGTTATGTATCAGCTGGACAAATAGGAGATAAAATGAGGGTAGCGGGGTTGAAGATTAGGAGATGTTGGTTTTCGTCCTGAATTTATCAAAAATTGAGAGACATAGTTGTATTGACAGGTTTTGACATCTCTAAAATTTGGTAAGCACCAGAGTTCCTTTTCAGATGTGACATTCAGCAATTTGATTGTGCTCTACTTCTGTTACAAATACCTTTAACACAATGGAACTATTTTCCCAGTGATGCACAAGCGAGGTTAGGAAATTTCTAGACAGTAAAGAAATGTCTATGGTAGGAAATGTAAGCGTTGGGAAGAACTATGAGGGACAGGAAATCACAAAGTGGAGAGAGCGCTTACAAACTTTTCAGGTTTGAAACCTGTCATCTCTTGATTCTCACATCTCTTCTTACTTCCATCTCAGCAGAACTTGCTGACTCAGTCTGCTGTACATTCCTTTTCTTACATCAACATATCTCAAATTTGACCATGAATCTCAAAGTAAAATAAGTTCCATTCTATCGGTTTTCTGGTGGAGCACTTATATTTCTGTAAAACAAATGATATGCTGATGAATTTTGTNGGTTGCCATTGCCTCCTCCAATGCATGCATGCATGCTAAGTTGCTTCAGTTGTGTCTGACTCTGTGTGACCCTATGGACAGCAGCCCACCAGCCTCCTCTGTCCACAGGATTCTCTAGGCAAGAACACTGGAGTGGGTTGCCATTTCCTTTTCCACCACCTACACTAATCTCTATAATTTATTTTTTGTAGAATTTGTTTTGGAGTATAGTAACTTCCCAATGTTGTTTCAGTTTCTGCTGTACAGCTAAGTGAATCAGCTGTACGTACAAATATATCTTCTCTTTTTTGGAGTTTTTTCCCATTTAGGTCATTACAGAGCATTGAGTAGAGTTCCCTGTGCTACACAGTATGTTCTCATTATTTATCTGTTTTATACATAGTAGTGTATACATATCAAAAAAAAAAAAAAAAGAGAGAGAGAGAGAGAATGTGGAACCCCCAAATTCAGAAAACTGACAGTATATGTGGTCAATAAACTTTGACCAAGGACACTCAGCGAGACTCAGGATGAAACACAGGCACTGACCTTCTGTCTCTGAGTCCCAGAGACAGACTTCAGGGGAGTCAAACTTCCCATGTGTTAAAAGCTCAGCCACCCGCTCCCATCCTGTGCAGGCGGCTCTTGCTTTTCTACAGGCATCTTCTAGTGATTCCAGTGATCTCTGCAATCCTCCCTTCTTCTGCACCTTCTCTTTGGCCATGTAACTCGGCAGTGCACAACCCCCTACCCCACTGGGGCCTGTGATGCGGGTGGCGGCTGGAGTGACTGGGCTTTCCCTGCTGCTGTTTCTGCTCTGGCCATATGAGGTCACGTGCGGTTGGCCTGCCCGAAGTTGAGCCATGAGAAGCTGGATTGAGTTGCCCAGTCAATGATGCAAGGTCTTGGTGTACCAGCCAGCAGCCAGTTAACCCCTAGACATGGGAGTGAGCACAGCCAACATTATTGAAGCTGCCCCACCAGACTTCAGTATTAGTAGCAAGCCCTGCCTACAAGAGCTTAACTGCACAGGGCTACCTGGATGATTCTTGTTTGTGCTATTAAAATCATATGGTTTTGCATCGCCTAGCATTATTGTACCAACAGAAAATGAATGCAATTTTCCCCCTTCCCTCTACGGCTTTAAACTCCCCATTTCCTGGAGCTCTTTGCCCACAGCACTAAAGCACACTCAACTCTTCTCCTCATTCTACGCTTTGATGCTACATCTTCCTTCGACTTCATTTTACCTCCAGGTCTCCCTTGCTTTCACTGCTGGCCAGGAGACTCCAAAGCTCAGAGCAGAATTAGCGCCTGTTCCAGGAGATCAAACCAGCCTGAAAGATCAGAAAGTAGAGCAGACGCTGTAAGAGCAGAGACGCTTCTGTGAGACTCTTGGATTTTTTGCAACCAGCAGATTATGAAGATTTTTAATAAAGTCAGTTCAGTTCAGTTCAGTCACTCAGTTGTGTTCGACTCTTTGCGACCCCATGAACTGCAGCACGCCAGGCCTCCCTGTCCATCACCAACTCCCAGAGTTTACTCAAATTCATGTCCATTGATTCAGTGATGCCATCCAACCATCTCATCCTCTGTCATCCCCTTCTCCTCCTGCCTTCAATGTTTCCCAGCATCAGGGTCTTTTCCAATGAGTTAGTTCTTCGCATGAGGTGGCCAAAGTATTGGAGCTTCAGCTTCAGCCTCAGTCCTTCCAATGAACACCCAGGAGTGATCTCCTTTAGGAAGGACTTGTTGGATCTCCTTGCAGTCCAAGGGACTCTCAAGAATCTTCTCCAACACCACAGTTCAAAAGCATCAATTCTTCAGTGCTCAGCTTTCTTTATAGTCCAACTCTCACATCTGTACGTGACCACTAGGACAACCACAGCCTTGATTAGATGGACATCTGTTGGCAAAGTATTGTCTCTGCTTCTTAATATGCTGTTTAGGTTGGTCATATCTTTTCTTCCAAGGTACAAGCGTCTTTTAATTTCATGACTGCAGTCAACATCTGCAATGATTTTGGAGCCCCCCAAAATAAAATCTGCCACTGTTTCCACTGTTTCCCCATCTATGAATGCATTTAAAAACAAATAAGTAAAAATATACTTAAGAACAGGGTTTCTTGAATTTGGCATTGTTCACATTTTGGACTGATGATTCTTCACCCTGGGGGCCTATCATATTGTAAAGATACTCAGAAGCATGCCAGTAGTAGCCCCCCATTCATAACAACAAAAATGTTTACAGTCACTGCCAAATATTTGCTGAGGGGGAAGATTTCCCACAATGGAGAGCCACTGCTTAAAAATGTCTATCCCCCCTTTCCCTGCCCATTACCACTCTCAACCCACATCCCCTCAGTTATCAACTTTTTTTACATTTTCTCCAAAGAGCAGGTAAACATTAGAATCATTTCAACCATAGTTATCTACTGGGTTGCTCTTCCTTCAGCCTGACTCTGCACAAAGAGTGGACTTTATTGGGTGCTGTCTGTTAGTAGTTAGGATTTCCAAACTGATAAGCCGATATATAATATGTATTATTATATTGACTATTATCATGTTATGTATCAGCTGGACAAATAGGAGATAAAATGAGGGTAGCGGGGTTGAAGATTAGGAGATGTTGGTTTTCGTCCTGAATTTATCAAAAATTGAGAGACATAGTTGTATTGACAGGTTTTGACATCTCTAAAATTTGGTAAGCACCAGAGTTCCTTTTCAGATGTGACATTCAGCAATTTGATTGTGCTCTACTTCTGTTACAAATACCTTTAACACAATGGAACTATTTTCCCAGTGATGCACAAGCGAGGTTAGGAAATTTCTAGACAGTAAAGAAATGTCTATGGTAGGAAATGTAAGCGTTGGGAAGAACTATGAGGGACAGGAAATCACAAAGTGGAGAGAGCGCTTACAAACTTTTCAGGTTTGAAACCTGTCATCTCTTGATTCTCACATCTCTTCTTACTTCCATCTCAGCAGAACTTGCTGACTCAGTCTGCTGTACATTCCTTTTCTTACATCAACATATCTCAAATTTGACCATGAATCTCAAAGTAAAATAAGTTCCATTCTATCGGTTTTCTGGTGGAGCACTTATATTTCTGTAAAACAAATGATATGCTGATGAATTTTGTAAAGAAGTAATGGGAATGCAGATGTAGAGGATGGACTGTGGACACTGTGGGGGAAGGAGAGATCAGGACGAATGGAGAAAGCAGCAGTAATGTATATATACCGTCATGTGTAAAATATTATAGATAGCCAGAGGGAAATTGTTATATAACTCAGGGAGTGCAACCTGGTGCTCTGTGATAACCTGGAGGGGTCGGGGGGCGGGGTGGTGGGGGGAGAGAGAGGCTCAAGAGGAAGAGGGTTTTGATATAATTATGGCTGATTCACATTGTTATATGGCAGAAACCAATACCACATTTTAAAGCAATTTTCCCCCAATAAAAAAAAAAGAAAATATATGTATTATATACACTGGTACTGGGGAATTGCACTGGAGTTAAAGAAAAAGCAGAGGGGATTTTTCAGCCCCTTTATAAATATAATTAGGATTTGTGCTTTAAGAGCTATGAACGCCCTTATTCTCCTCTTCACTTGTCACCAAAGGATGGCAGCAGATTTAACAACTAGGCCAAAAACTTCAAGAGCATTTTAAAAGCTACTTTGTTATTCAAGGATTTGGGGCAAGAATCCCTGTAGATTTGCAATATCAGGGAGAAAAATGGACTGAAGTCCTAGAAGATGGGTGTTGTGGCGTGTCACTGTAAAATCCAAGACCCTATTCCATTTAGACATCTTGTTTGAAAGTCTTATATCATGAAAAAAACATGTTTCCTATCCATTAGTTGACTGTCAATGGAAAGTGTTAAATCTGGATGCCATTCCGGCCCTTGTTTGGTCTTCCTAGTACTACTTCGGTTAGAAGAAGGAGGCTGGGAACAACTCAGAACGTCTCTGTAATTTCAGATACAGAAAAGTCAGAAAACTCTTCAAAACTATATCTCATGATTTAGAAAGTGATCCAATTCAAAGCATTTTTAAATTTTAAAATAATTTTAGTTTTGTAGTTTTTCCTCCCTTTTAAACATGTAGAGGAATATTTTATAATTTTTCAAAAGTACTCTTATTCAAAGGGATAATAATTATTATTTTTAATGTTGGAGCATTAGTGAGTCAGAGCTTTGTAATCATTCACGGAACAGCACAGGATTAGCAAGATATGAATTCAGCAGGGGATTAAGCAGAAAGGCTAATAATTTGCCAGAGTTGAATGAATCCTGAATCTTTCTGGAGGTTGAAAAATATTTGATTAACTCATTTTTGAAAAATTATTTTTAGCTCTTGCTGATGTTTCCCAAGGAGAAGCATTAAGTTATAAACCTGAATCTTCCACTTCAGGAATTCTATTTTGTTATCCTGTTAACTAGGTACCTAGGATTCTACATAGCAAAACTTTCCTGTTGGAAAGGGTTGGGTACAAATAGTAAATGCTTTAAATCACAAAGATTAAAGTATCCAAGATGAATATCGAGGTAGACAGACTGAGTTGAGAAATAATGGACAAAATACTTATTTCTTTTCTTTTTCAAAATGGAAATAAATTATTTACTCATATAATGTAAAAAATGGTAATGTAAAATTATGGTAAATAATTACTTCATAACTGAATAATAAAATCAGGGATATACAATATAAAAATTGCCTGTATTCATTACATAAAGATAGCAATGCTGAAGTTAGTGTATATAAATTCATACTAGCAAATATTAATTTAAAAAGAACATGAGTCTCTAAATATGCATTCTCAATGAGTACTTGCATTTTTTAACTTAATAACTTTCATAAATTCTGTATAGTATTTATATAGGTCTGTATTTTTTAAATCCCAAAATACTTATCCATTGAATAGATACATAAGGATATTGCATAGTGGTTAAGAACATGAGTNTCTCTTATACACATCTTATGCATTCTCAATGAGTACTTGTATTTTTTAACTTAATAACTTTCATAAATTCTGTATAGTATTTATATAGGTCTGTATTTTTTAAATCCCAAAATACTTATCCATTGAATAGATACATAAGGATATTGCATAGTGGTTAAGAACATGAGTTATGGAGTCAGATCAACCTAGATATGAGTCCAGGCTCTGCTAACTAGGAGACAAGTATTTGTTCTATTTTTTTTTCTCAAAGAAAGATAATGGATGTAATAATAATATTTAATTTGTAGGCTGTTGATTGTGAAATGAAATGAGATTTTTTTTTTTCAAAGTGCCTTGAATAGTATGCACAATATTTAGCACATTGCTTGGGTTCAATGTATGCTAAATGTTATCATTATGATAATTTATTGAGCCAAGCATTTAAAACTTAATGTCTGGAATGTTTGCTATGCCCTCTATTATTTATAAAACCTAGAATTATCCTGTGAAACCAAACTTATGAACTTGTCTGATTATAAATTATTATTTTTATTTTTTAGGATTTTGATTCCTCTGGGAAATTTTCCCATCCAAAAAGGTGGACCGATATGAAACCCTATTAGCATTGTACAGGAAGGAAAGCTTTGTCTCATCCCTTTTGAACAGTTAAACATTTTTCTCAACTACATAGGTGAGAAAAATCTTCAAACCATGTGAAAAACAATTTTAAGCCACTAAAATACTCTTCTAAAGGCTTAAAAGATTATGATGTGTCTTTTAAAATATCTTAAGATACAATGAAAGCCATGCTCCTTGCTAACCAAATTCCAGAGAAGCAGACATTTTATTAATATATTCCCCAAATGATCACCTCTGCAACTCTACAGTGCAGTTTCTAGTATTGCTATGAAATTAAGTTTAAGAAAAACGATTCCTTTCAAGTGTCTATGAATATTGCAGTGGCCCAGGTTATACAGCAGAAAGAGTACAGGCTTTAGAATGATATAAAGCTGGGCTCTGATTCTCATCTATCCTGTTTCACAAAGGCCTAGGAGAGCACTGGAATGGACAGGCCTGTGGGGGTCATGGTGAGTTAGGGAGGAGCAGTTCCACAAAGAAAGAGAAGTTCTGCTAGATGCAAGAGAGAGGAGGGCTACTGATCTAGCCAATGTGAAGAAATGCTTATCTGAGCACTATTTTTCCCATGTAGAAATGAGTATATGAAGTATCTGAGAGGTTTCATTATGCTGTTAAACTTTGCACAACTAATACATACATGATACAGTTCTCAGCCTTCTTTATTGTCCAGCTTTCACATTCATACATGACTACTGGGAAAAATCATAGCTTTGACTATACAGACCTTTGTCAGCAAAATGATGTCTCTGCTTTTTAATACACTGTCTAAATTTGTCATAGCTTTTCTTCCAAGCTTTTTCTTCCAAGGAGATTTTCTTCCAAGCATCTTTTAATTTCATGACTGCAGTCACCATCTGCAGTGACTTTGGAGCCTAAAAAAGTAAAATCTGTCATGGTCTCAACTTTTTCTCTTTCTATTTGCCTTGAAGTATTGGGACTAGATGCCATGATCTTAGTTTGGTAAGCAAATCCAGATCTTACCTTCCCTTTTATCAGCTCTTAATGTACAGCAGTTAAAGCTTTACTACTTGAATATTGTATCCTGTCAATATTTACTATAGTTATTGTGCAAAAAAGAGGCCAGACTTAAATAATGGTATAAAAACAAAAAGCAACAACTGACACCAAAAGGAAGCAGTGTGGTATAATGAAATTCCCTTGGAATAACAGGATTGCCATTAATTAGCTGAGTGACCCCAGAAAATCTCACTTAACCTCCACAGCTTCTAATTATAAAATGAGAGAAGTAGAAAATGATCCCTTCTGGTTCTAACATTTAATGATACTATGATTTCATGAAATAATAAATATTGTGGAACATCCAACCTTCTGGATCATTGGGTGGTTGGTATTTGTCTTACTATTCAGATGTCAGACAAACAGCCTTAACGTTTCCATGTACGCCTAAGGCAATAATTCTGGGTGTATGTAGAAAGGAAACTGGCTGTGGTCTGGAGTCTTAGGTGGGAACTTTGGGTGACTTTGAACAAATCTTTTCTTTCTCTGGTATTTTGTTTCCTCATTTGTAACATAATGGGCTTGAATAAAAACAGTGGTCTCTATTAATAAACAGTGGTCTCCACAAACCATTATGGAAAAACTCAAATGGACTTTTTGGCCAACCCAATATTTCAACCAAAGAACCCTTTTGCAAATGAAAATGTTAAGTAAGTACTATAGATTGCTCCAGTCCTAACAGGAGTGGAGGGTAAAGACCTCACTCAGCCCCTTTCTGGTTCCTACGGTCTCAGTCATCTCACAAGCACTAGGTCCTCTCAGAAACACACTTTTACAAATCTAAAGTCCTTTCAATTATATAATTCTGTGGTTTCATGAGTTAGAAAAACAAACAAAAAAGCTAATTTGGCTCATTTCTTTCTTGGTTTCTCTATAAGATTAAGGCAATCCACAAAATTTTTCAATGTGACATTATTTCTCAAAATTGAGCTCATATTGCTTCTGTGTTTACGGGAAGGCCGAAGAGTGTCTCATTACAGACTTTAATATTGTGAACCAAAGTTTTCAAGCTTTAATAATTGAAGACTGTTTTTGATCTTTTCCACTTTTCTAAAAAATTCTTTTTTACTCCAAACATTCTTTCCCAGAGGTCTTTTTTGGAGTAAATGAAATATGATGCTATATGTAAGGTGAACAAAGATTCCAGTTTCCCAGGAACCTGAAAATCCCTTATTTAAGGGAACTCCCTAGTCCTAAGGAGAAAACGAGAGCCTGTCATCATTATAGCCAGTCATCTTGTTGAGAAAAGAGAGTTTTTTTTTTAATTGACAGTTTTTTTTTTTAATTCTAAAATGATGAATGAGTAGGCAAAGAAAAGAGATATCTAAAGACTTCCTTGGCAGTCCACTGATTAAAACTCTCTGCTTCCACTGCAGGGGGTGTGAGTTCGATCCCTGGTTCAGTTCAGTCAGTCTCTCAGTCATGTCCGACTCTTTGCGACCCCATGAACCGCAGCACACCAGGCCTCCCTGCCCATCACCAACTCCCGGAGTTTGCTCAAACTCATGTCCATCAAGTCAGTGATGCCATCTAACCATCTCATCCTTTGTTGTCACCTTCTCCTCCTGCCTTCAATCTTTCTCAGCATCAGGGTCATTTCCAATAAACTGACTCTTCGCATTAGGTGGCCAAAGTATTGGAGCTTCGGCTTTAGTCCTTCCAATGAAAATTCCTGAATGAGGAACTAAGATCCCTCACGCCCCTGCGGTATGGCCCAAAAAGCAAAAACAAAATAAACAAAAAGAGGCCTAAAGCAGATCAGTCCTGGCTGTTCATTGGAAGGACTGTTCATTGGAAGGACTGATTTGGCCACCTGATGCGAAGAGCTGACTCATTTGACAAGACACTGATGCTGGGAAAGATTGAGGGCAGGAGGAGAAGGGGACAACAGAGGATGAGATGATTGGATTGCATCACTGAGTCAATGGACATGGGTCTGGGTGGACTTCAGCAGTTGGTGATGGACAGGGAGGCCTGGTGTGCTGTGGTTCATGGGGTTGCAAAGAGTCGGACACAACTGAGTGACTGAACTGAACTGAACTGAAGCCTCTGATTGTTGAACCTGGCACATTGACCCCCTCTGCATGCACCATCCTGCTGAGCTCTACGGCTCCATCACCTGGGCTCCAGGGTCCCCTTAGGGCATCCAGAGCTGTCACAGATTCACTACTCAATGCAGGCTGCTCCTCTTCCTAAGACGACTGCACTTCTGCAGTCCTGTCCTGTACTCCAGTCCAGGCAGAACTGTAAGTCTGTACCAATTTTCCATTGTTGCTATAACAGATTATGACAAATGTTGTTGCTTAAAACAGCACAAACATGCTATAGTGCAGTCTAGAGATCAGACATTTTTCATAGGTATCACTGAGCTAAAAGCAAAATGTTGTCAGAGCCACATTTCTTCCAGAGGTTCTGGGGAGGGACTGGGGGGAAAATCTGTTCCCTCATCTTGTACACTTTTAGAGAAGTGTATTCCTTGTTTCTGGGGGCCCTTCCTTCATCTTCAGAGTCAGTGAGGTTGCCTCTCTCTTCCAGAGTCGTACATCCCTCTTATTCCTTTCTACCTCTCTTCCCCATCTGGAGAAGGAAATGGCAACCCACTCCAGTATCCTTGCCTGGAGAATCCCATGAAAGGAGGAGCCTAGTAGGTTACAGTCCATGAGGTAACAAAGAGTCGGACATGACTGAGTGACTTTTTACTTTATTTTACTCCCCATTTATGGATCCTCCTGGTTATGTTGAGCACACCCAGGTTATCTGGGATAATCCTCTTAAGATCAACTGATTAGCAACCTAATCTCATCTGCAACCTTAATTCCTCTAGCTGTATAGTATAATATATTCACAGGCTCACAGGATTAAGATGTGGGCATTTAAGATGAGGGGTGGGGAGCCATTATTCTGCCTGCCACAAAGCCTCAAACTTCCTAGTGCTCTTTTGCTGAGATTAGGAACCATGGGTTACTACTATTACCAAGACTAATCCATGACAGGGGATACATATTTAGGGGAACTAGATAATTTATCATTCAAATCAGTATACTTTTGTGTGTGAAAGAGGTACCCAGTGATTCCCACAGAAAGACAGACATTAATTGTTCCAGTCCATGCAAACAACAACTGCTAATGTTGCAAAATACATATTTCACAAAATTTTTAGAAATTTGATATAATTATAGACCTTTTACTGAATGTTCAGTTATATGCTAAGTGATTTATGAATTCAAAGGATACAATCAAGTTAGGTAGAAATGATTCCTGCATGCAATACAGTGAGTGAGCTAAATTTTCAGATACACGCCCACTCCAGTATTCTCGCCTGAAAAATCCCATGGACAGAGGAGCCTGGCGAGCTACAGTCTAAAGGGTCTGAAAGAGTTGGTCACAACTGAGCAACTAAGCATATACTCTATGAAGCATAGCTTAGAGAATATCAGTGGAAGCTGATGTTTAGTGGATGTCACATGGAGGAGACGGAAGCCAGAAAATAAGAAAACAATGCTGCAGAAAGTTAAATAAACATGCTCATAACTTTTTGTAAATTAAATTGACATTCCTATATTGTCTTCTAAACTTCTTCAAATGCATAAATATTACAAAGCAGGCACTATATTCTATGCTGCTTCTTTTACTTAAAATACAAGGAAGTCTTCATCTTCCATCATTATTTTCTTATTATTTCAAAAATTTCCATAGTTTCTAATTAAGTGATATTGATGTAACTTCCAAGATTTGTCAGGCATAAACAATCTTGTCATGAAAAACATCTGAACTGTGATTCATTTTCTCTTGGCATGTGTGCTCAATCATGAGAAAAGCCCTTTTCTCTTACAGATTATGAATATATGGTTAATCCAATCCTAGGAGTGGGAGGATGGGTGTGATTCAGGTAAACTGAAGGGAAGGAATCAGCGAAAAACAAAAGCATTCCAGATGATACCATACACAACTCTATTTGTTCAGTCATGACTCTTTGCAACCCCATGGACCATAGCCTGCCAGAATCCTCTGTCCATGGGGATTCTCCAGGCAAGAATATTGTAGTGGGTTGTCTTTCCCTCCTCTAGGAATCTTCCCAACTCAGGGATTGAACCAGGTCTCCCATATAGCAGGCAGATTCTTTATCATGTGAGCCACCAGGGAAGTCCATACAACTCTATAGTAACTGAATAATAGCTCCCCAAAGATGTCTTATGTTCAAATGCCCAGACCTTATAACACCTTACATCACAAAAGGAACTTTGCAGATGAAATTAAGAATCAAGATTAAGAATCCTGACATGGGAAGACTACCTGGATTTTCTATTTGAGTTCAACACAATCACAAGCCTCCTTATGAAGGAGGCAGGAGAGTTACAGAGTCAGAGGATGTGATGTGAACACACAAGCGGTCAGTGAAGAAGATGTGACAACTCGACGCTGCTGGCTTTGAAGGCGGGGTAAAGGGCTACAAGTCAAGGAAACAAATTCTCCCCTATAGCCCTGGTGACGTCTTTGCATTAGCCCAATGAGACTGATCTTGAAGTTAAGACATTGAAACTCTAAGTTAATAGAGCTACGTTGTTCCAAGTCGCTGTTTTTTGTATTTTCCTTCATTCTATCTTCACTGTCTCGTGTTCACTTCTGCAAGGTGGACATCGTCACAGTTAAGCATGAGCTTTGGAGCTGTAGCGGGCTTAGCATAAGTTGTTCAACTGTCAATTACTATTTACATGGATTTAACTATATAAATTTTTAATAAATGTCACGTCTCAACTTTTGGGAGTGTGGACAAGTGTTCATTCATTCATTCTTTCACTCATCTGTTGTATATTGGCTCTCCACCCTGGTGGAGGGAATTTAAAAGTACTCAGGCTGCAGCAGAGCATAACAGACATGTACTCTGCCCCTGTGGTGCATATATTCTGGTTCTTTCCTTATTCACTGAAATTAGTCTGGTTTTTGGTATTTTCTGAAAAAGCTCACCGTCCTGAAATCACCGCACTAGCCTGCAGTATGAGGCTCTTTGAAGAGGAGCTCTGTCTGTGGCTTGGGGAGCCCTCACAGTGACAAGCCACGTTAGGGAGCAGAAGTGTCACTCTCTCTTACTATAGCTGTGCGGCTCCACCTGGCACCCGGCTAATGACGTATTCCAGAAAATGACTCAGAAGACTCCTCATTTACAACGTAGTCCCAGAAATACTTCCCTCTGCTTGTGACCTTGGGTTCATGGTACTCGCCTAAGAACTAAATAATGAACCATTTTGTTGCATGACAGTTGGAAATGCACAGAGGTATTTATTTTCACTGTGCATAGAACCGAAAAATGTAGTGATGGGGCTACCTAAGAAGATCATACTGTTATAATGAAAGGCAGCTCAACTGGTAGGGGGTGTAATGAATGTAAGCCTAAAGTAAATGCATCATTAGAAAATGTACATCCATCTCCACAATGAGTCAATTTTACTAAAATAATCTCTGGCATGATGTTGTCCTCTCTTGGCTTTTCCCTACTGTGAATCTATCCATGATTCCAACATCACAAATCTTGTCTCCTGAGGACAGATCCATAATGAGAGTGAAGGGTTTGATTATTTGCCTTTAATAACTCTGCCTCCCAAATCCTACTTAAGGTAGCAGTGATTCTTTGTTGAAGAACCTGCCAGAATTATTGGAGGATCAATCACAATTGGCAATTAATCATAATCACGGCTGGTAATCATAGCTGCCATTAGCAATTGATTAATTAGGACAGCTCTTCAAATGTCAGTAGAAATTTAATATCATATTAGATCCAGCCCAATAACCATAAACTTTTACAATGATTTTCCAGCTTACCATTATTTATGTCATATTTCTTCCTATTATTAGTGGCTATATTTATTTATCATTTTATTTGAACAGGCTGAACTCTCTCATTGTCTTTTTTATTTTAGAAATCTTTAGAATATGTTTCAGTCCTGACAGTAAGTAAATCTAGTGTTAGTACCAAGCAAATATTTGCAAATTTAGGACATCTATTTGCATTGCTTTTTAGGTAAAGAATTTTTTTTTCCAAAAAATGGATGCATATTGAATATTGAAAACTGGATAACACTGGTACATTGGATTTATACGTGCAAAGCTTCATCATTTTTTATTAACTAACGGGGCTTCCCGGGTAGCTCAAACGGTAAAGAATCTGCCCGCAATGTGGAAGATCTGGGTTCGATCCCTGGGAAGATCCCCTGGAGAAGGACATGGAAACTCACTCTAGTATTCTGTCCGGGAGAATTCCATGGACAGAGAACACTAGTGGGCTACAGTCCGTGGAGTCGAAAAGAGACGGACACAGCTGAGCGACTGACACTGTGATCCAATTGCAGGCTTGACACAGGAAATTTTGGTCAACCTTCTTTGAACAATAAGTATAAGGGCAAGAATAACCACACAACCTAATATGGGCAATAATCCATACTGGTGAAAATACACTTTCAGGAAATTAGGAGAGGCCTAATATGACCATGGGAAAACAGTTTGTGGCGCTAGTGGTAAAAAAAAAAACCTGCCTGCAATGTAGGAGACCTAAGAGACGTGGGTTTGCTCCCTGGGTTAGGAAGATCCCCTGGGAGAAGGAAATGGCAACCCACTCCAGTATTCTTGCCTGGAGAACCCCATGGACAGAGGAGCAGCGGCCATTTGTATTGATTCAATATAATTCAGCCTTGAAGCAAACAGGTGAATATGTACTGAATTTCGTTAACAGATCTCCTACTCTATTTATTAATATATTTCTGTAACCTCATGCCATGCCATGCTCAGTTGTGTCCAACTCTTTGCAGCCCCTGGACCCTAGCCCTCTAGGCTCCTCTGTCCATGGAATTTTCCAGGTGAGAATAATGGATTGGGTTGCCATGTCCTCCTCCAGTGGATCTTCCCAGGGATTGAACCCACATCTCCTGGGTCTCCTGCATTGGCAGGTGGATTCTTTACTGGTAGCACCACCTGTTTTACACCTCTGGCCATGGATTTCCCAGGCAAGAATACTGGAGTGGGTTGCCATTACCTCCTGGAGGGTATCTTCCTGACCTAGGGATCAAACCTGCTTCTCCACAAAATTGAAGTAAAAAATGAGCAAGCTGGTTTTCTTTTTAGCCTGTATAGTATTTTTTTAATTTTATTTTTAAAATTTATTTTTTTCAAGGACAGTTGATTTGCAACATTGTGTTCATTTCTGCTAACTCAGAAAGAGAAAGACAAATACCATACGATATCACTTAGATGTGGAATCTAAAATATGACACAGAGATACATGTTTTATTCTGCTATTGAGTTTCTGATAAATAAGAGACATATTTTATGGGACTCACACTGGGACATAGACCACAGGCCATGTGATGAAGGCATGGTCTATGTGAATAACTAAAGCTCTCTCAGCCTCTACTCCATTTGCAACTATACATTGTTGTGCTGTGCAGAATATTCACTCATTGCCAAAGAGGTTAATTCAAACTATAGAATCAGGAGCTGCTGAAAAGGTAATAGACACTCATGAAGGGTGCATTACAGTGGAAATTTCAGTAGCATTGTGTATTACATCCATATTAATTGCAAATTACCTTAGCATGGGTTAAAGCATTCCATAATGAACACCCAAGGAATTAGGGACTATTAGTGTCATCCTCAAAAGCCCTGTCTACTTCTTAAGAGGTGAATTCTGAAAAATTGAAGACTACGAGCATAGTACATCCTTAGACATTCCAGTGCAGTCAACACACTCTGCGTTCTATCATTACAGCCAGCAGTCTGCTAAGCCATGCAAATTCAAAGCTCCTGGGAGCAGGGCAATAGGCGTTAGGCATTGTACAAGTGCTGCTGATTCAACTCCCATTTCCCTCGATACAACTCAAGGCAATGTCCGTTCAGTGAAGCAATCTTTCAAAAAGAAAAGGAGAAGAGGCTGTTCTTAAACATCATTCCTTTAATGGATGAGATGTCACCGTCTCCTGGCAAGTGAATACTTCAGTGGCATAGTCCTTTGATTTGCAACAGTTATAAAACAGCTATTCCTAGAGCAGAGTTAATTACAGAGAGTAAGCAGTTTGGAGGGATGAATTTATACTGCAATGCTTTGGTTGGCAGGAAAGAGAAGAAGGCTTTTGGAAGTAACCCCTTTCCCCAGCTTTCCCAATGGGTTGCTACAAATTGCACAGCAAGGGTTCCATTAGGATATTAACTTAAAGTCTAGCAACGATCCAGGTAGACCTTGGCTGACCTGAACAGGTCCACTCTGCTGACCGTGACACAGGCATCTAAGATGACTAGCTGGCAGCTTGGGTGTGCTGAGGTTTGAGTTGCCATGCAATGTTATATATATCCAAAGAGTCAGGCATAACTACTGCGAATACCACCTGTAGGTTGAGGCTTCAGATTTGCAAACTTTCACGTTGCAATAAACTCAATTCACAACATCCTTTTATATAGCACAACATTCACCAATGGCTTTGATGATGATAGTGATGGCGATTGTACCAGCAAGGATGTAGGGGAAAATCTTACCCAAAGCAACTGGGAATAAACATTTTATCATCTAATCCTTCATAAAATACTATGCTTAGATGTCTTTCATTCCCAAAAGAGAATGCATAATACCCAAAGAGCAGAGGCAGAAGAATGTTTCTTATCTATTTATTCCCATAATTATTTTCCTATTTTGCTGAAGAAGGAGGTTGATTATATAGAGGCAGTCATAAAGCACTATGCCCATATGCTATGATGCCCTTAGAATTAAAAAAAAAAAAATCTTTCTTGATAAAGATCAAACTTCCCTGATCATGTAACCTCCTCTCTCTGTGCCCTCTTAGCTACTGTCTCTCTTCAGCCGAGATCAACTACAAACCAGAGACTGTGGAGTCCAGGTCATCACGGGTCAGCCTCCTTCATCCTACCCAGGACACAAAGCAGGACATAGAAAGGGTGAGATAGGAGAGCAACATGAGAATAACCAGTGACCCTACTACATGGGGTTGATTTGAGAACACATTTGAACTATAGCAGAGTGTTTATAAACAGTAAGATGCCACATCAGTGTTAGGGACTTTATTGTTGTTAATAGTGTTATTATCATCATAGCAATGAGACAAAGTGAAAAGTCTTGGTAACACATAATGTTCTAGATGCCAATTTTAAACAGGGGGGGAAAAAAGGTCACATCAACTGCCAGAACTGAGTGAAGAGTCCTTCGGGATTCAGTGAGGTTGCTGTCTTGCTTGGCAGGGCCGATACAGCCACCAGGAAAGGTCACGCCAGGCTCCTTCTATTTATGTGCCTTTGCAATAACCATTCACCTCCTTACTTCTCACCTTTCTGATGCTCTGCTTGGCTTTATTCACTCAAAAATAATTTATGAATATACCAATATGGTGCTACTTGGTCTGCTGCCATTCCTAGATTTTAATAGGTTCCCGGAGGGTAAAGGAGCAAGGGTTCATAACTCACAGCTGGACTTCACAACACTGAAGCCAGAGACTACTTTTTAATAAAAAGTTTCATCAAGAGTCTTGCTTTGTCTTCCCACCCCTTCGCTGTAAGAGATGACTGTGGGCTTGAAGAATTTTCCCCTGCTGCCATGAGATATATTGGACCTCCACTTGGAGAAATATACATTCTCCCACCCTACTGATGCTGGTCTTGATCTATGTGACTTACTTTAGCCACAGGATGTGACTGGATGTAACAGAGGCATGACTGAACACAAGCTTTAAGAACCATTGAAGATTTAAAGGCCAGCCATCTTGCTTTTTCCCTCTGCCACAAAAATTCATGTCTCAAATAGGGGTTTCTTACTCAGTCTGGATCTTGGAGAAAAGACAATACCTTCAACAGAGAAGAGCAACAGCTGACCTGGAGCCATCAACATGTAACAAGAATGAGAAATAGACTGCTGTCTTCGTAAATCAATGAGATTTTAAAATTGTTACTGCTGCAAGTTTAAAAAAAGAGAAAAAACTGACTACTGTCAGCACAAATCACACTTGAAATATTCGATATTTTTAGAAATACTTTTTCTGAAAGATATTTTCAACCTGTTTCATTGGAAGTATTACCAGATCTTTATATCATTTTTCCCTTTCTATAACTCTACAACTTTTAATCTACGTTTTTGCAGTACCAGCCTTCCCTCTCACCTGTGACTTATATATCTAGGACCAAGAAAATTTTGCCTTCCAAGTATTTTATAAATCTTATCTATGACTCTCAATTATTTTACCTCTTTGCTTTTTCTGTTCCTGTTAGAGTTGTACGAGAGAAAGTCACAAAAATCATATATATCTAACTAATTACACATTCTTTGTGTTCAAATAAACTATAGCATTTGATATATTTTTCACTCATTATCTTTCCATTCTAAAAATCCCAATTCTTCCTGGTTTACCAAAATTTACTCTCAGAAGCAAATCTAAGGCAAATTTCAACTTAAAAAGTGGGTACTTTCCAAGATATCTACCTTTTGACCTCCTTAATTCACTATTCTTTTAGCTAATCTTCAAATTTTTAATTTTTCTCAGAAAGCAAATTTAACTCTTTTAAAATTAATTTTTATGGGCAGGGGACTTGGGGGAGAATGGATACATGTGTATGTATGACTGAGTCCCTTTGTGTTCACCTGAAATTACCACAATATTGTTAACTGGCTATACCCTAATACAAAATGGTTTTGGTGTTACAATTTTATTATTTTTTAATTCTTAGACATAAAATTTAGGAAGCTGAATGCATTATGTTGGTATGTTTATGGCCAACCAACATCATTGCTTCCTTCGTTTTTCTATTTTTTCTTTTTCTTTCATATGTTATTTCTTCCCCTACCCACAAGCATTCGTTATAATGTATTTTATATGTATCTTTATAAATATAATTATTGTACATGTTTTTGATTTATGTAAAATGTGCTATGTTATGTATCTCATGTCTTAATGATGTATTCACTTTGGTTAATGTATATCTGGTTTGTTGCTTGTAACTATGATATACTACCTTATGGCATGTATCTATACCAATTTACTTATCTATCCCCCTTTTGAAGGATATCTCAGGTTCTTAATGTCCTGCCATTAACAAAACAAAACAAAACATACCAAGATACCCTAGCTTTTATATTTTATTTGAAATCTGTATCACAGCCATGGCTATATATCCAGAGGTATGAATTTCTATGTTATTGGGTGTATTAAATGCCACCCAATTGATCTATAGAATTTTTGTACCAATTAATGTTCTTTTATTTTCCTATGTTCTTGCTAACATTTATAATTTTGTTTGATTTATTATATAAGCATAAAGTTATAACTTATAGTTTAAGTTGAATGTTGTTGATTGCTATTTTAAATTCCTTTCTGCTCTAAATATTTCATATTTGTTTTATGATGTCTTCCTTAATCCATAAGTTACTCGATCTCAGGTTTTTAGCATTTCCATGTATATACATATATATTTAACTTTTTTTTTTCTCAACTTCAGATTTTATTTCATTGTAGTCAGAGATGGTGGTGTTATTGTATTGATTCTGTTCCATGTTTTAAGAGAGAATTTGAAGGTTATTTGGTAAAACAGAAAAGGAAATTTCAATAATCACATTATTCAAATAGCCTGGACTTTATTTTCTCTCTGCTTTATCAGTTTCTGAAAGAACTGTGCTAAAGTAGTTTACTAAAAGTTTCATCTATTTTCATTTCTTACTCCATCCCAATTTTAATTATCTTCTTGAACTTCTAAAATCACAAATGTATAATATCAGGGCATTTTTTCATCTTAGTTCATATTTTCTCTTTACCACAGTTTCTTCTTCATCTCTTCCTATGTTTCTTTATAAAATTTTAACTTAATGTTTCAAAAATTGTATATTCAATTTTTTATTGTTCTGGTGATTTGGGGTCATCTATTAATATTCATTCATTTATCCATGTGTGTCATTTCATTATTATAATCTTTAACACATGCTATATTGTGAAAAAATTTCTATCACTTTAATTCTGGTCAAAATCTTTACAGCAATTTTTCATTCACTATTTGATTTTCTTTACTTTTTATATTTCCTAGATTTTTTTTCTTTTTATTCAATACCTTCAAGAATTTTCATGCTATACCATCTGTCTTGGGCCAAACTTGTTTGCAGTCTGTTTTGGTATATATCCATACTTAGATTTTTTTTTTTTTTAAGTTTTTTGATGTGGACCTCATTTTTAAACTCTTATTGAATTTGTTATTGATACAATATTGCTTCTGTTTTAGTTTTTTGGCATGCGGAATCTTAGCTCCATGCTGAAGGATCAGACCTCCACTCCCTGCATTAGAAGATGAAGTGTTAACCATTTCATCAAATATAGGAGAAGTTCCTATATTTTTAAAGTAGTGTAAAAAACCAAATAAAGAAAGAAACAATGGAAACTTTATATGACCTGCAAAGTCTAAAATATCTAATATCTTGGACCTGTCAACTTAAAAAGAATGCACAACAATGAGAGTTTTGAGTTAAGTTTTATTTGGGGCAACATGAGGACTGCAGAACAGGAGACAGAACCTCAGACAGCTCTGAGAAACTGCTGCAGCGAGACAGAGGGAAGGTCAATAAATGCGTGGTTTTGCAGAAGGGGGAGTATGTGCAATCAGGCAAGCTTATTTCTTAGGATGAGTCTGCTGGTCTTGTGAAAGCTAGTCATGAGAAACAGTCATCACCAGGAAGGATTTCAGTGTTTTCTTAGATATAAGGAGATATAAGAACTGGACTCATAAAATCAGCTCCTCTATCTGAAGAACTGTCCTGCCAGTTTTCTGGGAGAACAGAGTTGCTGCTTTTCTGGTGTCCGACCTGAGCTTCTTCAGAAGGGTGCTAAAGTCCAGCAGACACAGCAGCACATGATTTAATCCTTGTAGAGGTGGATGGCAAGCACTGGTGGCCAGTGCCAAATTTGGGGGTTGACTTTTATGGAAAATATTTTTAGGTGCCTGAACCTATACATCTGAGAATAATTCCAAAGAAATTTTCTGTGTGGTAAAATTTTGAAAGCCTTATATTTTTGACAATGTCTTTATTTTACTTTTACATTCAAATGATAATTTAGGTGGATATATAATTCTATAGTCAAATTTCATAGTTCTTTCCTTCAGTTTAGTTCAGTCGCTCAGTTGTGTCTGACTCTTCATGACCCCATGAATCGCAGCACGCCAGGCCTCCCTGTCCACCACCAACTCCCGGAGTTCACTCAGACTCACGTCCATCGAGTCACTGATGCCATCCAGCCATCTCATCCTCTGTCGTCTCCTTCTCCTCCTGCCCCCAATCCCTCCCAGCATCAGAGTCTTTTTCAATGAGTCAACTCTTCGCATGAGGTGGCCAAAGTACTGGAGTTTCAGCTTTAGCATCATTCCTTCCAAAGAAATTCCAGGGCTGATCTTCAGAATGGACTGGTTGTTTTTCATTGTCTTCTTGTGATTGTGTGGTTGACAGCAAATGTTGATGTTAACCTGATTTTTGTTCTGGGTACATCATCTGCTTCTTTTTTCTTGAATTTTTTCAAATCTTCACTTATTTTTCATGTTTTTAATTTTCACTTTAATTTATCTGTTTCTATTGTTAGTGTGTTTTTCGTCTACTCTTAATGACATTCCTTGAGACTGTTTAAATTTGAGTTTTTAATAAAAAAAAATCAGGGATATTCTCAGACATTATTAAAAAATTGCACATTTTTGCTACTCTATTTTTGGAAAAACAAAAGTTTGACATATTTACTATTCTCTATATCTTTGAAAGTTTTTGTATAGTTTTTGTCTCTTCAGCTTGCTCTTCTTTCTTCTTCTTTTTTTTTTTTTTTTTGCATAAAAGTTGCTTTATAGAATAAATGTTTGTGTCCCCCCACAAAACTCATACCTTGAAGCCCTAAATCACAGGGTGGCTATATTTGGAGATAGGACTTGAAAGACAGTAAGGTTCAAGGAAGATACATGCCACATTCATGGTGGCAGCAGGAGCCAGGGGTACAGACATAGTAGTTCTGAAGGATTAACATTTAATTAATACCCTTACCTCTTCCTGTGAGATATTGCTACAGCTCAGACCAGGAAACACTTCTTTCTTCTTCCTACCATCCAATTTGATCTATATCAAAGAACTGTATCTATGACTTTCCTTTTGAAAAAGATTTTTCTAACTACTGCATGACATGGTATGCATACATAATTATTCCCTCATTGGTTCATATGTTGATTTCATCTCAACTGTAATACCCATGTAAACAAAGAACAGTGTAGCTCGCCATCAAGTTCTATAAAGATGAAATCATAACCCGCTACAGTTGCAGACCTACAGTGCTCCCTGAGAGGAATTCGGGGTGAAAAAGAGAATGAACATTAGGCATTGCAAAAATAGTTCCAGAGATAGAGGTATATCTCAGGAGGAATTTTAATGAATCTAAATTCTTGAATCTTTTTGTACATTAAAAGAAAAAGAAAAGCATTAAAATCATTACCTTGAGATATCTGTTCTTTGGGCCCAGCAGCAATCTTTTACAAAGATGTATGCTTGACTGCATGTGTTCCACAGCCAAAAATCCTATATAAAATAGCTTCCTCCCTTACCTCTCTGGAGCAGTTTCTTAGCATTACTGAGAGTCTGCCTACTAAACTATAGTCCTCTGTAAGACTCTGAATAAAACTCAGACTCACAACTCTTATGTGAGTTTTCTCTTTAAGTTGACACTCATAAATCCTTCTATTATGTCAAATACATGTCTACTTTCGGCAGTTACCGAATCAGCAGTCTTTAGCATAAAACAGCATTCGATATACAGCAATATAAAATCATCTGGTTACCATTAATGTCATACCATAAACCATATCAATCTCTAGATCACAATTTCCCGATTAGGGACTGAACTGGCCTTTGGCAGGGAAATCATTAAGTCTAACTATTGGGCCAGGAGGAAATTCCATAGGGCTTTTATATCAATGATTCCAAATGAAAATACTTTGTACTAGACTTAAAATATAGATTAGTTTGTCTATTCTTATGGGTAAGTATAATGATTTTTTTAAACTAAACAGAAATTTTCTCCTGGAGTTACACAAACCAAACCTATGAAGTCATACCAGAAAATTCGTAGGCCCAAATTCATTTATGATGATGCAATTAAAAAAAAAAAAAAAAAACACTTGTGATCAGTGACATGTAATCAGAAATCTTAACCTTGAACTTGTGTGCAAAAGTATGCATGTGAGTTCCTATATGCGTTTTCTTAGAGAGGAAATTCATAGCTTTTTAGGATTCTCTAAATGGTTTCTCACTCAATAAAAAGTGAGAAATTCCTATTTCAGTGTTTTTGCAGAATTGCATTGTATCACAATTCAAGAAATTAGTGGAGGACATAGTCTTGAAGCATAAGGATGGAAGAACATTAGATCCCAATGAAGGGCCAAATATTTTATAGTTCAAGTTAAACTCTAACTTGGTAATATTAGGACACCTCTGATGAAGTGAAAAGATTTTTTTTAAATCTTTGAATTTCATAAAAATCTATTAATAAAACTCTGTTAAGTGCTTTGTCAATTACAAATTGGACCTTGCCTGTCAACTTCATGTTGGCACTGGCCTGTTGATCATGAATTCACACTTGCCAAGAGTATTTGCTAGTGACTGAACAACAGCAAGGGCATTTGCTTCTGCAGATATTGGGCTTCCCTGGTGGCATTTATGGTAAAGAATCTGTCTGCAATGCAGGGGACCTGGGTTCCATCCCTGGGTCTCTGCTTTTTAATATGCTGTCTAGGTTGGTCATAGCTTTTCTACCAAGAAGTAAGCGTCTTTTAATTTTAATGGCTGCAGTCACTATCTGCAGTGGTTTTGGAGCCCCAAAAGATAAAGTCTGTCACCTTTTTCACTGTTTACACATCTATTTGCATGAAGTGATGACACTGGTTGCCATGATCTTAGTTTTCTGAATGATGAGCTTTAAGTCAACTTCATTCTTCTCTTTCATTTTCATCAAGAGGCTCTTTAGATCTTCGCTTTCTTCCGTAAGGGTGGTGTCATCTGCATATCTGAGGTTATTGATATTTCTCCTGAAAATTTTGATTCGATCTTGTGCTTCATCCAGCCCAGAGTTTCTCATGATGTACTCTGCATATAAGTTAAATGAGCAGGGTGACAATATACAGCCTTGACGTACTCCTTTCCCTATTTGGAACCAGTCTGTTGTTCCACGTCTAGTTCTAACTGCTTCTTCCTGACCTGCATACAGATTTCTCAAGAGGCAGGTCAGGTGGTCTGGTATTCCCATCTCTTGAAGAATTTTCCACAGTTTATTGTGATCCACACAGTCAAAGGCTTTGGCATAGTCAATAAGACAGAAGCAGATGTTTTTCTGGAACTTTTCTCTGGTTTAGCAAAATCTTATACAGGGATTTCTACCACTACCTTTTTGGAACACATCTTCAGAGGAGCATCTGAGATGCTCTCTCCTAGGCTGTGGCCTTCATTTTAGCCAAAGTAAAACTTAACTAGCAACTTTCACATTGTGCATCTTTTTAGTCAACAGCTCTATTAAGCTACTACTACTATGTACCTGGAGTGACCCAGATGGCATCTACAGACACTCAGCAGCTATCATAAAATGCTATCACAAATAAGTAAACAATGAAACACACTAACTGTAACTGAAAAACATAACTTGCGTACAATGGTATTGCCGAGTTCTCTCTCCCTCTCCTAAGATCGCTGACAGTTATACTCATTCGGGGCGTCAACTACAAATGGGCACTTGCCAACAGCATTGCTAATGACTGAACAACAAAGGAATTTGCCATCTGCCTCTACGGACTGAACCCCATGCTGCTATAGCTTTTGACCTTCAACAACCGCTAAGGGAGTTCAGGGTAGAGTGAGGTACTCTGTGCTCCAGGGAATCCGGCGGTGGTTAGATAGCTGGATGTTTTTAGTAACAGATTTTATTATCTCAATCCTTGCATTTCTAGAGAAGCACTAAATCTCATCATGGTGACATCTGAGCCTCATGACTAACAAAAAATCTTTTGTAAAATGAGTGCTTAGTGGTATTGAACTCCCCTTTCACCAAAACCTTACATATTGACATTGCCCCCCTGCTTCTTTGGAGCCTTCTCTCAGAGCTATCTGAGGTGCTGCCTCCTGGGCCGCAGTCCTCATTTTGCCCCAAATAAAACTTAACTCGCAACTGTCACATTGTGCATCGTTTTATAAGTCAACATGGGGAATTTAGAAAAGTAATTTTAAGTACAACTCTAACAAAGGTCATATTTACTGGGATGAAAAATATGTTTGAACATTTCAGAAGTGAATAAGTCTTCTGTTTTCATTTGCTAAAATCTCAAATCACCAGCAGTTGAACTTCTGTCACTCAGATCGTTATAACATTGTAAAGGAAGGAAAAAATAACATTTTTCCTCATCTTAGGTTTTACAGTTGGGGTGCTGTGAATTACAGTGGCAAATATAGATTAACAAGATAAAAACAAACATAAGTTTATTAGCATATGTATTGAGTATGTACATCCAGAAATGAGGCTTCCCTTGTGGCTCAGAAATAAAGTATCTGCCTGTAATGCAGGAGACCCATGTTAGATCCCTGGGTTGGGAAGATCACCTGTAGAAAGAATGGCAACCCACTCCAGTATTATTGTCTGGGAAATCTCATAGACAGAAGAGCCTGGTGGTCTTCAGTCCATGGAGTTACAAGAGTCAAGTACAATTTAATAACTAAACCACCATACCACAATCACTGATTTGGGCTTATATGCCTAATGCCTTAGGTTTAAACAAAGGAAAAAAGGTTTCCTTTTGGGCTTATAGTGAAAAGATGAACAGGAAGTGGGGCTTCCCTGGTGGCTCAGCAGTAAAGAATCTGCTTGCAATGCAGACACAGGCTTGATCCTTGGGTTGGGAAGATCCCCTGGAGGAGGACATGGCAATCCATTTCAGGATTCTTGCCTGGAGAATCCCATGGACAGAGGAGAGAGGTAAGCAACAGTCTATAGGGTTGTAAAGAGTCGGACAAGACTCAAGAGACAGCATGCACACAGGACCAGGAAGTATGGTGGAAAAGGGCTACTTAGTAAGATTTGTGATGCAGATTTAAACTGATACTTTCTCCATTGATGAGTTATTAAGAGGCCTCTTCCTGGTATGAGAGGAGACATCTTTACAAATGTAAATTTAATTTTTTAAAATGTAAATTTCCTTTACAAAAGAAAAACAAACATGTGCCTAGTTCTTAGAGCCCTTCATGCATCTGCTTGTTCACAACGGCTTTTAGCTCAAATCTATATATCAAAGAGGCTTATTTCCAGGTGGCTTATCCTGGTTCCAAAGGGTAGTCTACTCTCACTTACAACTGAGCAGGACACCTACAGGACTTTCCAGGACAGATCCCTCTCCTCATGTCCTTCTGCCTGCCTCTTCTTTGTAGGAAAACTGTGGTCTCCCAGGCCTCACCTGAGACACAAAACCTGGCCCAAGCATAAAGGATAGAAAGGATGTGAAACATAACGTGGCAAAAGTAGCAGTCGGACCAGGAGGACTGGTAACAATTTAAACAGTAAATCAGCTATATGGCTATCACAGAATCTTCAGTTCCTCTCTGAAGTACCTAGAAAATAGTATTGGATGCACATTTCTGACGTGTTTTACAGATGCTAAAAAAAGTAAAGTCACTCAGTAGTGTCCAAATCTGCGGCCCCATGGACTGTAGTCTACCAGGCTCCTCCNCTATCACAGAATCTTCAGTTCCTCTCTGAAGTACCTAGAAAATAGTATTGGATGCACATTTCTGACGTGTTTTACAGATGCTAAAAAAAGTAAAGTCACTCAGTAGTGTCCAAATCTGCGGCCCCATGGACTGTAGTCTACCAGGCTCCTCCGTCCATGGAATTCTCCAGGCCAGAATACTGGAGTAGGTTGCCATTTCCTTCTCCAGGGGATCTTCCCAACCCAGGGATTGAACCCTGGTTTCCCACATTGCCGGCAGATGCTTTACCATCTTAGCCACCGGGGAAGGCCAGATGCTAAAACCCCTGCCGAATGGAAGAAGTTAACTACGAGATGATCATGAACACAGAGCCCCCAGAAATACTGCAAGCTGAGAACAGATAATGTTAAGTATGACCCCGTTACTTCACCATCAGCTAAGTAGAGAATTGAGTCAATCACTTAGCTCATGAATCAGCTCCCTCACCTTGCCTTTAAAAATTGCTTCCTTGAAACACAGTGTTTTGTTGTTGTTCTTGTTTTGAGCATTGGTGCCTTACAATAAATGTTGCACCTCAACACAGCCCAGTGTCAGTAGATTGACTTTACGAGACATAGAGTAGCAGACCCACGTTTGGTTCACTAACACACTCATTAAAAACTCCATAAAATAAAGTGTGTATACTAATACCGTACATCTCTAAAGCTAAATTTTTATAGTGCTGTGATTAATTCTAATTAATTCTTTGCCATGTACTTTTAACAAACTTCTATGTGAGCAGAGATCTACACACAAAGATAAAACAGCTCCTTATAAAAGTTCAGTTTCTAATCGAATTTAGCTTTCAAACTCATAAATCTCTAGCTCACTAGTATATGTATTGCATCAAAGGAAACTGACCACAGATAAGTGGTTATTCTTTCATTTCTCTGGTCTTCATTGATTGATCATGGTAATTTTCTGTGGTGTTTCAGGGGGTTGTGTGAAATGCAATTCCAAAGAAGAGACATAAAGTTCTGTCAGCTGGAAACACAGTCTACCCTCAAGGCAAAAAATAAAAAGGATTAAAGATACTCAAACACTAACTGTTAGGGGAACCACTGACTGAAACCACCCACCTTGGCCAGGCCTGACAGTAACCACTTGAGTGAGTTATCTTAGAACAGGAGGTTCTTGTAAGGAATGCTGAACTAACAAGTTACCACAGACCAGAAGAATTCGGAAAGAGTCAAAAGGAGAAAGGAAACCCTGTTCCATATTTCCTGCCAATCTCCCAGAATCCTTCTCACTAAAATCCATCCTGGCTGAGCAATGCGTGTGCCACCAGGAAGAACCCTGAGTCAGAATGATTGGCCAGAGACAGCCCAGAAACTAACCTCGTTACCATAAAACCCAAGACCGCCAGCCACATGGCCGAGCATTTCTCCTGGGTTCCTTGACCCTGTAGCTCTCGGCCCAGGTGCCCTTCCCCAGTAAAGTCTCCTGATCTTTTCACATGTGTGTCTCCTTGGACAGTTCATTTCCAAGTGCTAGACAAGAGCCCACTCTCGGGCCCTGGAAAGGGTCCCCTTTCCTACAATATGATTCCCACTGGAGACTTTTTCCTTGGAGAAAAACAGAATTTCCTGACATAAATTTTCCAGTGTCAAATGCATAATACCCTGAAGCTTTTAACTATCCCGAGTAGAATACTGTATTTATAGCGCGCACGTACATGCTCAGTCATGTTCGGTTCTTTGTGGCCACCTGGACTGTAGCCTGCCAGGCTCATCTGTCCTTGGAATTTCCCAGTCTAGAATACTGATGTAGGTTGGCATTTTCTCCTCCAGAGGATCTTCCCAACCCAGGGATCAAAGCCGTGTCACCTGCCTTTCCTACACTGACAGGCAGATTCTTTACCACTGAGCTACCCGGGCCTTCCTAGGTCATGTATGTAGCTTGCCAGAAGTCCAAAGAAATACGCTAGTGATTTGATGCAAATGAAACATCCTTGTGTGGTTTTCTTTCTTTTCCTTTTGGAGCATCATGTGTCCTTAGGTGCTTAGGTGTCTGTCTGTCATCCACTCAGACACACACAAGGTCACACAAACAGGTGTGGTCAGCAAGTTACTCTTTCAAGTCTCTACCATTAATTAACAAGTTTATTCAAGAGGAAGAGGGAAAGGGCAGTATTTGGGGTTGGTGTGTGCCATGCCCCCATTCATTTGTTGATTTCTGAAGCCCCACTACCTTAGAGTTTAGATTTGGAGATAAAGTCTGAAAAAGTGGTTAAGTTAAAATGAGGCTTTTAGAATGGTCCTTAATCTAATCTGAGGATATTTTGACATGAGACACCAAGGACTCACGCACAGAGGAAAAACCACCTGGAAAATTTAAGCCATCTGCAAATCAAAGAGAGGCTTCAGAAGAAACCAAGTCTGCTAACAACTTGACCTGAGACTTATGGCCTCCAAAGCTGTGAGAAAATACATTTCTGCTGTTTAAGACATCCAGTCTATGATATTTTATTAGTATGACAGCCCTAGAAAGCTAATATAGGCAGAAAAATATATATATTAAAGAAGAAAACTGAAGCTTTTGAGCATTCAAATTATCCTCCAAGGCCCTGTGCTGTGCTTAGGTGATAAGCAATTACCTTTGAAAGTTACATTATTGCATAGCTCAGCAAAACTTAGTATTTGGTGTAAATTAAGGTGTTAATTAATTTATCTGTTTATTCAGTCATAACGATTGTACATGAACTATTTGCATATTTTATCCTAAGCCATGCTATCTTCTTTGAAGGAGTTTATAGTGTAATTAGGGGAATAAATTAAACAAATAAATTACATATAAAGTGAGGATATATGAGCAATATAAGATAAGTAAAGTAAAGGGCTATGTGATTGAAGAAGAATACACAAGCAGATAATTTAACAATCAATATAATTTGTTAATCAGTTATACTATAACAGGCCCTGGCTATTTCCTAAAAAATTCATGGACTATTTAATAGTCACAACAATTCTGTGACCTGAGCATTCATCTATTCAATTCTCAATTAATTTAAACTAAAACTAGGGTTTAAAGAAATTGCTCAACACCCTGAGAGTCACTTGGACTTCAGGGAGATCAAACCAGTCCATCCTAAAGGAAATCAACCCTGAATATTCATTGGAAGGACTGATGCTGAGACTGAAACCCCAATACTCTGGCCACCCGATGTGAAGAGCCCACTCATTGGAAAAGACCTTGATGCTGGGGAAGGTTGAAGGAAGAGGAGAAGGGGATGACAGGATGAGATGGTTGGGTGGCATCACCAACTCAATGGACATGAGTTAGAGCAAACTCTGGGAGATGGTGAAGCACAGGGAAGCCTGGCGTGCTGCAGTCCATAGAGTCACAACGAGTAGGACATGACTGAGTGACTGAATGACACAGATAGTGAATGCCAAAGAGAATGTTAATGGAGGTTAATCTGGCAACAAAGCCCATGTTTAAATACCATACTGTCTAGACATTCAGCTTTCCAATGCTTCAACTATCTATGCTGCTAAGTCACTTCAGTCGTGTCCGACTCTGTGTGATCCCGTAGATGGCAGCCCACCAGGCTCCCCTGTCCCTGGGATTCTCCAGGCAAGAATACTGGAGTGGGTTNGACATTCAGCTTTCCAATGCTTCAACTATCTATGCTGCTAAGTCACTTCAGTCGTGTCCGACTCTGTGTGATCCCGTAGATGGCAGCCCACCAGGCTCCCCTGTCCCTGGGATTCTCCAGGCAAGAATACTGGAGTGGGTTGCCATTTCCTTCTATAGGAACTATCTACTGGAAAATTTTAATTTTTTTTTCAGATATTTCTCAGTGCCTTAATATGAAAAATGAAGGCCTTTTAAAATATGTTTACTTCATCCTGTCAACATTATGTATGACTTTTTCTAAATAATTTATCTCTATTAAATGATGCCAAGAGCAGGAAGAGATACTCAAATTGACTTCTGTTCACATTTCTTTATTTTTTGAGGTCCAGAAAAATTACACAGGTCATCCCTGCTATGAAGCCAGAGAGTGTAAGACAACATTATTGCAAGTGTGGACCTCTTTGTTAGTAATATATGATGATATAAGCAGCTTACAACAGAACGTTAAAGAAAATATACTTCACTGTTTCCTTCATTAAAAAAGTTTTGTTCTGAATATCTTTAGTAGGAATTTAGCACTCTGCTTAGCGATTCAACTTATCTACATTTGAAGCAAAATTATTATCTTATTGTGGAAAACTAGTCTTAAACCCAGCACTTTGCAGCCCAAAAGTTTAGTATGTGTCACTGGAAGACACATGACTATAACTTTTTGTTTCTAACTTGGCTTTTCTTTTTCCTGCACTTGAAACACTTTTGTTCAAATTGTAGCCCTTTATCTTATTAGCTGGTAAGTTAATTAAAAGTTTAAAATAAAAAATCCATCTTAGTGAAAAAAGAACACCTACTTTTTATATNATAACTTTTTGTTTCTAACTTGGCTTTTCTTTTTCCTGCACTTGAAACACTTTTGTTCAAATTGTAGCCCTTTATCTTATTAGCTGGTAAGTTAATTAAAAGTTTAAAATAAAAAATCCATCTTAGTGAAAAAAGAACACCTACTTTTTATATATAGTGTATCAGGTAAATTAGAGATCATTTACATTAAATATTACACATAGTAGACACTCAATAAAGTAGCTAAATATATAAACCCGACAAATGAAAATTTAACTAGCACGCAAATATTTCTGATTTAATATATTATGACTAAATTATTTTATTAAGAAACACAATTTTTGCCCCAAAAAAGTAATGACATTACAAAAATACTTAAGTCTTCCGAGAGCAGTAGTAGCAGCAAAAGAATATCAGAAACAATATTGATGAGGTTAACTATTAAAGTTATGGGAACAAAATGCATTCCCACTCTTGTCAGTTCTAAAAGCAGTAATAACAGTGTTGGGAATTTCATCCCCAGCAGTGATGGAATAAGTTGAACTGACTTACCCTTCTTCTGCAAAGACATTTTTAAAACAAACCAAAAAGAATACTACACGTTTGTAAAAGCGATTTTCAGACAGAGTGGATGGCAGCACAAGATTGTGATACCTGAGGGTAAGAAAGCAAATGAGATGATCCTTAACTTTGCCACAGATTTTTGGCTGGAAGCAATTTTTGAACAGTGATGTAATGAGAGAGGTCATAGGTAGAAAATGGCAGTCCCATAGAGTTGAAGAGACAGAGACAAGCATTCAGAGAAAATGAGGGAGCTGGAGTTTATTTTCAAAGATTTCCAGAAAAGGAGAAGCTATGGAGAAAACAACCCTTGAGCTTTGACTGTGAAGCTTCATGAGGCTCAGCAAAGAGCAAAGCAACGCAAACCAAACTGTTCTGAGAGCTCACACAGAGCTTGAAAATATTTGATTTTCAACCTGTCAAACTTGCCAGTCTTTCTTGAATACCAGAGGCATCCAGGAGAGAATCCAGAAGTGTCATGCCTTAGGGCTATGGCTGAACTATCTCTAAAGTTAGAGGCTTCACTAGAAAGACTTTAAAAAACTTATAAGTCTAAGAAGGATTGACCCAATAGCAAGCAACTTAACTACCTGAGAGAACAAAACTTAATATTCTCTAGAACAATACAAAGAAATGGGACATCCAGCAATGTAATATATGATGATTCCAGCATTTAATAAAAAATTCACTAAACATTTCAAGAAGCAGGAAACTGACCCAATCCAGAAGAAATATTAGAAAATAAAAACAGATCCAGACATGTTAAAGATGAAGAAATTGGGAGACTAAGAAATCAGAACAATTACAACAATATGTTCAATAATTTACAGGACAGACATCATGAATTAAAGGTGAAAGAATCAAAGAGAAATTCTAGAAAGAAAATGCAATATCTGAAATGAAAAATTTATTGAATGAGATTAACCTCAAATCAGAGTCTACAGAAGAAGATTAATGACCTGAAAATATAGAAACTGTCAAAACTAAATACGAAGAGAAAGAAAATGATTGAAAAATATAAAACTAACTTTGGTATCTGTGGGAAAATATCAAACAATTGGCATGTCTGTAATAACATCTCAAAGGAAAAAAGTATACTGAGTAAATGGTGTATTTGAAGTTATAATGTTCCCCAAATTGCCCCGATTTGATAAAAATTTTAAACTCGTGGAATGAAATACCTTAATAAATCATAAGACAGATGATCCTTAATCATTCACTCATATGTGTATGCATGCAAACACATACACACATATGCACACACAGAAAAACAGCAAGCCATATCATAAAAAAATTGCCTAAATGCATTGATAAAGATAAAATTTTAGTAGCAACCAGAGAATAAAACCAAAACCATTTCAGAGTTTTCTATATAANCCTGCCCCCGCCTCCCAGGTATCACAGGGCGGCCCCAGAGCCGTGCGGTTCTCAGAGTCCGGCGTCCCTGGGCCCAGCAGGCCCAGCAGGCTGGCCAGCGAGCTTGCAGGAGACCCACGGTGGTGGGAGCGGGGGCCCCCTCTTCCTGTCTCACTACCTGAGGTCAGACCCTGGAGCAGCCGCCACTGCCCTGCCCAGGCCCAGGCCCCTGCCACTGCCCACTCCTCCTGGCACAGGGGCTCCGGGCAGGGTCCCCCCAGGATGGCTGGCTCAGGAGCTGGACCAGGGCTGCCCAGCCAGCAGAGCAGAGGCTCCCAGGCCAGCCGAGGGCACGGACGGAGAGCAGGCAGGTGCGCTTTCGCGCTCTCAGGTCAGAAACCGATGGCCACACGTCACAGATCTCTCACCCTCGGCAACAGCCTGAACTTCTAATAACTGTTTTGGAGTGTTGTTCAGGGTCTGGTTCTGCTATTTATAAACTGTGTGGCTTTGAGAAAGTCACTTAAACTCTCCAAACTTTGGTTGTTTCATCTGAAAAATGGTGGGGGGGTGGTGAGGTGTGGGGACTGACATCACTGAGCTGCTATAAAAATGAAATGAGATAATGCGTGTCTTAGCACGTTCTGGCTGCTTTCAAGGCATATCATAGATGGGGGTGGGCTGGTGGGGTGAGTGGGGCTTATAAACAACCGAACTTTATTCCTCATGGTTCTGGAGGCTGGAAGTTCAAGGTCAAGGAGCCAGCAGATTCGGCATCTGGTGGGACCCTTGTTTCCAGTTCATGGATGGTGTCTTCTCACTACATGTGTAGGGTGGGGTGAGAGGGCTCTCGGGGGTCTCTTTCCGGGGACACTGATCCCATTCATGACCCAACCACATACTCAGGACTCCAGCTCTTCCCACCATCACTTGAGGCCAAGATTTCAACATAAGAACTTGGGGACATAAGCATTCAGTCTAAAGCAGAGTGAAGAACCCTTCATGTGGTAGCCCGAGGAGAGTGCTTTTAAAAGGTTAGTCTTTATAATGAAAGTAACATGCTCATNTATAAAACTAACTTTGGTATCTGTGGGAAAATATCAAACAATTGGCATGTCTGTAATAACATCTCAAAGGAAAAAAGTATACTGAGTAAATGGTGTATTTGAAGTTATAATGTTCCCCAAATTGCCCCGATTTGATAAAAATTTTAAACTCGTGGAATGAAATACCTTAATAAATCATAAGACAGATGATCCTTAATCATTCACTCATATGTGTATGCATGCAAACACATACACACATATGCACACACAGAAAAACAGCAAGCCATATCATAAAAAAATTGCCTAAATGCATTGATAAAGATAAAATTTTAGTAGCAACCAGAGAATAAAACCAAAACCATTTCAGAGTTTTCTATATAACTGCAGAAAATAAATAATACACAAATTGAACATTTCTACCTGATATCTATCTAAGCACTTTGCATGTATCAATTCATTTAAGCTTCAGTATAATTTTGTGATACAAATACTAACCTCAATACTTCTCCTTTACAGAATCTGAAAGTGTGAGGCCATTTGAAATTTAGCTCTTCCTGAGGCATCTGCTCCACCTTCTCTGCCTCTCTAGACTTCAATTTTCATTTTTTTAAATTATTTTTTGTCATTCATAGAGTAGAAAATGTTTGTGCCTCTCTCCTAAGTGTGTATGTTACATTTCTAGTTACATTGCAGAAGCAGCTTCTTAATTCCAATCACAGTTTCCAAGGAAATGTAAACTGGCCCAAAGATTTCAGAGAATTGGTGGGTGGGTTATGGATGCACATTCTAAAAGATGTCTGCTAAATATAGTAATAAAGTTATGCAATTAGAATGCACACACTCTTGAAAATACCAGATTCTTCACGTGGATGTAAGAGTAAGTAGATGAGATCTTCTTCTGGAGCTGAGGTCTGTATACTCAGCCTTTTGTTCACTAATCTCAGATATACTTATAAAATTTCTCCATGATTTCTCTGGAAAGTAATGATAATGAATAGTTTGTCCCCATGGGGCAAATTATGTCTCCATGAACTCAATAATAGTGATTGGAACATATCTCTGTTTAGTATTTTGAATCATTAACACAAAGCTTATTTGTGTTACAGGGAGCTGGATTTCCACCTTCCATGATGGAAAATATTCAGAAGCTGCAAGCTACTTATAGAGCAGAGTTTTTCAAGACAAGTTCTATAAATTATTAATCTCTGGAGGGGGATTCTATACTAAAAATGTTAGGGGATAATTATGTATGATACAGCTCCTCTCAAAGAAACATAGGACATATTAGTATATAGAAAAGCTCTGACAAGACCCGTCATAAAGTAACACACAACATTTTCTAATCTACAACATGTGTTGCATCAAGTCACAGTTACAATTTAATGACAAGAGATAACTAAAAAACAACACCCTAAAATTGTTAAGACTTATTTCTTAAAATTCAAAGAACTATTTCTAAAGCACTGAAGACTCTGTTTTAATACCAACCTGCAGCATCAATAGTTTTAAAAGGTATAACCCAGGGACTAGTTCTCACTGTGGTCAATGACTGTATTCCTGTCAACTACAAGACAAAATTCTTCCATTACTAAAATGGGATTAAATATATATTTATTGCCTTTAAGCCAACTCTTCAAATTAGAATTTTGGAAGAGTATATTAATTTGCCTGATTTGACCAATGAGCCCATTCCTGGACCATTCATAGTATCTGAAGAAGATGGAATAATTAATTAGTATATCTTGGGCTTCCTAACCTATTAGTTCAGCTAGGCTGGGTTTGCAGCTAACAAACAACTCCAAATTTCAGTGGCTTAAAATAATAATTTATTTCTAACTCATACAATAGTTAATTATAGGAGAACCATAGGTCATCTTCAATTGAGAATACAAACTGACTGAATAGCCCCTCTATGTGGAATATTTACAATGTCATGAACAGGAACACCATACTTTGGCTCACTAGGCAGGATGCACATTACTTCTGCTCACATGTCACTGCCACAAGAGTCTCATAGCCAAGCCGGACACTGCATAACCCTTCTACAGGGAAAAGCAGAAGATACTTTTAGGCAATAGTGCTGTTTACCATGGCTGACTTCCCTGATCACAAATATTCACCCTTCTTCCTTTCCCATGTTCAGAATATGTCCATCACTAATCTGGCTGATAGAGCAGCTTCTACATGGAACATTTCTCATGGAAGAGGGAAGAATACCACACATTAGCTCCTAAAAGTTCTCAGGAAATTCCATGCACATTTCATTGACGAAAGAAAATTCCATGAGAAAGGCTGACATCCATGGAATGAGTAAGAGAAATCTTTATTCAAGGAGGAATACAACATCTTTTGTCAAGAATAAAATCTATCACCCTTGGCCTCCCATTTGGTGAGAGAGCAGATACGATGTGTGGCAGCCTCAATGAGATGGCAGTTTGGGATAAATATTTGTCTTATTGATGATGGCTATAATAAATTCTATGGCAAATTGAGTTTGGAAACTGCTTAAGACAGTATCTTCTTGCTGGTAACCTGCAGTGTGCACTAAAATATTAAATATTGTCAGTGCTACTGCAATAAAGATGCCAATATAATATAACTCCAAATTACCCAAATGGTTGACTTTGAGGCCTCTTTTCATGCTGAAAAATGCCATTATGAGATATTAGTACAACTTTGGGAATTTTTGTGGCACAATGGAACCACAACGTCCACCAGAAATATCCCCTGAAGTCTGCAAATCTTTAAATTTGGTCTCATCAAGTTTCTCATATATTATATTCCCATGGATAGTCATCTATTTTCTTTGCCACAGTCCAGCACTCCCCCTTCAGGTTCATCCAGAGTCCCATTTTTCAAGAAATATCCTTTTCTTTTTTAACAAAAAAGTTTTATATTCTATTAAGAGACTTACTATATTTAGCCTGAGAAGACAATGGAAAGACACATTACTGTATTCTTTTTAAAAATTCTAAAGATGGCATGTATATACAAAATTTTCCACTTCAATCATTTTTTAATGAACGATTCAATGATATTAATTGTAATGACAGTATCATGCAACATTGTCATTATCTATTTTCAAAAATTTTCATCGCCCCAAACAGAAATTCAGTAACCATTAATTGATAACACCTTGACCCTCTCTTTCTGCTGATAAACTCTTATCAGCTTTGTCTCCCTGATTCAGCTATTTCTATATATTTCATGTAAGTGGAATAATGTTTATTCTTTTGTACCTGTTTTATTTTATTTAGCATGATTTTTTAAGGTTCATCATTGCTGTAGCTGTAGCATGTGTTAGAATTTTATTCCTCTTTGTGGATGAATAACATTTCATCGTGATGTGCTTAGTCACTCAGTCGTGTCTGATTCTTTGCAACCCCATGGACTGGAGCCCACCAGGCTCCCATGTTCATAGGGATTCTCCAGGCAAGAATAGTGGAATGGGTTGCCATGCCCTCCTCAGGGGATCTTCTCATCCCAGAGATCAGACCCAGGTCTTCCAATTGCAGCAAATTCTTTATCGTCTGACCACCAGGGAAGCCCAATATTTCATTGTATATATATGCATTCGTTTATCCTTTAAATCTGCTGATGAGTACTTGGGTTGTGTCCAGCTTTTGGATACTATGAATAACTCTTCAGTGAATACTGGCTTGTAGTTATCTGTTGGAGTTTCTGCTTTCGTTATTTTGTTTACATACCTAGGATTAGAATTATTGGATCATATGGTAATTTTTGCATTTAGCTTTTTGAAGCAGTTTCATCATTTCATATTCTTACCAGAAATGTACAAGGGTTCCAGTTTTTCCATATCCTCAAGTTGCTCACTTTTTGATAGCCACAAGTCTTACCATGAATACCAGTCTTCTGTCATGCAAGGTTCAAATTCACACTTTTGAAATATTACAAACTATACATCATTAATCATTTGTACATCTTTGAAGAATATTATTTTCATTAATAATAACAATAATAACACATCAATGTACATTGAAAGTCTACTCTAATCAGGAATATTTTATTTATTTATTTAAATTTATTTTTTTTTTAAATTTTACTTTATAGCTTAGATTGTTGAAAAAGACTGAGTCTGACAAAATAATTTCTTTATGGATTTCCCTGGATCAGGCCCCATAAATGCATCAAGTAACTGATCTTACTTTGTTTTCTTTAAATAGATTTCCTGCCAAGGAAAGAGAAATTCATTCATTGTAAATCATCAAATGAGCTCTCCAATATGAATGAGTTCCTTGAGAGTTGAGGAAGGCAATGTTTCTCTGTTTTCTAGAACGATCCCCCAGCAATCCAAAAGCCACAGATCTGAGAGGAAGAAAAGGGAGTGAACACATATCCACTGAACTCATACTTCAGGATGTTTCTCATTTAATTTTCACAATGGCATTGTAAGTTAGGGAGACAATACAAAGGAGTAGTGAAGACTGTGGGTTCAGATGACGGGTTTAACTCCTAATTCAAATTCAGAATAGATGTATCACTTATAACAACTTAAGAAGTTTTTTCTTCCTTCCTTTCTTTCACTTGTATTTTTTTAAGCATCAAATTGTGTGTCTGCAGTCCTCAAAAATGGCACAATTTCTGTCCCTTGAAAAATACAAACTAGTTGGAAATATAAGTATATAAATGAAGATACTATAAGCAGAAAATAAAGCAAGGGTAGAGATCATCTGAAAATTGGATATTAAAAATACCTACCCCTGTGCTCGCTTTGGCAGCACACATACTAAAAATACCTTCCTCAAAGTGTTGTTGTGACAGTTAGAATGGGATAATCAGTGTGAAGTGCTTAGCAAAATGTTTGATTCATAGGGAGTATTATTAGGTGATGAAGAAGTTAAGGTCCAGATAGCTTAAGAATCACTCAACTAGGAAGTGCAAAGCATGAACTAACATATCATTTGCCTACCCACCAGGATCTTGGCATTACTCTATGCTTCTTTCCCGAGATTCTAAACGCTAAAAGAGAGCAATATGGATGCATGTCCTGGAAAATATCTTTCCTCTACATTATTAAAGACATATTTCTCAGAAATCATGTAGCTACCATGAAAAGGGAGTTGAAATGAGTCATTTCTATATTTAGAGTCAAAATCACATAGTTCTCGTGGGCTTCTCTGATAGCTCAGATGCTAAAAAATCCACCTGCAATGCAGGAGACCTGGGTTCAATCCCTGGGTTGGGAAGAAGCCCTGGAGAAGGGAATGGCTATCCACTCCAGTATTCTGGCCTGGAAAACTCCATGGACATATATTTAGAGTCAAAATCAATATAGTCTTTAAATGAAGAGTTCAAGATAGGCAATTTATAAAATCCACCCCCCCCTTCAAATCTTTCATTATCTGGAACAATAATAGCATATGATCTTTGAGTCTGAGTTCCAAGCAAAAGTTTGTCTGGGACAGTTCACATAGATCCTAGCGGTCTTGCTAAACCATCCCTCTCTGGATAATAAATTGCATGTTCCTCCCACATATAGGCACTTAGTCATAGAGTAGGTAATATCTGTGGTTAGAACTTCTCAACAAATGAACTTTACTTTGGGTTATTTAATTGAAGTCTTGGAAGGCAGTCAAAAATCCATCCTTTCTAGGTGCTTCGTAGTTTGATATGATGAGATGCAATTTGAGATTTTACCAGCTCACAATGAAATTGTTAGTAAGTTCTTGTCCATTATTTTCTGTGCTCAATTGCACATATCTACATTGCAAGTGAATAACTGATTGTCCAAATAAACACCAGGAAAAACCATTGTCTCTGTGGTGGTATTTCAGGTCACTGATGATAGCTTCATAAATAAGGTTTTTATCCCCCTTCTGGAATAGAGACAAAAACAAATAAGTGTGCTCAAGAGAAGCAATGTTGATCTGAGAGGGAGGTGAGGATTACTGTGCTTCCTGACTTAACGCGGCTTTAGTTGCTTTGTTTTCCAACTGCAAATTGGTAAGCTGATTAAAAAGACATCAAAAAGAAACACAATCTCACGGCAGGTGTTCATTGGTCATAAGACATTATTTTAGAGGAACTTCAAGTCAATATTATCCTCTTCTCTGGTGTGTACTGAAACAGCAAAAAAAAAAAAAAAGTCTTAAAATATCCCTTTGGTTTTGCATCAAGAGACAATTACATGCACAACCATTGTCCAAAATCTGGTAGTTTCCTCATCCCAGTGGGGCTTCAAAATCAGAACTTTGAGTGAAAATTGAAGCCTAACCTTCTTAACTTGGCATTTAAAGTAGACCATCTAGCCCCTAACCCTTTCTGTGCTACAACCAAATTGAAGTACTAACCTGGATACAGAAAAGCTGCTCCTTCCTGTCTTCATAAATGGGTTCATGTTCTTCCTTCCACCTATGATGACTTGTCCTTGCATGGCAATAAATCTAAATCCCATTTTTTCCTTCAAAGTCTATTTTAGCTGTCAACATTTTCAAATACAGCTGACCCTTGAACAATGCTTGGGGAATGGTTCTAGGACCTGCCCCCTCTACTCAAATCCTCAGATGCTCAAGTCCCATGGTTGTCCTCCATGTGCACAGTTCTGTGTTTGTGGATTCAACCCCCAACTGTGAATCGTATAGCACTATAGTGTTTTTTTTGGGGGGGGGGCGGGGGGAAATTCACTCATAAGAGGACCTGTGCAGTTCAAAACTGCTTTGTTCAACAGTCAACTGTAAATTCAATTTCTTTCTTCTTTGAATATCTATGCATAGTCTTTCTGAATCTCTTTTTCAGTTTATGCTATAGACAATTATGCATTCATCTAATTTTTGTAATAAGCTGTAAGGTCCTGAAAGGTAGGTTTTGTATGTGATCTTTTGTAACTCTCTAATATCATCATCCGGAGAAGGCAATGTCACCCCACTCCATTACTCTTGCCTGGAGAATCCCATGGACAGAGGAGCCTGGTGGGATACAGTCCATGGGGTCGCTAGGATTCGGACACAACTGAGCGACTTCACTTTCATATTTCACTTTCATACATTGGAGAAGGAAATGGCAACCCACTTCAGTGTTCTTGCCTGGAGAATCCCAGTCACAGGGGAGCCTGGTGGGCTGCTGTCTATGGGGTCGCACAGAGCCGGACACGACTGCAGTGACTTAGCAGTAGCAGCAGCAATATCATCATCGGAGAAGGCAGTGGCAACCCACTCCAATACTCTTGCCTGGAAAATTCCATGGGTGAAGCAGCCTGGTAGGCTGCAGTCCATGGGGTCGCTAAGAGTCAGACATGACTGAACGGCTTCACTTTCACTTTTCACTTTCCTGCATTGGAGAAGGAAATGGCAACCCACTCCAGTGTTCTTGCCTGGTGAATCCCAAGGATGGTGTAGCCTGGTGGGCTGCCGTCTATGGGGTCGCAGAGAGTCAGACACGACTGAAGCGACTTAGCAGCAGCAGCAGCAATATCATCATGGTTTTTGCTGAAAATGTGGTATCCAATGCAAATTAAAGATGAAATGAAGACAGAAAGGAAAGATGAGAAAAGAAAGGAAAAGAGAATGGGAGGGAAATTAAAAAAAAAACTATGAGCACAAAGTTTTCAAGGTGTTAAAGCGTCTGTCATTGTTATATATTGGTTGACCATAGTAAATAACATACATCTTTCAAAAAAAAAAAAAGATTAAAAAGTGTAGTCTTTTGAAGTGCTGAGTTAATCTATATAAAGTGTGCTATATAAATCTATATAAAGTGTGCTTTGAAGATCCTGGCACATAATAAACACTTTTTACAGTTATTATCTGAAGCAGTTTGCCAACATCTTACCTTGCTCCTGCTAAGTCGCTTCAGTCGTGTCTGACTCTGTGTGACCCCATAGATGGCAGCCCACCAGGCTCCCCCATGCCTGGGATTCTCCAGGCAAGAACACTGGAGTGGGTTGCCATTTCCTTCTCCAATGCATGAAAGTTAAAAGTGAAAGTGAAGTTGCTCAGTGGCGTCTGACTCGTAGCGACCCCATGGACTGCAGCCTACCAGGCTTCTCCATCCATGGGATTGTCTAGGCAAGAGTTTTGGAGTGGCTTGCCATTGCCGTCTCCGAACATCTTACCTTAAACCTACCCAAAAAAGTGGTAGTTCAATGTAGAGGCGTAGACACATAATTTGACTCAGATAATTCAGATCTATGCTCACCTATTTATAGGACACATTCACTTGGCCAAATTATTTTCTCTCTTATAACAAAGATTTCTTCATGTGTAAAATGAGGATTGTAGTAAAACTGATGTCACAAGGTTATGGTAATAAATGAAATGGTGTCTGGGACATAATAGTCATTTAACGAGTGGCAGTTTTAATAGTATTAAAAGGAACATTTTCTTAATCAATTTACTGTTTTTTAATTTTTAGAAGGACTGCAGAGTTATTAAGCTGTTAATTGTAATCTTTTCAATGGTACATAATTGTAATAGATATTGCTGGTACATCATCCAGATTCACTTGAATCCTTTTACAAATTTCCAGTATATTATCATGCTTCCCTTCTGTTTTTCTTTTCTGAATAGACTTAATTTTTATAAAAGTTTTAGGCTCATAAAAATTAAGAGGAAAGTACAGAGATTTCCCATATCCCTGCCCCCACACATTCTATTTGTTGTTGTTTAGTCGCTAAGTCATGTCCGACTCTTTGGTGAGCCCTATACCATGGGCTGTAGTTCACTAGGGTCCTCTGTCCATGGGATTTCCCAGGCAAGAACACTAGTGTGAGTTGCCATTTCCTTTTCCAGGGGATTTTCCAAACCCAGGGATTGAACCTGGGTCTCCTGCATTGCAGGCAGGTTACTTACTGTCTGAGCCATTTGAACTACAGATTTGATATAGACATAGATGATATAGAATACAGATACAGATAAATATAGATGGGCTTCCCTGGCAGCTCAGCTCATAAAGAATCCACCTGCAATGCAGGAGACTTCGATTCAATTCCTACATCAGGAAGATCCCCTGGAGAAGGAATAGGCTACCCACTCCAGTATCTTTGGACTTTCCTGGTGCCTCAGACAGTAAAGAATCTGCCTATAATGTGGGGGACCTGGGTTCAATCTCTGGTTTGGGAGAAGACTCTTAAGAGTCCCTTGGGCTGCAAGGAGATCCAACCAGTCTATCCTAAAGGAGATCAGTCCTGGGTGTTCACTGGAAGGACTGATGTTGAAGCTGAAACTCCATTACTTTGGCCACCTGATGAGAAGAGCTGACTCATTTGCAAAGACCTTGACACTGGGAAAGATTAAGGGCAGGAGGAGAAGGGACGACAGAGGATGATATGGTTGGATAGCATCACCGACTCAACAGACATGGGTTTGGGTAGACTCCAGGAGTTGGTGATGGACAGGGAGGCCGGGCGTGCTATGGTTCATGGGGTTGCAAAGAGTCGGACACAACTGAGCGACTGAACTGAACTGAACCTGGAGGAGGGCAGGGCAGCCCACTCCAGTATTCTTGCCTGGAGAAATCTCCATGGAAAGGGGAGCCTGGAAGGCTATAGTCCATGGGGTCACAAAGAGTTAGACACAACTGAACAACTAAGCACAGCATAGATATAGATATATTGTCAATGGGCATGGCTTAACAGGGCCTCCTGCTCAGGGTTTCACCAGGCTGAAATCAGAATGTTAACCCAGGCTATGATCTCACCTAAGTCTCAGGGTCCTCTTTTAAGATAACTGGCTATTGGGTGAATTGAATTCCTTACAGTTATTGGAATAAAGTCCCTATTTTCATATTGGTTATTGGCCAGGGAATGCCCTCAGCACCAAGAGGCTGAACCTTGTGTCCTTGCCATGTAACTTACACCATGTTAGTTCACAACATGGTTTTCTTCTTCAATGCAAGCAGAAGCAATCTTTTATTTTGAATCTATCTGATTTCTTTTAGGGTTTCCCTGGTGGCTCAGATGGTAAAGAATCTGCCTGCAATGCAGGAGGCCAGTGTTTGAACCCTGGGTTGGGAAAATCCCTTGGAGAAGGGAATGGCTTCCCATGCCAGTATTCTTGCCTGGAGAATTCCACGGATAGAAGAGACTGGCCGCTACAGTCCATGGGATTGCAAAAAGAGTCAGACACAAATGAGCAATTAACATTTTCACTTTCTTTCTTTTAAGGACTCATCTGATTAGGTCAGGCCCACACAGGATAAGCTCACTTTTTACTAACTCAATGTCAGTTGATTAAGGAACTTAGTTACATCTGAAATATCCCTTTTGATGTATAATGTAACATAATCCCAGGTGCAATGACTCATTGTACTCCTGAATCCCACCCACATTCAAGTGGAAAGGGTCATATAGGGAACATATAATGGGGAGGGGCAGGAATCTTGAAGATAGATGAGATCTGCCTGCCACACTCCTTTTGAGCTCTAGGCACTTACTGATACAGAACTTTTTCCTTGAGAGTGATGCTTTGTAACCTAAAATTATTGTGGATTTTAGGTGGTGGCTGTGGTGGTGGACACTCATGGCTATTACTTTGCTGTTTTTTAAAAAAGAGAAGTAATATGATTTCATCACATGATTCCCACAATCCAAATATCAGATCAGAAAACTGCCCCAAGTACTTTTGAGTAACAAATACTTGGATTTGGGTTTTGTTTATATAGCAAGTGATTTGATTTCTGCAGTTCTTTTTCCTAGTGTAAAATGAGCGTAATGTTAACTTGTATCATAGGGTTACTGAAAGGATTAGACAAAATCATTAGAGGAGTGCCTGACAGATAACAGATGCCTAACACATGAGAGGAACGTCATTTTCTTCTTCCTTGTATTACAGAATGTCTTCAATGTAATTTCTAGAAAGAAAAGCCATTTTAACAAACACGTGGAACATGTTTGCCTGACAAGCAACAGATGCTCTGGAAAGTAATTAACCAGTGCATATAGCCAAAGAGATTTAGCAGTCACAGGAAATGTTTTATACTAAAAGTTAGTCTAAAAGAGGTGAGGAGAATCAGAAAAAGGAAATTGCAGTGTGAGTTTTTTCCCCAGAGTAAAACAGAAGGGGAGGGAAGGATTGTGTCATGGAAAGTTGTCAGAAGAGCCCCACATTTTGCAAGTGGTAAAATATATAAGCCTCAAGGTATGCACACTTCATGGATTTTATGGACGGGGGGAAATTAGATGTTTTCTAGGGAAGTATGTCTTATGTTCAGTGTCTGGGTACTCAGGGATTCCATTATAGAAGGACAGAAATAGAGGCACAGTAAGAATTTAATACTGGTTAATAAACTATTTAGAATGCTGGTAAACATATTGCTTCTTTATTCAAAGAGTCCAAAAAGGATTTAAGTTTGACCAATTTCTTCTTGGTCTTGAATTTCGAATAACATTTCTTGAGTGTTCACTATGGACCAGGAAGTGTGCCGTGCATTTGCATACATGGCCTAATTCGATCCATGATGAGATAAACATCACCATTATTGTCACTCATTTATCACAAATGAGGAAACTAAGACTCGAAGAGATTATGTAACTTGCCCAATCAGGTTAACATGAAGGATGGAAAAGGACAGAAGCAGGGTTGGAATCCAGCTCTAATCCCCAAGTTCACTATGAACTTTTCAGCCACACATTTAAAGCCACCTGCCCTTAGCATTCTCTTGCATGAATTTTGGCTGTCTGGGGACCACCCTGTGAAGATGTCTGCATTCAATGATATTTGGGTTGGCTGTGGAATGGAAGTCAAGTCAGGTATGAGAAATCCTAGCAGGAAGAAACCTCTGATGAATGCTTCATTTACAGAGATGGAGACGTGCTTACTGGTTTCACCCATATTCTCTAATGCCTTCACACATGTGAGTGTGTTAACAGGGAGACCCATCACAAATGACAATTTCCACTTTCAAATCATCTCATCTCTTATTATCTCTGCTCAGTGACTGTGAGCAAGTTTAATCTATTCCTCACCATTTAAACTGTTTTATTCTAACTACTGAATAACATTTCCCATTTCCCATATTCAAGGAGATGTTGACTTATTTAAAGAGTTTTGCCCGACTTACTTAAAGCTGACAGTTTGCACGTGTGGAATTCAGACTCTAGAAGCCTAATGAATTCCTCTAGATTTTATTAGTTTGCATTTTTTTTTGAAAGATGCAATAGCACTCTAGCTTGAAGGGATGATGGTAATACAAAAAAGCTTTCTTAATATCAAGACAAATCTCTGAGTCAGGGTCAGTACTGCATCTAAATGGTAATTTTCCAGATCCAGATGTAGAATTATGAATTCTGTCCTCCTTGCTTATTCTAAATCACTTCTCCATGAATTGGAATAGATTTTCCCTGGGGACTTTAGGCATCTTCCATAATATCTGAGCCATATTTGTATGAGAGTAAATAAATGTGATTGGAAAGAATTTACCAGAATGTACAGATGTGAGCCTTGTCACAGAAAACAGCTTAGTGTGCTCATAAAATTGTAAACTAAACTATGTTTCTAAAGAAGTTCTTCGACAGAGTCTTCACTCCGGCTTATTGGGTAGATGAAACAACACGAGGTTTTGCACAGAGAATATTCTCATTAGGTGAAAATAAGTAGAAAGTTAAATAAGAATAGTTGCTCATGGAGAATGGCCACACTATCATACACGCAGAAGACACACACTAACCAAGAATGTTATAAGAGCTTCAAAGTCATAAAACCGGTGAACAAATTAGAGCAGTTCTAAATTTCACACATTATAATTGGGTGACCACAGGAAAGATACTTAGCCAACATAATATTTTAAGTTTTCTTGTTTGAAAAATGGGGATGATGGCAGGTATTTTACAGAGTTAGTAAAGATGAAGTGATATAGAGGTATGCAAATAACCTCTCAAAATATAATTACTATTTCCTTCTGTTTCCTTCCTAAATGTATTTCAATTTAATTAGCAACTTGCTTACAACCAAACCATGCATCTAAAACTGGGGGGGGGGGCATGAATGCATTTTATTGTCTCAAAACACTATGCATTAATTGAACCATGAAACAAACCAGTTTGAATTATAACTTCTCTTTGTGTTCATATTTAATTGAACCAGATAAGAACCAGAGTAACAAAATATTATCCTAATGGAACCTGAATAAAACTACATTTGATTCAAATTTAGTTTCATCACCTTGTGGAGACTGCATATTCTTTGACATCTAAGAAATATGTTATTTCACTCTGTCACCCAACCTAGCTTATGTTTAATTTGTTTTAAAAATAAAGTCATTTAACTTCTGCCATAGTTTTTTAATTTCAATTATGGTGATAACAATACACTTTAACTTGCTAACCAGGTAAGTAAAATCCTAAATCAGATAATAGGCATAAAATGGCTTTGAATATGTATATAATGTGCTTATCATTATTGCTTAAAATATGGCCAATATACTACCATGTAGTTTTGATACAGTATTAGTGAACTTTAAACACTGTTGTCAATATATTCACCAGTTTTTGATTACCAACCCAAATATAATCATAACTGACTCAATTATATTCTGAAAAAAAAAAAGGTTTTAAAATATGGATGGGGCTCCATGTACCATGGAAATAAGGCAAATATCAGCCAGATAATTAAGCTCCTAACATGTCACATCAGTCTTCACGATGCAAATTATGAGGCAAAATGGGACAAAAAAGCTAACTCAGATTGACTGCAAACCTTCAAATTCCTTCACTCTTGGAAAGTGAAAGTGAAGTCGCTCAGTTGTGTCCGACTCTTTGCAACCCCATGCCTACCAGGCTCCTTCATCCATGGGATTTTCCAGGCAAGAATACTGGAGTGGGTGCCATTTCCTTCTCCAGGGGATCTTCCCAACCCAGGTATTGAACCCCGGTCTCCTGCATTGTAGGCAAATGCTTTACCGTCTGAGCCACCAGGGAAGTCTAGTTAACCTCATATTCTAGGTTTTGCTAAACTTGAATATGTACAGATTGGAATCAGACCATGCTTTAGCTCCACTTTTTAACAATAAGACTGACCTTGTAGGACTTTAAGAGATATTAACCACTTGGTAGTAGCGTGCCAGGCTCTCTGTGGGATTTCCCAGGCAAGAATACTGGAGTGGGTTGCCATTTCCTTCTCCAGGGGGAGTCTTGCTGACCCAGAGATTGAATTCATGCCTTCTGCATTGCAGGCAGATTCTTTACTGACTGAGTCACCAGAGAAACCTTTCCTGTCACGTGCATTCTTTAGCTAGATGTGGATGTCACAAAGAGATGGTAGAGGTGGAGAAGAGTCTGTACTCAAGAGCTGTACTTCCAGGAGCACAAGTCATTTGACCTCTCCCTGACTACCTCTCCTCATTTCTAAAATTAGAGTGCTCTAAGTCTGTGAGTCTCTTGGCTGTCCACTTGAAACTATCACAACGCTGTTAATGGACTATACTCTGACATAAAATGAAGATCATGGCATCCGGTCCCATCACTTCATGGGAAATAGATGGGGAAACAGTGGAAACANGGAGCCTATTATACAGAGTGAAATAAGCCAGAAAAAAACACCAATACAGTATACTGACACATATATGGAATTTATAAAGATAGTAATGATGACCCTGTATGTGAGACAACAAAAGAGACACAGACACAGAGAATGGACTTTTGGCCTCTGAGGGAGTAGGAGAGGGCAGGATGATTTGGGAGAATGGCATTGAAGCATATGTACTATTATGTAAGAAATGAGGCGCCGGTCTATGTTCGATGCAGGATGCAGGATTCAGGATGCTTGGGGCTGGTGTACGAGGATGATCCAGAGAGACGTTGTGGGGTGGGAGGTGGGAGGGGGATTCAGGATTGGGAGCTTGTGTACACCTGTGGTGGATTCATGTCAATGTATGGCAAAGCCAATAGAATATTGTAAAGTAAAATTAAAAATAAATAAATTAATTAAAAAAAACTCATCATTCAGAAAATGAAGATCATAGCATCGGGACACATCACTTCATGGCAAATGGATGGGGAAACAATGGGAACAGTGAAAGACTATTTTCTTGGGTTCCATAATCACTGCAGATGGTGACCGCAGCCATGAAATTAAAAGATGTTTGTTCCTTGAAAGAAAAGCTATGACCAACCTAGACAGCATATTAAAAATCAGAGACATTATTTTGCCAACAAAGACCCATCTATTCAAAGCTATGGTTTTTCCTAGTAATCATGTATGGATCTGAGAGTTGGACTATGAAGAAAGCTAACACCAAAGAATTGATGCTTTTGAACTGTGGTGTTGGAGGATACTCCTGAGAGTCCCTTGGACTGCAAGGAGATCCAACCAGTCAATCCTAAAGGAAATCAGTTCTGAATATTCACTGGAAGGACTGATGCTGAAGCTGAAACTTCAATACTTTGGCCATCTGATGTGAAGAACTGACTCACTGGAAAAGACCCTGATGCTGGGAAAGACTGAAGGCAGAAGGAGAAGGGGACGACAGGGATGACATGGTTGGATGGCATCACTGACTCAATGGACATGAGTTTGAGCAAACTTTGGAGTTGCTGATGGACATGAACACCTGGCGTGCTGCAGTCCATGGGGTCGCAAAGAGTCAGACATGACTGAGTGACTGAACTGAACTGAAAAAGCTTCAGAATCTCGTTCCATTGCAACATGAGGTCAAGGTCCAAGATCTTGTCATCTAAATGAGGTCCAAGTGGAAAAATGTCTCCTTAGATACACCCCTCTATGTATTGTTCCTTTCAGTCTGAAGACCTTGGATTTTATTTCCTCTACACATATACTCAATACAAGAGTGATACAGACATGGGGTAACTACAATGGAAATCATCTGGAAGTGGGAGAGTAGACAGGGAAGCAAGTGGGAAACTCAAACCTGTGTTTCATTCATTCTCATTGCTGCCGATATTCATTAATGGAAATTACCATAATTCATCTAATCTATTGTTGATAGCTATTTAGGTGATCTTCAGTTTGGTATTTTATAAATAGTGCTGGTATAAACATTTTTATCCAGACCTCTCAAGGAATGTGTACACACATTTTGGTTGGATATATGTTTAACAGTAGAATTTGGGAATCCTAGGTTTTGCAGGGTTCAGCTTTAGTTTTTCAGAGTGATTGTTCTATGGTGTTGACAGTGGTTATGAGATTCTGGTTGCTCCAATCTCACTAACATTTGGTACATCTTTTTCATTTTAGCTATTCTGATAGATGTGTAGTAGTAACACTTGTAGGTTAAATTTAAGCTGTCCTGATGACTAATCAGGTTGAAAACATTTTCATGTGTTTTAAAAAATATTTGATATTGCATTCTGATGTATATTTTTAATGTCTTTTGGAGTTCCTTTCTATTCAGTAATTTGAAAAGGGTCTTATATATACATACTGGTATACAATATTTCGTGAAATGCATGTATGACACATGTCTCCTTCTTGCCTGTGCATTGACTTTTCACTCTCTTACTGGTGCCTTTTGAAAAACAGAAGTTCTTAATTTTATTTTAATTTTTACTTATTTTTTAGAAGTTCTTAATTTTAATATGGTCCCACTTATTTATTTACTTTCAGTTATTCTGTTTGTGTCCTATTTAAGAGATAGCTGCATACTTCTTGATTAGGAAGATATTTGTGTCTTCATCAAAAATTTTGTTGTTTTGTCTTTTATTTGTATATGAATCTAGTTGGAATTGATTTTTTTATACAGCATGAGGTCAGGATCAAATTAATTATTTTTCATTTGAATATCCTATTAACTGATAATTTTGTGAAAAGCATATAAATTTGAAGCGCTAACTACAATGAATTTTATACTGGAACTGCCTGAAAGCCTTGTGTTTATAGAAGGAGCTGTCGACTTTGAGTTTCACTGTAGGATTATCTGGCTGGGAAAACTTTCGGGGGGAGGCCAATGCCAGTATCCTTAGTTCTTTCCTGCTCAGCTGCTTGAATGTCAAATAAATTCTTACACTATTCTGTATTCACGATATAGGTCTTTAGGTTTCAGGATTCATCATTTGGTGTTATATATAGTCATGTATATTTTTTTCTGGGCTTTATTTTTCTGGGCTCCAAAATCACTGCAGATGGTGACTGCAGCCATGAAATCAAAAGATGCTTACTCCTTGGAAGGAACGTTGTTAAAAAGCAGAGAGATTACTTTGTCAACAAAGGTCCATATAATCAAGGCAATGGTTTTTCCAGGGGTCATGTATGGATTTGAGAGTTGGACTATAAAGAAAACTGAGCACCGAAGAATTGATGTTTTTGAACTATGATGTTAGAGAAGACCCTTGAGAGTCCCTTGGACTGCAAGGAGATCCAACCAGTCCATCCTAAAGGAGATCAGTCCTGGATGTTCATTGGAAGGACTGATGTTGAAACTGAAACTCCAATACTTTGGCAACCTGATGTATATAGCTGACTCATTGCAAAAGACCCTGATGCTAGGAGGAGAAGGGGATAACAGGATGAGATGGTTGGATGGCATCACCTACTCGATGGACATGGGTTTGGGTAAACTCCAGGAGTTGGTGATGGACAGGGAGGCCTGACATGCTGCGGTTCATGGGGTTGCAAAGAGTCTGACACGACTGAGAGACTGAACTGAACTGATAGTCATGTAAAGGCTTCCCACGTGGTGCTAGTGGTAAAAAACCCGCCTGCCAATGTGGGATAGGTGGGTTCCTTCCCTGGATCAAGACGATCCCTTGGGGAAGGAAACGGCAACCCACTCCAGTATCCTTGCCTAGGGAATCCTATGGACGGAGGAGCCTGGCAGGCTATGTCCATACGGTTGCAAACAGTCGGTTACGACTGAAGGACTTAGCGCGCAGGCGCACATGCGCACGTGCGCACACACACAGTCATGCAAAAGGCTTATGGTGCTAGTGGAAAAGAACCCGTCTGCCAATGCCTGGTGGCTCAGATGGTAAAGAATCCACCTGCAATGCGGGAGACCTGGGTTCGATCTCTGGGTTGAGACGATCCCCTGGAGGTGGGCATGGCAACCCACTCCAGTATTCTTGCCTGAAAATCCCCATGGACAGAAGAGCCTAGTGGGCTGCAGTCCATGGGGTCGCAAAGAGTAGGACACGACTGAGTAACTAAGCACAGCACAGCCAATGCAGGAGACACAAGAGAGTTGGGTTTATCCCTGGGTGGGGAAGATCCCCTGGAGGAGGGCATGGCAACTCACTCCAGATTCTTGCCTGGAGAATCCCCACGGACAGAGGAGCCTGGAGGGCTACAGTCCATAGGGTTTCACAGAGTTGGACATGACTGAACTTAGCACACATGCACATAGTCATATAATTCTTGTTTTTGTATATGATTCACTAATCTGAATTTTATGTGACAACTCCTAGTCACAACTTCTCCAGAAAATAAAACTACCAACTTCTGCTGGGATAGAAGAAGACAGTATTCCAGTAGTGAGGAGTGAAAACTAGAATCTAGAGATTCAGTTTCTGAAATAGCTATCACCTCTGAGTTTATTTCATATATCCAGAGCTCCCAGTTCCTGTTTTTTTTTTGTGTGTGTGTGTGGATTCTTCAGTATTGACAAAATTGATTATTTTATTTCATCTACCACAAGCTTAGAATCTAGCTTCTTCATGTCTGTTAACCCACTCACCACTGTCAATGGCACCCCACTCCAGCACTCTTGCCTGGAGAATCCCATGGAGGGAGGAGCCTGGTGGGCCACAGTCCATGGGGTCGCAAGGAGTCAGACACAACTGAGCGACTTCACTTTCACTTTTCACTTTCATGCATTGGAGAAGGAAATGGCAACCCACTCCAGTGTTCTTGCCTGGAGAATCCCGGGGAGAGGGGAGCCTGGTGGGCTGCCATGTATGGGATTGCACAGAGTCGGACACAACTGAAGTGACTTAGCAGCAAGAGTTAAAGAAGGAAGGAAGACTTTATTCAAGAACACTGCAACTGGAGAGACAGACTGAACTCAATTCTGCTGAAACAAGAGCTGGGATTAGCTAATGGAAAAGTATTGGAGGATGTTATAAAGAAGGTAGGTCAGAGATATAAGCCATTTATTAATACGCTTGCTAATTGGCATCTATTGAAGTTAGGTTCCCACCTGTCCACAGAGACTGGGAGACAGGGGTGTTATCTTTATTGATAATTACATTTCAAAGAGATAACTCCCAGAACCTTGAGAAAGACATTCCTAAGGTATAAGAGCTAGTATAACAGACAAGAGCCTGGGAGATTTACAGCCCAAAAGGGCAAAGAAAGAGTTTTAAAACACAATTTTTCTAAAGTAGATGTTCTAAAAAATGGGAGGTCAGCAGTCTATAGTCAGGAAAAAACTGTCTAATATATAGTCTAGTTGCAGAAAGAAAGAGCGTTTTGATCATCACTCACTCATCCCTTTGTTTTCCAACTTTTGAAATTTTACTATTGTTTGCTTTCCACTCTTCTCTCCCCTCATGGGTTTTATGACTTAGGATGAGATGGCTGGATGGCATCACCGACTCGATGGACATGAGTTTGAGTGAATTCCAGGAGTTGGTGATGGACAGGGAGGCCTGGCATGCTGTGATTCATGGGGTCAAAAAGAGTTGGACATGACTGAGTGACTGAACTGAACTGACCTGAAGTAGAGCAATAATGATACTAAATATTTTCATTGGAGTATATTTGATTCACAACATACTGTTAATTTCAGGTGTATAGCACAGAGATTCAGTTTCTATATACATGCATAAATATGTGTATGTATATATGATTTCTTAGTAATTAAATATGAATATAATTTGCTGTTAAAATAAATAAAATTATATAATGCAAACGCCATCTGAAGCTAAAAATTAGTTTTTATCTATATGAAGAAATAAATATTTAAGATAATATTATGTTCAAACAGGTTTCTGTAAAATGGAATAGTTAGTTGTCAATACCTGTATTAGGAAAGAAAATCCTTTGGAAATTTTATATAACATACTTTTATAATATAAAAACTTAAACATAAGTTTTATAAAGAAAAGTCAAAAATAAATAAATAAATAAAAAGTCAACTTACTGTTAGTAGGTTTGAGGGGACCATAAAATTGAATGCATGGCTCTAATATAACATCATTAACCAAAAGTTCAAGAATTCTTTAAGTATGTTGTATGCCACTAAACTGCACATGTGAATACATGCAGTTTCTGGATTTCTTTAAAGGAGGAGCTTAGGGGCAGGAATTTTGTTGCAAGGGGGCAGCTAGAAGACTTCTTTACATAGAAAGTGGCATTTTTGTCATGGACTGCAATTACAAATCAATACAAATAACACCAATCCTTAATGCTACCATTTAACAAGAAAAAGAAGTAAAGCTTCCAAGTTGTTTTAATGAAGCCAACACTGTACTAATTTGATCTATTATATGAGATACAGAGGAGAAACTGGGCAATTATGACTGTTCTAACAAGGCTCTGGGGAACTCTTTCCCATGATGCCCTGTCTACATATGGCCAATGGAGAGCCCTGTTCAGTCTCTTCCTGGTATAGTCTGAGTCCTCTCCATTTCTGAGTCCCTTGTTCAGGTTTCAAAATATAAAATATTTCAAAATTTCTGTAGACCTGAGTGGGGTCAGTGTACCATGTGCCACTGCTGCTGCTAAGTCACTTCCGTTGTGTCTGACTCTGTGTGACCCCATAGATAGCAGCCCACCAGGCTCCACCGTCCCTGGGATTCTCCAGGCAAGAGTATTGGAGTGGGGTGCCATTGTCTTCTCCGGTACCATGTGCCCCAGACAGTCTTAAATACTCTTCATTCTGGGCTTCTCTGTTCCAGTTGGCAAAGGTAACTGTGATTGCTCTAACGTCCCCTTCACACCTAGCCATGGCTTTGCTTTGCAATCTTTTGCTGATTTCTTGGGCTCCTTACTGGGAATTCTGGTATTTCTTTCTCTCCCTTCCTCACCGTAAACTTGTTTATAACAGCAGTTGAGCAATCTGACTTATGTTTCTGGATATTTGCCAATTGTATTTATTATTCTTGATCCTAAATCCTGATTCCACATAATCCCATCACAAAGGTTGTCAGGAAGAAGGTTGTCAGGAGCTCTTTCCTCCTTCCTTCCAAATTAAGGATAACCATAGTGCCTTCTTCCTGGTAACTAGTATAGCAGTAAGAAGAGAAATGAGACAAAGAGTTGCAAACTAGTAAGCCCTGCCTTTGGAAAAATCCTCCCCATCAAGGCCAAGCCATGTTTTACCTGTTGGCAGACACAGTAGGTGAAGAAGCTGCAGGAGTAAGTAAAGAGAACTTATCACTCTGGGGTGACAAAGCCAGAGGTTGGTCCAAGGATCTGGAGCTGCTCATTTTTGTCTCTAAAACCAATACAGTATTGTAAAGTAGAATAAAGTAAAATAAATAAATAAATAAAATATTAAAAAAATAAAATAAATGCTCAATAAAGCAAATTATAAACATTTGGAAGAAAAAAAAGAACTGTAGAGTTTTTTGAGGTTATAGTCAGGATGAAGACTGAGAAACTCTTTTAAGGAAAGAAGAATCAAAAAATAGGACAACAGAATCAAAGGATAAGGCCCTTGATAGGAAAAAAAAAAGATGAAGATAAAAAGCAGGATTCATGTCGATGTATGGCAAACCCAATAGAGTATTGTAAAGTCAAATTAAAAGATAAATTAATTAAAAAAAATAAATATGTATATAAAAGTTAAAAAAAAAAAGCAGGGTTGACAATGGAGAGTTTTAGACCCTTTGTTGAGGATTTTGAAATTTTTCTGATGTTAAATGGTCAGTGCTATTGATGAAGAGAGCACTAAGGGAATAACCTGATTCAGGAATTACACACTGACAGATATGGTGAAACAAATGCAACTCCATCCTAAGATAACTTACAGTCCCCTTGAGAAGCTTTGTGGGGATAAGTAGACTTTCTCACTAAAGGCAAGGTCTGCAGTCAGGAAAGCATAAAATTGTCTAGTCACTCAATCCGTATCACTCTCCTCTCAATGAGATACACAATCATTTGGGTCTTAAGAATCTGTCACTTTCCAGAACATGGTTATTAGAATGTGCCCAGTCAGGGGAGTCCAATCTTTGTGAGGCATTCTCCATGGAAAGATGGAGTAGGAGAAAAATAACTTAGTTTGTGGTTTTATGATCTCTTGGGAAAAGTTATATAGTTCTGAGATACATTCCTAAATTAGTATAAGGTTTAGGAATAAATAAATATGCAATAGTGTTCAGCTATTCTTCATGTTCATGAAGTATTAACTCCAAAATAAGAATAATGTTGTCCATCTATAGGTAAGTTTTTCTTTAAGTGTGGAGTTTGAATAGAAGTTAAGAATAGGAACATATTTAGATCTGCAAGATACTGATAACAAAAAAAATAGTAAAAAAAAAATAACTGACTTAACAGAAAGGGCACTAGTCAGAGAGGCTGAATATCCTGGTTGTCATACCATCAGTTCAGTTCAGTTCAGTTCAGTTCAGTTCAGTCGCTCAGTCGTGTCCAACTCTGCGACCCCATCTTCCTCTAAAGCGCAATGTAAATTATTTCAATAACTTTTTGAACTTTAGCTTATTCATCTGTGAATCAAATGGAAGAGTTAAGCAAAATTATTTATTCTTAGTCTCTGAAAAAGTGAAAGTGTTAATCACTCAGTTGTGTCCAACTTTTTGTAACCCATGGATTGTAGCCCACCAGGCTCCTCTGTCTGTGGAATTCTTCAGACAAGAATGCCAGAGTGAATCATCCTTTCTTTCTCCAGGGGACCTTTCGGGCCCTGGTGTGGAACCCGGATCTCCTGCATTGCAGGGAGATTCTTACCATCTGAGCCATGAGGGAAGCCCTTCTTAGTCTCTGCTGAAAATTAAAATACCTGAGGAGAATTTAGTTTTTGTTTTTAAATAATACCCAGTATTTAAACTGGGTAGCCAGACTATATCCTAAACAGTTTAACTCAGTAAATCTGGGTAAGTCTGAAGGGTCTGTATTTTTTTAAAGCGTCTCATTTGGTTATGATTGTGACCAATGTTTGGGGATCTCTAGACCATATGATCTTGTATGTGTGAGTGCACTCAGTCACTCGTTCACCTCCAACTCTTTGTGACCCCACAGACTACAGCTTGGCAGGCTCCTCTGTCTATGGGACTTTCCTGACAAGAATACTGAACTGGGGACCATTTCCTCCTCCAGGGGATATTCTTGACCCAGGGATTGACTTTGCATCTCCTTCAACTCCTGTATTGGCAGGTGGATTCTTTACCACTGAATCACCCAAGGAATGCCATATGATCCTGTAGGTTCTATTTTGTTCTTAAATTTCATTGTTCTTCTATGAAAAATAAGTATATAAGATAGAAAAACCACAAGTGAAGTTAAAGATTCTAAAATAGAAATACTGAGAGATAAAATATAAAGATGATAAAACATAAAGAGATAAAATAAAACAGAAAGAAAACCACTTTCTATCTAATGCGAGCATCTAATGCTAGGGGTTTGAATTCTAGCTCCAATATTTACAAATTGTTGGTGCAAATGATTAAAGTATCCTTAGCCTCAGTTTTCTTCAACATACAGTCTTAAGCATAACAATTTCTCCTTCCTTGTTTTGTTTAGGGGCTAAAGCAGAGAGTCTGTATGAAGTGCTTAGTTGAGCACCTGACATGTAACAAGTGGACACAAATGTTAGCTGCAGGATGACCCTATGGCAATGAGAAAAAATGAAAGGCAGGGGGAAAATGCACTCCATAGTTTCAAAGGGAACCCTCTTACACTGTTGGTGGGATTGAAAACTAGCACAGCCACTATGGAGAACAGTGTGGAGAGTCCTTAAAAAACTGGAAATAGAATTGCCTTATGACCCAGCAATCCCAGCAATCTGCTGGGCATACACACCAAGGAAACCAGAATTGAAAGAGACACATGTACCCCAGTGTTTATCACAGCACTGTTTATAATAGCCAGCACATGGAAGCAACCTAGATGTCCATCAGCAGATGAATGGATAAGAAAGCTGTGGTACATATACACAATGGAGTATTACTCAGTCATTAAAAAGAATACATTTGAATCAGTTCTAATGAGGTGGATGAAACTGGAGCTGATTATACAGTGTGAAGTAAGCCAGAAAGAAAAATACCAATACAGTATACTAACGCATATATATGGAATTTAGAAAGATGGTAACGTTAACCCTGTACGTGAGACAACAAAAGAGACACAGATGTACAAAACAGGCTTTTGGACTCTGTGGGAGAGTACGAGGGTGGGATGATTTTGGAGAATGGCATTGAAACATGTATAATATCATATATGAAATGAATCGCCAGTCCAGGCTTGATGCACAATACTGGATGCTTGGGGCTGGTGCACTGGGATGACCCAGAGTGATGGTACGGGGAGGGAGGAGGGAGTGGGGTTCAGGATGGGGAAAAATACATTTCATGCTGTTTCATACTCTAAACTTTTCCCCATGTCAATAATAAACAGAGATGTCATTAAAAAAGAAAGAAAGAAAGAAAGAAAATAATGCCCTGCACTCTAAAATGAGATACTGTGAGGGCTTTAAAAACAATTTTTATAGAATTCAAGAGCTATCAACAGATTATAAAATTTAGCTCACCTCCACCTACTCATGGATCCATGCTACTAAAAATTCAATGCATGATACTGGATGCTTGGGGCTGGTGCACTGAGGTGACCCAGAGGGATGGTACGGGAAGGGAGCAGGGAGGGGGTTCAGGATGGGGAACACATGTATACCTGTGGTAGATTCATATTGATGTATGGCAAAACCAATACAATATTGTAAAGTNGGATGCTTGGGGCTGGTGCACTGAGGTGACCCAGAGGGATGGTACGGGAAGGGAGCAGGGAGGGGGTTCAGGATGGGGAACACATGTATACCTGTGGTAGATTCATATTGATGTATGGCAAAACCAATACAATATTGTAAAGTAATTAGCCTCCAAGGTGGCTCAGAGGTTAAAGTGTTTGCCTGGAATGCAGGAGACCAGGGTTCGATCCCTGGGTTGGGAAGATCCCCTGGAGAAGGAAATGGCAACCCACTCCAGTACTCTTGCCTGGAGAATCCCATGGAGGTAGGAGCCTGGTAGGCTATAGTCCATTGGGTCGCAAAGAGTCAGACACGACTGAGCAACTTCACTTTCACTTAAAATAAATAAATTTATATTTTTTAAAAAATGATGACATTAATACAGGGCTATAGAAGTAGACCAAAATTTTGTAAGACTGAAGCTGACTATGCCCAGAGACTCCCTAAAAGAATCATGTCTGTACAAAAGATTGACAAGAGGGAAGAGAGAGGAAAGAAAAAAACTATCATATTCATAAGGAGAAAAGAAAGAAGTATGGTCAGATTGGAGGTGAAGTCCAGATTGGGGATGAAAATGAAATAAAAAGGAGATTTGGGAGTTGGAAAATTTGACAGCACAGGCAGAGTTCTAGAAGAAATCTAGCATTCTAACTCTCCTTCCACTTTCCAGGTGCAGCAGAGTCATGGAAAACCAAACCAGCATTTCTGAATTTTTCCTGCGAGGAATACCTGGCTCGCCAGAGCAACAGCAGTTATTCTTTGGAATTTTCCTATGTATGTATCTTGTCACCTTGACGGGAAATGTGCTCATCATCCTGGTCATCGGCTCTGACCCACACCTCCACACCCCCATGTACTTCTTTTTGGTCAACCTGTCTTTTGTTGACATGGGTTTAACATCCTCCACAGTAACCAAGATGCTGGTAAATGTACAGACACAACTGCATACCATCTCCTATGGTGGCTGTCTCACACAGATGTACTTCTTTCTGATGTTTGGTGATCTGGACAGCTTCTTCCTGGCCGTGATGGCATATGATCGCTATGTGGCCATTTGCCGCCCTCTCCACTACTGCACGGTTATGAGTCTGCGAGTCTGTGCCCTGCTGCTTGCACTGTGTTGGATCCTCACACACATTGTTGCCTTGACTCACACCCTCCTCATGGCTCGGCTGTCCTTCTGTGTTGTGGGGGAAATAGCTCACTTTTTCTGTGACATAATTCCTGTCCTGAAGCTGTCCTGTTCTGACACCCGCATCAATGAGTTGATGGTTTTTGCCTTAGGAGGCACCGTGCTCATGGTCCCTTTCATATGCATTGTCATCTCCTACATTCACATTGTATCTGCCGTTCTGAGGGTCCGAACACCGGGTGGTAGTGGCAAGGCCTTTTCCACCTGCAGTTCCCATCTCTGTGTCGTCTGTGTCTTCTATGGGACCCTCTTCAGTGCTTATCTGTGTCCTCCATCCATTGCCTCTGAGGACAAGGACATTGCAGCAGCTGCAGTGTACACTCTAGTGACTCCCATGCTGAACCCCTTCATCTACAGCCTACGAAACAAGGACATGAAGGTGGCCCTTAAGAGGCTCCTCAGTCATAGGAAAATTATTGCTTCTTAGTAATAATTAGTGATAGTAACTTTCAGTGAAAAGACATAGACTTGTAGTCAAATTTGGCTTCAGTTTTGATCTGCCACACAATAGTCGTAAAAATTACCTAACCTCGCTGAACCTTAGACTTCTCATCAATAAAATGGAAATATAATCTCTATTTAATAATGTGACTTGGAAGATTAACTAAGATAAACTACAAAATGTGTGTAGTATACTGGCTCATAATAGGATGTTTTTAATAAATGATGGCTATCATTATTAGCATCATTCTCAATCTTCATCCCTCTTTCACTGAAAAGGTATAAAAATCTTTTCTTTGAGATCCATTCATTAAACAAATAGACACCAGACACCTACTATGTGGGGGGAGGTTTAACAAGTTCTAGGAATAGAACCCTGAACAAGACATTGACCTTAATTTCATGACACTTTCATTCCAGGTTGTTAATTTGTCAATCATAAAAACTGGGGTCATCTCTATGTTTATAGCACTAAGTGGAGGGTTTGGACAAAAGAAATAAAGAATAGAAGTCCATTCTAGAAGATGCAAAATAGATAAAGACTTCCCTGACAGAAGACTGATATTTCAATGTTTAGGTTTCCATGATGGTTACTTTATATTCAATGGTTTGCCAAAACTTCAACCAGGAAAGATGATTGAGTTCCATGGGCTGCCTCTTCACCCTACTTATGGGCCAAAATGTTCAATGCCAAGCATCTTTTGTGTGACCTGAAAGAGTGAACACTGCAAACTTTTCCTTATTTACTTTCAGGTTTCTCTTCAGATCTAAGAGGGGCACCACAGCTTAAACAGTTGCAGAGATAGGAAAAAAAAACACAAAATTTTTATGGGCCCCTAAGTTTTCTTCTGCCTTTAAGAATCTTAAACACATTAAAAATATTATTGTTAAAAATAAAGACCATAAAATTTTGACTCCTCACATCCCCCAGGTGTGACCAGGAGTCCACTGGCTACCTAAAACCCCTCCCCAAAGCAATTTGTTTCTCATACTCAGCCTGTCTTAAAATGTCTTGCAATACCTGTATGTTTAAATTAATTTTCATTACTAAACATCCTTCATGGAGTCAAACTCTCCCAGCCTTCAGCAGTGGAAGGAACATATGTGAATCATTTCAAGCAGCATGCCTCATCTTAATACTTGACGATTCCAGTTGTTTGCTGATTGGAGGTAGGGCTTCTGTTCTCTCAAGATCTCCTTTTTGGATATTCTCTCTAGGGTCCTCGACTCAGTGAGAGGGGCTTTTCTTTCTCTCCTTTTTTTGTGATGAAGCATGATTGCTCTACAGTGTTGTATCACTTTCTGCTATATAACGAAGTGTATCCGCTATATGTATACATATATTCCTTCCCTCTTGGACCTTCCTACCACCCCTCTAGTTCATCACAGAGCACCCAGCTGAGCTCCCTGTGCTACACAGCCTGGTCTCACTAGCTACTTATTTTACACATGGTAGTGTATATATGTCGATCCTAATCTCCCAATTCATTCATTGCAGCACAATGTACAATAGCCAGGACACAGAAACAACCTTAATGTTCAATGACAGGTTTATGGGTAAAGAAGATGTAGTACATATATACAATGGAATACTACTCAGCCATAAACTGGAACAAAATTGTTCATTTGTAGAGATGTGGATGGACACAGAGTCTGTCATGTCATATGGAATGAAGTAAGTCAGAAAGAGAAAAACAAATTCATATCTTAATGCATATATGTGGAATCTAGAAAAATGGTATAGATGAACCTATTTTCAGGCCAGGAAAAGAGATGCAGACACAGAGGATGGATATGAGGGGGACCTTCTCAAATAATCAGATCTGGAGTCCTGTCTCATCTTCTTATTGATGACTCTCCTTTCATTCTCTTGACATCTATTATTTTGCAGACTATGGGGAACTGATAGTNTTCCTTCACTGTCTACTTACCAAATATGATGCTGCCTAAAGAGCATGGCTTTTTCTTTCTTTCTTTCTTTTTAAAGAAAAGTTATGAATTTGGGGATGTTTTGGTGGGAATATGCTCTGTGTAGGCATATTCTACCACATAATAATGAGTTGATGGCTAGGAAGAATCGCCATGATGAGAAGGTCCAGTCCCCTGTCGAAGAGTGGCAGATGGCAAAGTTCCAAACCAGTCTGAAGTCTAAAAGCTGAAGATTAGTGTAAGAATAGAGAGTTATTCCATTGTCTGCCTTGATTTCTGGGACAATACCTATTTACAGTCCAGCTCCAGAGAAGGGACAGTTATGGTAAGAATACAGAAGAGATTCTATAATAATCAAAGTGAAAGAATTGCAGACCACTTTGCCTCCTAAGAATGGGAACAGAAGTCACAGGAGTTGCAAAAGCTCTCTGTATGCGCATTAAAACACTTTTTCCCCACTTCCTTGACTAAACTCACTGTTTTTTCTCCCTCAAAACCTGAGACCATCAGTCCTCCTCAAAACTAGTGAGCAGAGATAACTTGCAATTCATTCAATTCCAAACAGTTACAAAAACGTCAATCACTGCACAACTGTTGCTGTAAATCACTGAATTGAACTTAAATTTCTCTGAAACTGGACATTATGAATAGAGAATTACAGCAAGGGAGGTGGAAGTAGGCAAATAATCCAGCTGTAGTATCAGTAAGAGAGCATTTTACACACTCTTAGATTTGAATTGATCCATGGGACTTGACAATCAATCTGTAAATGGTGAGTAACAGATAGGTAAATATGAACTTCTAGTTCTTTGAGATGGTTCTCCACAATGCAGAGATGAATCAATGGCTCGGAAGTCCTAAGAGGAAGACAGTGTTGGTCAGTAGCTTGACTGAAACTGGTTCAGGAGGAAATGTAAAATCCTGATGAAGGTACCCCCAGCATCAGAGTATGTAGTGAGTTGCTTGCTGTAGGTGGGTAAGGTCCAGGGTAACACTGTCTAGGGAATCTCATAGTTCCTTGGGCTACCTCAGTCTTTTCTGGACCCATGTACAAAAACAGATAGTGACCTTATACATACTTGCATTCTTTATATGGGGACACCAGAAATCCCTGATTACTATGCCCGATATCTCAAATGGATTGTGGAGGCCATAACCGTTCAAGTGCAGACCTAGAATCTGATCACTGGTTTCTTCAGTTAGGTCATACAGTCAAGTGGACAAAGTGCTGTCCAAATTGTGGTACCCAAGCCAGTGGCTTGACCATCATTTTGGGGATTGCTAGAAAGGAAAATTATAATCTCTGTCCCAATTTAGTGAATCAAAATGTCTAGCTAGGAGAGGGGCGAGAGATCAGAATTTTTGAATATGTTCAAGCTTGAAATGCATTGGTATGAAGATAGTTTTCTTAGCATTCCATTCTTCATTCAACAAGTTTTTACTTTGTGCTACACACTTTCCTAAAAACTGGACTTTCAGTGATAAACAAGACAGGGCAAAAATTATGAAACTGAGCAAATTTCAGCAGTGAAGAAAAATATTAAACAATAATTTATTCAATTAGTGATTTCAGTATAGTTGTGGTCAATGTGTTAAAAATAGACACAGGAAAATTTTGAGATATTTGAAAACATATGCTGGGGAAAGCAATGATGTTGTTGATAATATCTTGGCATTGTGGTGTTATATATGAAAAACAAGAATGTAAAATAAAAACCACAAAAAAGGCTTAATTTGATGTGGTGTAACCCAGGGGATCACCTTTCATTGACGGCAGACGCAAGAAGGGGAGGCCTGTGTAGAATATGGTACTATTGGCATCCAGCCATTTCTTATACTTCGACTCCCTTCTCTTTTTAAATAGAATGAAGCAATTCAATAAAACGAATATCAGAATCTATTCTAACTCCGTCTCCAAGGGATGATTTAACTTGGTGGTGTCAGTGTAATGGTTCTCTAATGGATTTGGTATTTGTTAATCACAGCAGAAATACCAGGATGCTGAAGCTTGAAGGTTAGAACAGGGCATAAGCAAAGGTACAAAGGGAATAAAGGATGGATTGCGTCACTGACCAAGGCACGCTTCCTTCTTCCATGGTCCTCACCGAATGCTTCACAATTCTATCCTGTGAAAGACTATTTAGATGAGATAGATGAAGAATAATGAACCAAAATAATGTACTTGAAATGTACTTGCCAAGTACATTTTAAAAGCTTTAAAAAAAAATTCTATGAAACTTTCACTTATTCAATTGGAAGTGAGAGAGGAACAACTTATTTTTGCATTTTGATATTTTCCTAAATTTTGAGCAGGAAGATAGGATGTGATTTCCTCAGTGGTGAAGCCTCTTATTTTCTCTAGCTACCAAGAAGTTTTCTCTCTTCCTTTGTTCTCTGATATTTAAGTCAACACTTCATTTTCTGGTGGTGGTTGTGTTCTATCTGATTCAACACTTTCTAGTACTAGTAAAATGGCAATTGTGTCCTGCAATGCCTGATCCACATCCAACTCTTGATAAAGTTTTATTTAGCAGACAAATGAACGAATAAATGTGTGTTGCTTTAACATCTACTAGCCTTCTCGAAAGAGTTGGAGTGAGGAAGAAGGACTCTTTACAGAGCTGCATTCAAACTTGGATTATGAGATGGGATTGTGATGAACCCCAGGAATTTGATATATTTCATTAACTTTAGATGTTCTTTATGCCATCTGATTTCTCCTCATAGCAGTTAAACAATTTTAATTTATTTTTGACATGATGAATCTCTGTTTCCTCCACCAAAATATTGACTCCATGAAAATAGAGCTGATTTGCTTTAAGTCTTTTTTAACAAATGCAGCAACTCCTACAATAGTACTCTGAACTTAAAAAGATGCTCAAGTAAATATTAGTTGAATGATGTCTTATCTTGAAAGTGAGCCTGCAGCAAGGATTTAAGCACAAGTATTTTATTTGAGAGGTGAAGGAAGCAACTGCAGAGGAGTAGAGAATTTGGAAAAGGGAAGAAAATGCAGTCAAAAGAGGTATCCAGTTAATGGAGGGTATCAAGGGTCTCAACAAGCCTCCATTGGGAATGAACTCACTTTGCTTCACTGAGGCTAGATGGGGTGGGGGCCCAGCCCCCACGGCACCCCTCTGACACAGAGGTGGGGAGTTATGTGTGACAACAAGTGGAGTGTTAAGTGGCCTTGCCTCCCACTGTTCTGGTCATTCCCATTGGTGCCAGGTGGGTCTGTGGACTTTTGGCTCTCTACCAGATCCCGTTGGCACCAGAGGTGGAGGAAAGTAGGGTGCTGATTTCCTCTGACTTTCGCCACTGAGTGGAATCTCATTGCTACCAGATGGAGGTGGAGACTCAGCTAGCCACTGGATTTGTAACTGGGCAGAACCCTATGGGGTCTTTTTAGGAACATGTCCTTTGCCTGCCTCCTCTTGTCCATTAAAAAAAAACTTTAGCTAAAGAATAAATTTAATCAGAGAAGCAAGAAAATGCAGAAACAAAGGAAAGCAGTCAAACAAGACAAAATAATAGCTCAGTCATTAAACACAGTCAAGCATCTTTAGTTCCTTCTTAAGGACTATAGATAATATTCTGAGCCATATCCTTTGTGCTGATTTGTGGATACTGAAAGTCCCACCAGGTAGAAAAAGTTAGCTGAACAATGAGGAGACTGGAGCATGACATAGGCTATTACATCTTGCACAATTTCAAGAACTGGCCTCAAGGAAATGGAAACCAACTGACCCCTGAACTGCAGATCAACTGTACTTAAAACAATCAAGATGACATGGATCAGACCACCACAAGACCAATTTCAAGATGAGTCCTGAATCTGACAGCTGTTCTAAACGTAGCCCCCTCCCTCTGACTCTATATCCCTGAAACTCCCCTTTAAAAGTTCTTGCCCTCTGATTGGCAATGGGAATTTAGTTCTCTGGGACATGTTCTTCTCCCCACATTTCTGGCCTCTGAAATAACCCTACTTTCCATTCTTACCAATACTGGTCACTTGAGTATCGGCTTTCAATATGGTCAGTTAACCTATAGTTATTTAATTAATTAACCTATGAGATGGTCATTTAATTATTTAACCTATATAATATATATAACCTATATATATATATATATATAATAACCGAGGTTATTTAATTAATTAACCTATGGTTAATTAACCTATGAGATGGTCAGCCTAACATGAGTTTGGTCACAGATCCTGCTGAAACTGTACTTACAGCCTGCTTCTGCTGAATGGAAGATGGAAGAGCAGTCGCCCAGCTTAGACTTACATCGACTACCTTGGCTGGCTGGGGAAATTGACCACCTCCTGCTTGAACTGAGCTGGAATGAAGGATTAGCAAGTTACTTAGGCACTCTCCTCAAAAGGTAGATGAAGCTCAGACCATGTCAGCTTTTGTGGGTTGGTGGGGTGGGTAGACTGCAATCAAGTCAATCAACCCTCCTGAACCATGGAGAGGAGGGTAGCAGGTTTTCTGTGAGTGTTTCCTCGATTAGGATCAGTATTGCCAAAAAGGTTTCTTGTTGTTTTAAGCCATGACTTCTCCAGTCATTTGGCTAAAAATTATAGACTTTCTCAATTCTTCTTTTAGCCTGTTGAATGTTCAGGATTGAGGGTTTATACAATGCTCTTGTCTGGAATATGTGGGAGCAAATGAGGAAACAGGGAATTCCACACTGTCACTTTTCATGTCCCCAATTTTCTAGGCAACCCACTGGCTTTCCACCTTTCTTGTGCTTGTTTGTTGTGTTGTGTCTGGATTATTTTAGCTTTAAATAGGAGAATCCAGAAGGAATGGGTTACTCCATTTTGGCTAGAACCAGAAACCCCTTCAAATTATCATTGAAGACCTATTGCTTACAGAAAACTTCAAGCATATGTTCTGATGAGTCCAGCATGTGTTTTAATTGGGTTATTTGTTTTCCTCCATAGTTACAGAGTTAGTTGAGCGGAAAAAATTCTATTTCAAGTGGTGCCACTAGTGGATGTTATTATACATGTTTCATTTACAATCTTTCTAGTTGTGATTATTTTATGAGGGAAGATAAACTAAAGATACTATAGCATGTTTCCCATGGTAAATTCTTCTTCTTCTTCTTCTTCTTCTTTTTTATAAACAGGGCTTCCCTGATGGCTCAGATAAGAAAGAATCTGACTGCAATGAGGAAGACCTGGGTTCGATCCCTGGGAAGGAAGAAGGGAGTGGCAACCCGCTCCAGTATTTTTGCCTGGAGAATTCCATGGACAGAGAGTCAGACATGACTGAATGACTAACATTTAACATTTTTTTCTCAGTTGCTTGAAGGTGTCATGTACTATATTTTTCAGCCTCGTTTATTTAGAAATTAATCTCACACTCAAAATCCAAAATCATTTTCTATTCCCAGCTGCAGTGACCTAAAAAGTGTGCCTTAAGTATGACTCCATAGACATATTTATATTTAATCAAGCCTCCTGACTGGCACTCCTGGCTACAGCTGCTGATTCTGCTGCTGACAAGGACAGGAAGGACTTTGAGTCAAATGTTATGATGTCTAGTCAGTTCAGGGCAGGAGTTTTTCCTTCGAACATCACACAGAGGTCATATGATGTGATCTATTTATATTACCATAGTTTCCAATAATATGGTATACAAAACAGAGATCTAAGCATGAGGAAATATTAGAAGCAAGAAAAACAACCAGCAACATTGAAGAAAACACAATCAGATTATTTTACTCCTGAACTTGTAAAAATAGTCTTGTGAATAAAACACTGACTCAGTTCAGAGGGTATTTAGCTTGCCTGGGTTCAAACCCTCACGTTCCCACTTATTGCATATGTGAATTTTGGCAAATTATTAACACATTAACATTTGTGACTCACTTTCCTTATCTGAAAAATGGTCACAATAATAGTTCCTATTGCAGAGGTGGATATAAAGTTAAAAGAGATAGTAAATGTGAAATACAAACTTCAGTGCTTTACAAGATATTCATGCTCAAAAAATGATGGTTATTTTTCACTAATCATTGGGGTAATCAGCTACTAAATTTTTGTCAACTCAAAAGGTTTAAATCTATGGACATTTATAGATTTATCAGGGACACCAAGATACATAAGCATAGTGTCTGATATTAAAAAATTACCATCTGTTAGAAATGAAGGAGAGAGATCACGCCTTTAATTAATAGTGTGCACACTATATGTCATTTGGTAATCATCTTTGTTGTTCCCAATTTGCAAATGAAGGTCAGAAAAATTGAGGAATGTGATCAAGATCACACAGTTAAATTTCTAGATTCAAGTGCAGGTGTATTTGAAGTTACAATTTACAGGAAGTTCTTATAACATTAAAACAGCTGATAATCAAAGGAAAAACAAGTGCTGCCAAATAGGTGGAAGGTGATTCCAAATACCGTGTCCAAATGTCAGTTGTACCTTGTTTATGGTCAAGGACTTGCCTGGGTGATATTCTAAGCCTCAGGAATGGAAGCATTTTATCAATACAGTCTCCTCATCTGTAAAATGAAGTGACAAGAGTAGATATCTCTAAGGCCCCTTTCCTGCTCTAACAGTTCTCAAGCCTATGAATGTTTATGTCCTGAAACTCCATCTCTATATTAGTAAGCACAATATTGGGTGTTGCTTGATAAACTGGAATAACATTTAGTGGATGGGCTTGCGGTCAACTGTGAAGATTGATGTCACTCAATAAATTATTTACAAAACTTTTATGACATAAAGTAAGAAAGGGTTAGACGGTTAATGATTAGGGGTGAAATAGGGGAAAGAAAGGGGCAGGACAGATCTGAAATCCTTGGAGGTACCATAAGTTTCTATGCTCATTCACTGACTGGCTAAAACATCATGACTATAACCAACATTTAATACACATTATCTTATTTAATTCTTACCAAGGCCCAGTGGAGTTGAAATATTTGATCCCCAATTTTATGTTGATGTTGGAATCTCAGAGAGGTTAAGTAATCAGAGCTACAAGGTCAAGAAGTTAGTTTGCAGGGATGCTGGAATTAAAATTCAAGTAGCAGTGCCCATGGTCTTCCTGCTGTTTTATAAAGACTCAAAGTTTTCTTTGTATACAACGCACTTTGACTCTCATCCATTTATGTAAATGACAGCATGGGTCATTACTGATGCAATCATTATTTATAATGTGTATTGACATTAACCTTTCTGAACACTGAAATGAAAGTGCTATTTTCATTCACTGATGGAGCTGGTCCTAATAAACATTGTAACCTCTCATTGTAATTTTCTTAGAAAGTGTTTTCAGGGGATGGAAAGGAAAAGAGATTGACATTTGTGAGTACTTACTCTGAGCCAAGCACTTAACAGTTATTATCTTATTTAAATATTATAACAACTTTGGGGAAGAATATTATTTTCCCTTTCTAACAGATTAAGAAGTTGAAGCTCAGATTAAGAAAGAAGGCCACAGGTTCCTGAGATTCAAAAGTCCCTGCTTTATGATACTTCACAGTTTTCCATGGCCAGGTCCCAAATGGGGCTCTGTCTGTTTCTTTGAACTTTCAGTTGGAATGTTGTTTTTATTTTAGGGCATCTCCAAAACTTCATAAATATACACTGACATCAGTGATTAATATATACATTGTCCAGGCAATGATTAAGTCATTTTTAAGACTCATACCGTAGATGTCTGACTTATGCTTTTAAAGAGCATGCTGCTGCTGCTGCCGCTTCTAAGTCACTTCAGTCGTGTCCGACTCTGTGCGACCCCATAGACAACAGCCCACCAGGCTCCCCCATCCCTGGGGTTCTCCAGGCAAAAACACTGGAGTGGGTTGCCATTTCCTTCTCCAATGCAGGAAAGTGAAAAGTGAAAGTGAAGCTGCTCAGTCATGTCTGACTCTTAGTCACCACATGGACTGCAGCCTACCAGGCTCCTCTGTCCATGGGATTTTCCAGGCAAGAGTACTGGAGTGGGTTGCCATTGCCTTCTCCTTTAAAAAGCATAATAATATATAATTCCAGGAATTCCTGATTACTGTAGGCTCTCAGCATGCATTTGATTATTGAGTGACTCAGTAATTTTTATTAATGAATAACAGCTAGCATTTGCTGAGCGCTTCTGCCTGGCCACCATCTTGAATCCATTTGACAGTAAACAGTCCCAGTCTCCTCATTTTTTCCGTTAAATGATTTTTCTCCCTAAGGATACTTACCTTCAGCCATTTAAAGTTTTCCTGGGTTGAAAAATACATATCCTTTGACACACATACCTAAATCTTTGTAATTTTGGAGAAAGAGCATGATTTGCTATGCCATATATATGCCATAAGCTAAATGGATAGTTCAGGGGCACACATTTGTCTGGAGACAAACTCTTGCTCTAAACAACAGTTTAAAATGTTTCAGTGAGTCCCTATTGAAAGTTATATGTTATGCAAGCGGTTTCTTTGTAGTCATCTGTAGAAATAGCTCAGCTACTTAGACATAAATGAGTGGTGAAGCCAAGGTGAAGAGTTCCCCAAATCCCTATGCTGAGTTGTTTGTTCTGTCCTTTGTACTCCCACAGCACTTTTTTCTTACTTCTGAAATAGCACTCACAAGCTTGCATTTATTAGTTTACATACAAGTCATCTGTGACATTCGATCATTACCTTTTCAAGGTCATGGACCAAGTCTTACTCCTCATTATATCTCTAGTACCTAGCATAGTGCCATAGACGTAATCAGTGCTCAACAAACATTTCTTGAGTAGGAAATTGAATGAAAGAATAGAGATCTCCATTTTCTTCAAATATATTAGGATTTCTGGGAATTGATGTTATATGCTACCTGGATTCCCCTTCAACTTTTTGCCCTAGCTCCCAGAAATATCGTCAGCAGCCTTCAGCTATCAGCACCTTCAGGAACTGTCTCAGCTGCAAAGAGCTACTGAGCTCAAGGTCATACTCTTTCCCAAGGTGGGTTATGGCAAGGATGAATTAACGTGGGACTATTAAGGCGTGACCACCTCAGCCAAACATTTTGAGGTGCCATTCAAGCTCCAAAGGTCTTGAGGTTTGCTGAAGAGTGCCATTGGACCTACATACCCAAATAACTTTTCCCTCTGCCCAATCCTACTTCTTTTCAATTTCATGAGTGCTGAAACTAAGGATATTCCTTCATAAACATACTGCAAGCTAACCAGTGCCTTAGAATCTCTTTTCCAAGGCACTTAACCAGCAACAAGTTTTAAAAACACATTTAGGGCTTCCCTGGTGGCTCAGAAGTATAAAGAACCCGCCTGCCAATGCAGAGGATCCCTGGTCCTGGAAGAGCCCATGTGGCAAGGAGCAACTAAGTCCATGTGCCACAACTATTAAGTCCATGTTCTAGAGCCCAGGAACCACAACGATTGAGCCCGTGTTCTAGAACCCAGGAACCACAACTATTGAGCCTGTGTTCTAGAGCCCAGGAACCACAATTATTGAGCCCACGTGCTGCAACCACTGACGCCCTCATGGCCTAGAACTAGTGCTCAGCAACAAGAGAAGCCCCTGCAATGAGAAGCCCCCACACCACCCCTAGAGCGTAGTCCCCGCTCACTGCAACCAGAGAAAAGGCCCCATAGCAATGAAGACCCAGCACAGCCAAAAAACTTAATTGATTAAATTTAAAAAGCCCACATTTAGACAAAAGCTGTGAGAATCTACTTTAGGTTCTTACCTCTATCCTTGCTCTTCTAATGGGAATCTATGCTGATTTATCAATCATATGTAAGGAACAATATTAAGTCATTTCACCCACATGCTGCTGCTGCTGTTGCTGCTGCTAAGTCGCTTCAGTCATGTCCAACTCTGTGCGACCTCGTGGACTGCAGCCTACTAGGCTCCTCCATCCATGGGATATTCCAGGCAAGAGTGCTGGAGTGAGGTGCCATTGCCTTCTCCTCACCTATATGACCTTATATAATTCTTACTTTAACTCTGAAAACTAGGGACTTTTGTTTTCATTCTAAACTTTACATTTATGTAACTCAAAGAGTCTCACAAAAATGGCCACCATCTTAAAGCTCATCTCAAGCTAGTGGTTAAATTTTCCTTATTCCCAAGTAATGTGATAAAGGCCAGAGCTAAATTGAAAGTATGAGAGATTTTATTTTATCCTTCACACATGCCAGGAGTCCAAGGACTTGCTTAATATGTCACTTTTAGTAGGTGCTCATTGAAATGTTTCAGAGAAGTAACCTTCTCCATTTCACTGCCTTCTATATTTTCTTTGAAAAATAAAATAAAAGATTGGAGAGGAGGGATCTACATTTATTATTTTTTTTTACATTTTTTAATATAAATTCTCATCCTTTTTTTTTCAGTGATCTTAGGTTGTGTTCCCTAGAAGTAGAATTTGAAGTGAGATCATCTTATTCAAATGATTTATAAAAAGAGGAAAATGAGGAGTTCAGTTCAGACACTCAGTCATGTCCAACTTTTTGTGACCCCGTGAACCACAGCATGCCAGGCCTCCCTGTCTATTACCAACTCCTGGAGTTTACCCAAACTCATGTCCATTCAGTCAGTGATGGACAAAAATTCATGTCCTATTAGACCTAATATTCTAGGAGAGGGAGACAAGTAATAAACAAGTAAATGATTTATTTAATATGTCAGGTTGTTAGGGAATATGGAGAAAAATAGAGAAGGGGGTGCTGCAATTCTAGACTCTGAGATTATCCTTAGTCAAGGAAAGCTTCATCGAGAAGATACTGTTGAAACGAGGATCTACCTAGAGGAGGTGAGTAAACAAGTAGGCAAATATTCTGAGGAAGAATCTTCTAGCAGAAAGAATTGCAGGTGCAAAGTCCTCAAGGTGGGAGTGCTGGTCATTGCAGAAAGAACAAAGATGCCAGGGTGACTGGAATAGAAAGATCAATGGGGAGAGTGAATGAGATGGGATCTTAGGGAAGTAGCAAGGTCAGTAGGATCTTGCAGGTCACTGGAAGAACTTGAGTTTACTTTGAATGAGGCAGAAAACCATTGGCAGGATTCTCAGCACAGTGACATCATCTGCCTCCCATCTTGAAAGGAATACTTGACCTGCAGTTTTAGGGAAAGTGGGTGGACAGAGAGAGAACAGACACACCAGTCAGAAGGCTATTACACCATCTAGGAGGGAGTGGTCTATGGCTAAGATCAGGATTAGAGCAGTGCAGAGCCTGTCTCTTATACACATNCTTGACCTGCAGTTTTAGGGAAAGTGGGTGGACAGAGAGAGAACAGACACACCAGTCAGAAGGCTATTACACCATCTAGGAGGGAGTGGTCTATGGCTAAGATCAGGATTAGAGCAGGGCAGAGCAGTGAGGTTTTTTTTTTTTTTTTTTTCACATTCTCAATATATTTGGAAAATACAGCCAACGTGACTTGATAGATTGAATATGTGGAATGGAGAGGAAGAAAAAATTGAATAAGATTCTAAACTGCAACACTCATAGTGATTGATCAGCAGCACTGATCTTGTTTTCAGACTGATGCCAAGTTTATTGGATACAATGTTTCATTAAACATCATGTTTACTTTGCTTTAAGAAAGGATGCAGGGTAAGAATCAATGTAGAATTCATGACAATAGTGTTGCAGAGATCTACTGACTCACATAGCAATTTCTGAAACTTTTAAATCACTTTGCATTCTGCATGCACAAGTTCTTAAGAGAAGCTGAGTGGGACAGGTTGATGTCAGCTCAGGGAGACCATTAGCTCTGTGGTCCTTTCAGCTTTTATATTTTGTGCTCATTTTCTGGTGCAGGTGTAGCTCTTAAATATTGGTTAGTCATTACTTGATAAACAGTTTCAATAATGAGGTACAGGTGCATGGTCCTACAGATAATAACCTTGGCCAGAATCTCACTCAGTTTGGATCTGTTATACCCCCATTAGTTTCATGAGTTACTGTCGTGGGGGAAGATTTGATCAAGATTTGAATCATCAACTGTCCCTGAGAATAAAAGATGGCACTAATCAACCACCAGCACTTTCCTCCCATGAATGATTTGGCCTCAGCACCCAGAAGGAAGTTGTTACCATCCTTTGGGAACAGTGGCTTTGGAAAGCATAGGAGGAAGAATATTAGGAATTCAGTTTTGCACACATTAAATTGAGATGTATTTCATATATCCCAGTGGAGAAGATGAGTAGGAAATTTGAAACAAGAATCTGAATTTCCTAAGAGAAGCTTGGGAGAAACATATATACTTGAGGGTTAACACCAGATAAATGGGTTTCCTTGGTGACTCAGGTGGTAAAGAATCTGTGTGCAATGCAGGAGACACAGGTTTGATCCCTGGGTCAGGCAGATCCCCTAGAGAAGGGAATAGCAACACACTCCAGTATTCTTGCCTGGATATTTAAAACCATGAGTCTAGATGAGAACAATGAGATTCAAAGAGCTTTATATAGATATCTATTTATATAGATAAAGTCTTAGAGTTGAATATTTTGGTTGTTGAAGCAATAAAAGAAGATGAGCAAAGGATACTGAGATCAAAAGCTCACTAAAATAAGACAGAAATCAAGACTCTCCCATGCTCTGTAAACCAAGGGAAGAAAGATTGAAAAATTAAGCACATAGCAATCAGCTGCAAATTCTGATAACCAGATGACTGGAATCAGGACTTAGGTTCAGTCAGAAGAAAGACAGTGCCGACGTTTACAAATGCAGTTTCGTGAAGTGGTGTGGAAAAACTGATTAGAGATGATTTAAGAGAGAATAAAGGAGAAAAGGAATTAGAAACAGTAGGTAGAGATAAGCAGGATCAGAGAATTATAGCAATAGATGGAGAGATAGTAATCAAATGAAAAATTTTTAATAGTTATTTTTATTTATTTTATTTGGTGGCACTTGCTCTTAGTTGCCACCTGTGGGATCTAGTCTCTTGACCAGGGATCAAAACTGGGCCTCCTGCATTGGGAGCAGAGTCTTAGCCACTAGACCACCAGGGAAGTTCCTCAAATGAGGTTTTTGCTGTTGCTGCTGTTGTTTAAGATGAGAGATATTGCAGGCCTGGGAGAACAGTCTGCTAGATAAGGAAATTTCATGGTGAAGGAGAGAAGGAGAATTACTGGGATGATGTCCTTAAATGGGTTGGAGAGGATGGGGCCACTGCACAGNTCGTTTTCTAAATGTTGAGCTCTAAGCCAACTTTTTCACTCTCCTCTTTCACTTTCATCAAGAGGCTTTTAACTTAGCAAGGATAAAAAGATTTCATACCAATATTAATATTAAAAGTATCACTAATTAATTGATAATGTTTTATTATTAAATAATCAAATAGATACTATTGGCTGAGTGTTTCATTGTAGCCAGATTAAGCTCTTTTTTTTTTTTTAAGCTTTTTATTTTTAAGTGTTTTGTATACATTATCTATTAACCACCATGTCAATCTTGTGAGTTAGGCATATGATCTTTAAGTTAGCAAAGGATAAATTAAAACAGTCTAAATTGTTTGTCCAAGTCCAAGTCCAAGTCCAAGTCCAATGTCCAAGTCCAAGTCCAAGCTAGTAGGAATGAAAGATAAAGTTAGAAGCCAAGCAGTCAGAGCCTTTCCTTCTATCCAATTCATTTTCTCATTCAATAACATACATTACTATCTTCAACATAACATGCTTTTTACATTGTCTGTGTTTCAAAACAGGCATTGTGGAAAGGACAATTAAGCCCACAATTAATTCAATTATTAAAAAAAATAATAAAGGTATAGGCTTAATATTGACATTAAAGTACATATGGATAGAACTGCCTGAACTTCTGGATACTGCATCCTACCTTATGGAGATCCTGAAACTGATTTATTTATTTATTTTTTAATATCTGCCCTCTAGGTCTCTTGGAGCAAATTTCTTGACACAAATTTTACTTATATGAGCAGATATATTTTCTTTACATCCCAGGTGGCACAGTGATAAAAATCTACCTGCCAATGCAGGAGATACAAGCTCCACAGGTTTGCTCCCTGGATTGGGAAGATACCCTGGAGTAGGAAATAGCAACCCACTCCAGTATTCTTGCATATAAAACTCCATGGACAGAGGAGCCTGGCTTGCTACAGCCCATGGAGTCTCAGTCCATGACTGCCCAGCTGAGCACGCACACAGGCACTAGTCATTTCTCTCCCCCATACCATCCTTGTTGTGTGAATCTCCATCAGATGCTGGTGAGGAAGTTCTCAACCACACATTGAGTTGGATGCTAGGCTTCTTGTTTGCTAATTAAGTTAACAAAGAGTAAGTTGAAACAAAGATGTTGCTAAGAGAGACTAGTAGAATGATAGGAGGGAAAACAGGATGACTGCATAGTGAATGGAGTGGGAGAGGCTATCTGTTTATGAGTAAGTGATATTTTCTTAGTATCTCTCCTCTTTGCTGAAGTGCTTCTCAATAATAACTTTATTTTTGCTCTTACTACATTTTCTTTTTATATTTTACAGATTAGTAGGTCAGTGGTAAAATTCCATCTGCAAATGCGGGAATCCTGGGTTGAATCCCTGGGTAGGGATGATCCTCTGGAGAAAGAAATGGTAACCCACTCCAGTATTCTTGCCAGGAAAATTCAATGGATAGAGGAGCACGGTGGGCTACAGTCCATGTGGTCACAAAGAGATACAACTTAGGTGACTATACAACAACATTTTCTGTATAGTTAATCATTGGGTTTTCAATTTCCAAATTTATGAGTAATATTAAACTAATTACTAGGATTTATTAAACATTGCAAAGGACATGTCTCTGTAGTGCTTGTGGCAACTGTGCTTATCAAGTTTTCTCCATATCCAGTAACTCCAGATGGACCTAATTTTTCTATATTTTACTTTGAAGAATTTTAAAAGCAATCTTAGGTGGTGTTACATACAACGCTTTAAGTTTCCAGGTCCTAAAAGTAAACACACGTATGTCTCACAAGGCAAGGTTAGAAAATTACATATTCTGAGTGTCAATTTTCATGCTGTCAAGTTCAGTCAGTTTTTAAAATATTGCATGCGTTCTTTTCTAGTAAGAAATACACTGACACTAAAGTCATGTCAGACTCTCCAGAAAGATAAGAAAAAATACAAGATAATCCTGTTTTTGGCATAAAATGATAAATGAGTCATGCTGAAAAGTGGGCAGTTGCATCACATAAAAAGAAAATGCCTAAAAGCTTTCCAAATAGCCATCTGACTCAAGCCAAGTAGGTGGTCAGCATGCTGGTTTGGCAGGATGCATAGCTGATTGCCAGAGTATTTTTGAACAAAGCAGNGTGGGCAGTTGCATCACATAAAAAGAAAATGCCTAAAAGCTTTCCAAATAGCCATCTGACTCAAGCCAAGTAGGTGGTCAGCATGCTGGTTTGGCAGAATGCATAGCTGATTGCCAGAGTATTTTTGAACAAAGCAGCTATTCATTTCACCTGCAAAATTGGCAGTTCACTTTGACATTGCACATAATGAAAAACAAGTCACTGGCTATTTTTAGACTAAACTAATAAAGCGGGACTATAAGGAAAATAATAGCACCTTTTCTTCTTTAAAGAGAACATCTTAACGGATGTTTCTATGTGACTTTTTAAAATTATTCATTATGTGATTTTTAAATTTAAATTACATTAGGTAAATAGGATGTAGCTTCCTGTGGTACTATTATGGCCATTTTGAGATATGGTGAAGTTTTACAAATGGAATAAATTTTGTCTTTTCCAAATGTATTTATATTAGTTTGTATGTATGTGTACATGCAGCTAATATTGTTTCCACTTAAGTTAATCAATCTTATTTGAAATTTATTATCAGGCTTATATACTATCCACACTTATTAGTAGAGAGAAGATAGAATTAAAAATCGATATTGAAGATAGCAACACAAAAATGTTTGTTTGTGAATAATTTAACACATTATAATGTGCACATAATATATATGTGTATATATATGAAAGGTATGGATATAAAACACTGCATAAACATTGAAACAGTACTTAAAACACATTTTAGCACTTTAACAAAAAAAAAATTGTTGATAATAAAACTGAATATATTCCATGTAAATATAATTACAATTTAAGACACAGACACAAAAATAATAACCGAGTGTACAAACAGCTCCTATTCCTATCTGGAATATGTGTGTATAAGATGTGTATANCTTTTTTTTTTTCTCTCCTACTCTCCTGCTGGGTGTATTTATGTTAGGCTGTGTTGTGTCGCTACCCTTGCGGCAAATTTATCTGAGCTCCGACTTTTACTGCTGATTTAGCAAACATTTTATATTCTGCAATGAACTGTAAACATTTTTTTTTTCTGACAGATCCATTATGACAAGTGTTATAAACTCTTCACTGCAGACTGTATCTCTTCTATGGAGCTCCTCTTTATATCAATTTTTACTATGCACAGAAAATGATGCTGGTAATATTGCACCTGTCTGAGCTCTGCCAGGACAGTCAGTGAGTCCTGCAACAGAGAGCATCTATATACTTAGTTTTATTACTTCTGTTTCTCATTTATACAGTAGTTAGTGGGAATCAACGTTTAGGAGTAGTCAAATGAGCTGAAACTACCTGTGATCTCCCATTTCTTTCCATTTAAAAGTTTGTATATAAACATACACAATGTTTTTAAGTAGCTTATAAATTTTTCCATTTCCTATCAGGTCTAAAATGTCCATCGGCATCTACATTAAACTCAAGTTACACCTGAGAATACACAGTGATCCCAAAGAAGAACCTTCATTCTGCTAAGTCATGCCCATAATTTGCTTAATTTCTGTGATGGTGGTGAGGGGTGTCTTTCATTTACCAGTAGCTTTCAATGGATCAGAGTATCAGAATTCTGTCCCCCTTCAAATGAGGAGGAAATAAGGAAGAAAAGTCAAGTGTTATGGGATGAAATGTGTCCTCTCAAATGTCACGGGTTGAAGTCTTAATTCCCCAGTATCTCCAAATGCCACTCTACTTGGAGGTAGGATCTTTAAGGAGGTAATGAAGTTAAAAAGAGATCATGAGAGTCAGTTCTAATCCAATATGGAGGAGAAAACTAGAACACATACCTAAACACAGAGGAAAGACACTTGGAGACACAGGGAGAAGACATCCATCTCCAGTCACAGAGACTGGGCCCAGAAGAAACCAACCCTACTGACATTTTGATCTTATCCAGAACAGTGAGAAAATCAATGTCTGCTGTTTAATCCACCCGGTCTGTGGTACATTGCTATGGTAGCCCTAGAAGATTAATATATCATATTCAATATCTCTAATCTTCATGGAAATTTTCACACATTATTTTATCTAACTTCCACAATAATCCTGAGATGTATCTAAACCTTCATTTTTAAGGATGAAGAAACAAACTCAGAGAGGTTTATCAGTTTACTCGAAGTCACCCAGCTAGATGTTAAAAAGCTATGGGTAAAATCCACATTGTAAATGCCTGAATGCTCAGTCACTCAGGCATGTCCAGCGCTTTGTGACCCCATGAATTGTAGCCCGCCAGGCTCTTCTGTGCAGGGAATTTTCTAGGTAAGAATACTGGAGTGGGTTGCCATTTAATCCTCCAGGGGATCTTCCTGACCCAGCAATCAAACTCGTGTCTTCTGCATTGCAGGCAGATTCTTTAGCACTGAGCCACCAGGGAAAATCCACTTTGTTCTGACTGAAATCCATGTTCTTTTCCCTTTACATGTTGTCTGTGTGTTTAGCTCTCCAGTTAATTTTCATTAATAAGACTGAAAGGAATGCCATGTCGGCGCTTTATGCAAATTTTCAAAGAAATTTTCCACCTGTAGTTGTCTCCTCTTCTTGATGAATAAGTGAACTTTTCAAGTCTAAGAACAACTCACTTACACCAGACCTAATTACTGACATTCATGGAATTGCCTCTAAGAAAGAAGAATAATCAGTATTTTATTTGAAAGAGGAATTTTGGTTCAGAACACCACATACCTTGAGAATACTTTGAGAGTTTCACTTTTCATTCATTAAATTAAAATTGAACAGATAGCTATTGATGGCTTCCTGCATTCTGGCCACCAGATGTGCACAGAAGATGAAAAGTGGATAGGACAGACTTAGTCCCTGCCCTCACCCAGATCTCATTATAATAGTCACACTGAATTTGGTGGGTTTCCCTGTTCGGTTTGCTTTTGTTTTTAAACATGTCTCTCTTCCGTCTAAATGGAAAGCCCCGGGGTCATGAGCTGTCTTTTCGCCTTTGTGGCTCCAGTGCCTGGCAGAGTGCCTGGCACATATTAAGAGCTCAATAAATATTCTTAAATTAAATTGGGATTCCAAATTTATAGCTGATGATGATGAGTGAATATCCTCTTACTTGACAGGAGTTCAAGTGACATTTTGAAAACTGCTGAGGGCAGCTCAGCCTTTGTACACCACACGTCAATACCAACTGTTCAAATGGTTCATACACCTGCACTAATGTGAAAAGGTGATCTTCAATCCCAGACCACTAATTGTTGGCTTCTCTTTCCTACTGCCTCCACTCCTATTTTTATACCATAATGTGGTTTTTTATAGTTTTTTATTTTTATTTAAGAACAAGAATTATAGAAATGACAAAACACACTAAATATAAGCTGATTCATCTTTGTGCCATAACCTAGATATAACCATTGTTACATTTTTTTTAAGTTACCCTTCTAGTTTCCTATGCCTATCTGATCAGATCAGATCAGATCAGTCACTCAGTCGTGTCCGACTCTTTGCGACCCCATGAATCGCAGCACGCCAAGCCTCCCTGTCCATCACCAACTCCCGGGGTTCACTCAAACTCACGTCCATTGAGTCCGTGATGCCATCCAGCCATCTCATCCTCTGTCGTCCCCTTTTCCTCCTGCCCCCAATCCCTCCCAGCATCAGAGTCTTTTCCAATGAGTCAACTCTTAGCATGAGGTGGCCAAAGTACTGGAGTTTCAGCTTTAGCATCATTCCTTCCAAAGAACCCCCAGGGCTGATCTCCTTTAGAATGGACTAGTTATCCTAAACATATTCTTTTACATGTGGGCATCAAACTATACAGGGAGTTCTACAACATGCTGTGCTGCGCTGTGCTTAACTGCTCAGTCATGTCCGACTCTTTGCAGCCCCATGGATGGCAGCTTGCCAGGCTGCTCTGTCCATGGGGATTCCCCAGGTAAGAATATCGGTGTAGGTTGCCATGCCCTCCTACAGGGGATCTTTCCAACCAAGGATTGAACCCAGGTCTCCCACATTGCAGATGGATTCTTTACTGTCTGAGCCACTAGGGAAGTCCAAGAATACTGGAGGGGTAGCCTATACCTTCTCCAGGGGGTCTTCCTGACCCAGGAATCAAACCAGGGACTCCTGCCTTGCAGGCAGATTCTTTACCAGTTGAGCTACCAGGGAAGCCCATACCACAAAATATTGCCTCTTTCACAAAATATTTATTGAAAATATCCATATCATTAAATATTCAAGCATGATTTGATGGACTTGAAGGTACTTAATGGATTTAATGAGTAGTACTTAGTTTTCATTCATTTACTCAGTGCATATCTACAGTTTACGAGACCCTGTGGTAAACACCAGAGCTACAAAGATTATAAGGCATAAGACCTACTCTTAAAGGTTGTATTATGACCTTTGGATGTTTTCTCTTCATTGTATGAAGTTAGCGTTAGTCACTCAATCGTGTCCGACTCTTTGGAACCCCATGGACAGTAGCCTGCCAGGCTCTGCTGCCCATGGAATTCTCTAGGCAAGAATTCTGGAATGGGTTACCATTTTCTACTCCAGGGGATCTTCCCAACCCAGGGATTGAACCCAAGTCTCACCAAGGACTTCCCTGGTGGCTCAGACGGTAAAGCGTCTGTCTACTATGAGGGAGACCTGGGTTTGATCCCTGGGTCAGGAAGATCCCCTAGAGAAGGAAATGGCAATCCACTCCAGTACTATTGCCTGGAAAATCCCATGGACAGAGAAGTCTGGTAGGCTACAGTCCATGGGGTTGCAAAGAGTTGGACATGACTGAGTGACTTCACGTTTTTCACTCCTGCATTGCAGGCAGATTCTTTACCATCTGAGCCATCAGGGAAGCCCTGCAGTTATGTCATCTAAAGTATAAAATTATGTTATCTGAAGTTATCCAGTATAAACTTATTTCTTTGCCTGTATTAATTTTTTCAGTATTATTTATTGACCATAACTTATTTGCTAGCTCTCACTCCTTCAATCCATTTTTTCATTCAATAATATTTATTGAGTATCTAAAGTCAATGAATATTTGAATTTAGACTTTAAAGTACGAAAGTCTCTATTCTAAGCAACAGGAAGAGATCAGTGAACAAGGCTGTTCACACTTCTGTCGTCACAGAGTTCATTGTTTAGTAGGGGTATAGAAACAAATAAACAGAATAGTGAATATGCTAGCCTGTAATAAGGGCATTGAGAAAAATAAATCAGATTTGAGGGGATATAAAACTGTGGATCGAAGACACAGCTTATACAGGATAGCCAGGGCAGACTTGAGACATAAGGAAGCAGTTCAGCTGTGACCTTAATGTTGTGAGAGAACAAGTACTTCAGAGGTTTGGGGAAAGAGTTTTGAGTTAGAGGAAACAGTAAGTGGCAAAGCCCTGAGGCAGAAATATAGACTTGCTGATTGGAGGAACACTGCAGAGGGCTGTGTGCTGCGCAGGGGTGACCCTGGTAGGGGACAGAGGAAGGGAGTAAGTCAGACAAGGATCAAGGAGGGCTTCCCAGGTGGTGCTAGTGGTAAAGAACCTGCCTACCAGTGCAGAAGATGTAATTGATGAGGGTTCGATCCCTGGGTTGGGAAGATCCCCTGGAGGAGGGTGTGGCAACCCACCCCAGAATTCTTGCCCAGAGAATCCCATGGGCAGAGGAGCCTGGTGGATTTAGTTCATGGGTTGCCAAGAGTCAGAAATGACTGAAATGACCAGCATGCATGCACACACGAGGATCAAGGAGTGGTGGAACAGTAGCTAGGTAAAATGGCTTAGCGAACTTCTGGAAGTTTTTTTCTAGATGCTTTTATTTTCTCAGTGAAATAGGGATTAAAGCTTTTGCCTTTTTCTACAGTTAGGCTAATTTTGAAAATGTATGAAATTCTATGCAACATTTGTGTTGAAAGGTTTCTTCCCAAACTGCCAAGAATTTTACAGGCCATAAATGAGATGGGAATTCCTTTTAATTTAAGGAGTTTGGTGGGACAGGGATGGGACACAGAACGAGACTTACCTAGATCTTTGTTTTAATCTTGGGGACATTTTTTAATTTTATTGTTGATGCTTAAACTTCAAAATTCTGTGTATTCAGATTTGGTCGTGGTGAATCTACTTCAAAAGAAAAAAATAATCCAGCTTTGTGGATATGAAATGAAAGATTTTCTCTTTTGATCTAGTTGTTTCCAGTGGAACAGTTTATGAAATATGTTTTATAAGATGTACATTTTTTCATTGTAACATAGAAATTGTAAATAATTGATTAAAGTGCTGCATTTTGATGAATTTTTTCTAGCCATTTTTAAAGAGAAAACTAGGAATTGATTATTTTGTGTATGGTATGTTTCCTTCCTCCCTACCTCCCTATTTAATTTTCATTTATCATGAGGTTTTTGGATTTGCCAATGATCAGCTGGAGATCATGCCCCACGTCATAGAGAATAAAGCTGATGATTGTACCAGTCTTAAATTATTCATGATTCAATAAAATTGATGCTTATTTATTTAAAAAAAAAGCCATCATTTGAAAGTGGGGAGAGAAAGAAATAAGGAAACCAGTCTTGGTGTGGAGGGGTAGGGGGTTAGAAAGAGGAGCTTTCCTGATTGCTCAGAGGGTAAAGAATCTGACAGCAATGGAGGAGAAACAGGAGATTCAGTTTGATTCCTGGGTTGGAAAGATTCCCCTGGAGGAGGGCATTGCCTAGAGAACCCCAGGTACTGAGGAACGTGGCAGGCTACATTTCAAGCCCCGCAGAGTTGGACATGACTGAGGGACTATGGACAATGCAGGAAATGTTCGAGGAGAAGTCTGATTGGATGACTGGGGAATGGAATAGGACTGCAGAAAAGCACTAAGATCTCCCTTTGCAGCTATGAATCTGTATCACTTCTTCAATGGAGGTTTCCTCCTGTTTTCTGTCACTATCAAGTGATTCTCCCTGTTTTGTATGGTAGGACTTTGTGCATTACTTGTTTACAGGCCTTATCACGTGTTACTGTAATTAGTCTCTTACCTGCCTTCCCCACTGAATAGGCTGTGAGATTTCAGTGGCAAGGATAATGCTTGATTCACCATAGTAACCACTGAAAAATTTTAAACACCCAGTAAATACCTAATAAATCTCTGTGGAATGAATGTGTGTGATGAAAGAATGTTCTTAATGACCTATTTTATTCCATTTTTGTTAAGAGTCTCACCAATGAAGACCAAGCATAAATACTAAGATTTACCATCATTGGAAAAAATCTTGGCCTTTTTTAGAATCTAAAGTGATATAGTTTTCTCAGCAGCAGCTTTTTTATACTTCCAAAAAAGTAGCATTCATGTGACAATGTAGCACAAAAAAACATGAACCTAGGAGAGGTTTAAGGACTTTAAATCATAGGCTTGATTTAGTNAAAAAATCTTGGCCTTTTTTAGAATCTAAAGTGATATAGTTTTCTCAGCAGCAGCTTTTTTATACTTCCAAAAAAGTAGCATTCATGTGACAATGTAGCACAAAAAAACATGAACCTAGGAGAGGTTTAAGGACTTTAAATCATAGGCTTGATTTAGTCTGTATAATCAAGAACATGGGTGAAAAGTAAATTATTTCCCAAATGGCAAATGCTGCAAGTTTAGAGGAATTATAAAGTCTTACATGGATTGAGAATGAAGGAGTAGCATCATTGGTTAGAGACATATATTTTGGTTGTGGCATTTATGTATGATGGCAGGCCTGCTGTGAAATATCAAACATGGATTAAGGTATTATTAGTCTTTTGTTAAACCTAAGACAACATTGGCAATAAGGAGTTCATGATATGAGCCACAGTCAGCTCCTGGTCTTGTTTTTGCTGACTGTATAGAGNCATTTCTGACCTCTTATCAACACACATTAGTGTTGAGAATTCTCCTCATCAACTTGAAACAATCTCTTCCTTTAATTTTATGCCAACCACATAAAAAAACAATTCATTGTGGCCTCTCTAGATATTCATTAATATCATTATGGTTTCCACCTTCTCTACTTAAATATAGATCAAAATCATTCAAGGTTATTTACAAAATTTACTTTTATCTTTTTCCATTTTATTTCAAAGTCATCTTATCAGTTTGTATGATTTCCTTCTCTTCCATCACCAATCTTTGGTCATGTACCAAGTCCTGTTGATTTTTCCAAGGAAACCCTGACTCATCTCCATTTCTTTATCTTCCTCTTCCTTGACATTATCTCACTCTAGCCATCACCTGATCTTGTCTTCTCATCGCAGTAGCTGCTGTATGTCAGTGAGGCAGGGGAAACAACCTGCTCCCAAATCCATATATAGTCAATTTAAAACAGTTATATTTTAGTCCTTCCTTTTTCAAATGCATTACTTAATTAATGAGTTAATAAAATTCAAAATAAGTTAAATTTTTAGACTTTTCAATTGCCAATTGTCTTATATTTTCAAGGGAAATTATTTTACTAACAATATGTATCACACAAATGGCTCAGAAGTGCATTATGAGTAATTATATCTCAAGACAATTTATACTCTGGCTTAAACAGTCTCTTGCTGCATTAAAGCCCCCTAGGAAATAATACTATTGTAATATCAATTCCATTTCATAAAGCTCTAGTAGATGTCATTGAGATTATAGCCAACACTCTTCTTGTTAAACAGTAAGTCATATTAATGTGTGTATAAAGCATGTTTTGACAAGGCAGTATAATATTATTATTATTTATTATGTCCAAGGCACCTCTCAGCCAGTAGGAAATTAGTTTTAATATCACATTATAGCTCCTCTAGCTTCTGCTTTAATGGGCTTCAGACAACAGCCTGTTTCTACTCCTTCAAGATGGCTTAGAGTCTAACTGCTCCTGCTGAGCTGGTCTCTGTGAACTGTGACATTTTTAATCTGATCTCTGCTCAGCCCCAAGCATTTAATTTGTAGTTCAGGAATTAGTAGAGGTCTGCTGTGCAGATCAACAAGGGTGAAAACTGTTAAGCTTTATCGATACACACTGCAGGACGTTGAGTAGGGAAGAGCAAACCGGTGCACTGGGGGTCATGGCACAGNCCCCAAGCATTTAATTTGTAGTTCAGGAATTAGTAGAGGTCTGCTGTGCAGATCAACAAGGGTGAAAACTGTTAAGCTTTATCGATACACACTGCAGGACGATGAGTAGGGAAGAGCAAACCGGTGCACTGGGGGTCATGGCACAGTAACACCTGAGCAACCGAGTGTGAGTGCGAACACTTCCTGCACGGCCCTGGGGCACGGCCCCATGCTCTCTTCACAGAGGAACCTAAAGCGGGGGTTAGTGCAAGGACAGCTTGATTTCCTGCAGCTCAGGAAAAGAACAGGGCAATTCGAACCAAAAGAAAGGAACTAGACAACCAACCAACCAAGCAAACGCCTGCTAGTTACCCAAGGGTGCGAGCTGGAAACTGTCATCATACAGTGAACACACATGCACAACTGTTGCTGCTTCTTATCTTTTGATGCAGAAAGAAAGGTCAAGTCATCTACTCTGAAGATAGCGGCACCAGCACAACACGACAGCCATTCTATTCATGATGCTCCACCTAACATCCCTTCCTGCATCTCCCAGTTATTTACATCCTACGCACCACTGGCTCAAACCACATATATCCACTCTTACACCTTCTCAGGAGCTTTCTTGGCTAGTCTAAAATTATACCCTCTGTTTCTCATTTATTTCACATTTATATATATGTTAGGTAAATTGTATGTAAATTCAATTTGGTTATTATTTTACATATATACCAACACACAACTTTCACATGTGCTAGGTAAACGATATATAAATTTGACTTAGCTATTATTTCACATATATACCAATACACATGAGACTAATTCAAAACAAATGATATGGTATATGACACTGATTATAACTACACTGCATCACTTCATTATTTTGAATTATCTCACATGTTGGTGGTTCTTCCTCCACATTTGGATTATAATTTCATAAGGAGTAGATACCTTCTCCAAGGTTCAGGTGTTCTGGATCCTAGCCCTCGTTTTGATGCCAACTTGCTTTGAGACTTGGTCAAGGCTGCCACAAAATCACATGGAAAATTCATATAACTATATAGAAAGGTTTGTTCCTAATACTTGGAACCTTCATTTCTTACCTTCAAAAGATAATGTTGGGGTATATGGACTTTTTTTTCTTTTCAACTCACTTTTTTTTTTTTTTTGCTTTTTTTTTTCTCATATTTTCCACAGAAGTTCATATAATGCTGGATGTCTTGCAATTATTCAATACATGAATTTCACTGAGGTAGCTGGCTGGCTGGATATATGGCTCACTGAGTGGCTATCTGGATGGATGGGCGAATGGATGGATAAATAAGTGCAAGGTGCTTAGTTGCTCAGTCATATCCGACTCTTTGCAACCCCATGGACTGTAGCCCACCAGGCTCCTCTGTCCATGGGATTTTCCAAGCAAGAATATTGGAGTGGGTTGCCATGTCCTTCTCCAGGGGATCTTCCCAACCTAGGTCTCCCACACTGCAGGCAGATTCTTTACTAAGTCACCAGGAACCCAAATAAGTAGAATAAGAGAAGGATATTTTTATGAACTGGCTGTTTGGTATCCAGTAGAAGGCACAGACTGATTCATAACTGAATGCTTGCTTTACCCAACATAGAATGTTATGAGTAGAATTCTAAGACTCTTGTCTCCTGGAGCTATCACAGGACAGAAACGATCTGCCTAAGAAATGAACATCTCTCTGATCTATTTCCCTGGAGTACTAATCCCCAAGTGTTTCAAAGGAAGTGACCAATACTGAAAAATCTTTGGATCCTTAGCCAGGGAATAGAAAAAGAACTATTCTGAGCCATTTATTTTTTCAAAAGGAAAAAGGTCCCCACTATTCCCCATTCAACTATTGTAATGAAAATATCTCCCAGACATCATCAGAGTCAATTGAAACTCATAATCTGCAAGCTCATTTTTCACCTTGTTTCTGGCTGGTCTATTTTTCACTTTGCCTTAGCCTTTTGATAAGTCACATAAAAGAAAGGGTGAGAGAATGTCTCTGATGTCAAAGGCTGCTTCTCTCTCTCTCTGGAGCATATCATGTCATGTAGGCAGGTGAGAAATAACCCTGTTACTATTGCTTCCAAGAACTAAGAATGACCAAGACTTTCCAAAGGAGCAATTTGCCCTAAACAAGAACATTCCACAGACAGACAGTGCCTACTTAAGCCTGTTTATGCTCAAAGTCACATATGCTGTTTAATCACATTGCCCAATAGAGAAGAAATAACCAGGTAACCTCATGCAGTTGCTAATTCCTAGACAATATAATCATTTATATTTTATTAACTGCTTGAAGAAGCTTAATTTTTGAGGAATCTAACTAAGCCTGCATTGGTGCTTTCTATACATACTGGCTGCACTCTTAACTTTTCATATTGAATGTGAATGTGAATGTCAAGTCGCTTAGTTGTGTCCAACTCTTTGTGACCCCATGGACTGTAGCCTACCAGGCTCCTCTGTCCATGGGATTTTCCAGGCAATAGTACTGGAGTGGATTGCCATTTCCTTCTCCAAAAGATCTGCCCAACCCAGGGATCGAACCCAGGTCTCCCGCATTGTAGACAGACACTTTACCGTCTGAGCCACCAGAGAAGTCTTTCATATTGAATGGAGTAATATAAAGTAACAGCAGTAGGGATCACTTAATCATTTCTAGATGACGTCATATCCATTTTCTTAACAGCAATCTCATTTTTCTCTGAATAAGATAGATAAGACAACCTACCTTGCAACTTCCTGTGCTTCCTGTTTACTCACTTACAAGACAAGCTGGACAGCACCAAGTAGAATACCAAGTTTTCCAATTTAACAGAATCTGTTCCATTCTAGAACAGTGTTGGGTTCTGTGGTAGAAGCACTCCTACTTTGAGCTGTAATAAGACGGAGAAGGCAATGGCACCCCACTCCAGTACTCTTGCCTGGAAAATCCCATGGATGGAGGAGCCTGGAAGGCTGCCGTCCATGGGGTCACTAAGAGTCGGACACGACTGAGCGATTGCACTTTCACTTTGCACTTTCCTGCATTGGAGAAGGAAATGGCAAACCACTCCACTGTTCTTGCCTGGAGAATCCCAGGGACGGGGGAGCCTGGTGGGCTGCCGTCTATGGGGTTGCACAGAGTCGAACACGACTGAAGTGACTTAGCAGTAGCAGCACCCTAACAAGAATCAGAGTCATAGATTCTAAAAGCTAATGTGTCACCAGTGGGAGTTAGGATTAATGATACAGGGAATGACATCTAATTATGCCCTTTGGTTCCTAGATACATGTACACTACACAGCTTATATCATACCATCCCCACATGATAAGGCACTATCTCCAAGCTAGAGCTTACATGAGATTCCCTTGCTATTCAATCATTCTAAAAGTCTATCTCCTCGAGTGATGAGGATATGGTAACTTAGTGCTTTCTATAGATATCATTGCTTCAGTATTTCTCTGAAAATTGAGTTCACTTTGCATGGGAAATAGGACAAGGCATTCAGGAAGTTTCAGATGGCATTTCAGGCAAAAAAGAACTATGAGCTAGAAGAACGTGAAAGTGGAGTCGCTGAGTCGTGTCCGAATCTTTGTGACACCATGGTCACTTTGCGACCCCATGCGACTCTATAAAGAGCCTATTAGGCTCCTCAGTCCATGGAATTTTCCAGGCAAGAGTACTGGAGTGGGTTGCCATTTCCTCTCCAGGGGATCTTCCCAATCCAGGGATTGAACCCGGGTCTCCCACACTGCAGGCAGACGCTTTACCATCTGAGCCAAGATGAATTTAGGTATGTTTCAAGTTAGGATAAATGAACATTTCCTACCTGATAAACAGGAGTTCACCACAATCAAACTGTTGCCGTGTTGCTTCTTTACTTTGTTTAGCCATAATGTTTGGGGGCCAAAATTTAACTGCAACTGCTTGCAAGTTGAACAGTAGCAAGAGGGAAATCAGCCTTCTGAAGGGAAGCTCATATTATTGAATCCACGCATACTTTACTCGTTCACAAGCCCATTGAGCAATCTCTGAATTGCTGAGGAAGGAAGCTATTATCTGGCAGACTCTTCTTAACTACCTTTTTCACTGGAAGAGTACTTAGTAAACATTTATTTGGAAAACAGATATTATCATATGCTGGACCTATTTCAAGAGATCCATCCATGTAAGCCTTCCACAGATATCTTTGCCATGAACTCTAGCTTCTTCTGTGGGCTTCCCAGGTGGTGCTAGTGGTAAAGAACACACCTGCCAATTCAGGAGACATGGGAGATCCAGGTTCAATCCCTGGGTCAGGAAGATCCCCTGGAGAAGGGCATGGCAACTCACTCCAGTAGTCTTGCCTGGAGAATCCTGTGGACAGAGGAGCCTGGTGGACTATGGCCCATGGGGTCACACAGAGTCAGACACCACTGAAATGACTTAGCACAGCACTAGCTGAAACTCCAATACTTTGGCCACCTGATGGGAAGAACTGACTTATTTGAAAAGACCCTGATGCTGGGAAAAACTAAGGGCAGGAGGTGAAGGGGAAAACAGGGGATGAGATGGTCGGGTGGCATCACCAACTCAATGGACATGGGTTCAGGTGGACTCCAGGAGTTGGTGATGGACAGGGAGGCCTGGCGTGTTGCGGTTCACGGGGTCGCAGAGTTGGACACGACTAAGCGACTGAACTGAACTGAGCTTCTTCCAAGTCCTTGATTGTTTATGCAAATCATTATCTCACCGTTTATACATTACTAGAGGTATTTTCCTTTCCCACTATCTTTCAGTATCTGATTAGGCTTAGAATGGATTAGCAGTCAATTTCCACTGGATGCCAATTTATCATGCAGATCTATATATAGCTGCTCTAGATTTTTTTCCTCCTTCAATAACTAGTCCCAGGTAACTCCCCATAAGGCTGTAATTACATAAGAGAAATAGCAGTAAGCCAGGAGTAGCCCATAGAGATGATGTGCAACCCTGTATTTCAAATATCATCTTGATTTGGAGCTATCATTTGCACAAGAATTTAAAGGTTAATAAAAACAACCAATGTGAAAAATCAATGGATCAAATAATAAACATCTTACGATTGGCAGCTTGAGCTGCATGGTCATTGTTATCATTAGGCTTTAATTCTGTCTTACGTTTCTTGTAGGAGATAAAAGCTATTGTGTCAAAATAATGGGAAGTTAAATTTAGATGATGGTGATATTTTGTTCCCGAATCATAAAGCTTTCCACTGGGAAGCCACTACTGGAGCATGCCACAGGTACAGTATATTTCCATCTTCCCCAGACATTTCAAGCACTCCTGGGCCTCTCTATTCATACTGCTTGTCGGCAAGCAGTTCTCCTGCTGCTTGCTCATTTATCTACTGGAATATCTTTTCATATTCTAGGTTTCTATCCCCAAACTAGAAGCATTTCAGATCATCTGGCAAATACATCCGAGCAGCATACCAAAATATGGTATATTTTGGTATCAAAACTGAAAGATGCATACTAATCATTGGGTATAATTCTTAATACAAGTTTCTAGACTTTTCAAGCAACATCTGAACACGTCCCAGTTATTGGACCTACAGAAAGTTCACTGAGGTGACGTATATCTATAGTGAAGATTATCTCTAACCTTATTATGTGTATATGTCATCCTGAAATAACTAGGATACCAGCTACTTCCTGCTAAGATCCTATCAACATGAAGTCAACACTCAAGTCAACCTCTGCAGCATTGTATGGGTTGATGAGACACTCTAGGTATCAGCAGGCTAAAGAGAAGACCAGACTCATTGGAAAAGATCCAAATGTTGGGAATTAAAGGCAGGAGGAGAAGGCAATGACAGAGGATGAGATGGCTGGATGGCATTACCAACTCAAGAGATAAGATTTTGAGCAAGCTCCAGGAGATGGTGAAGGACTGGGAAGCCTGGTATGCTGCAGTCCATGGGGTTGCAAAAAGTCAGACACAACTTAGCGACTGAACAACAACAAAAGTGTGATATTAATACAAAGCCAAAAAATGACATGCTCCTGATGCATTTTAGCAAAGGCGTACTGTCTTTTTAGCCAAATAACTACAGAATAGTGTTTTCAGTTTATCAGGATCAAGGAAAAATATCAGATCAATAGCTGCATCAAGATGCCAGTGGCTGTTTTTGAATTTCTCAAACAAGATTATCTCTGGAACAGTAGTTTTAATCAGTTATCTTTGTAGAATTGTGGCAGCTATGGAGATGTTCCAGTTAGGGACCCCTTCAAAAAAATTCGCTGCACAGCTGCACAGGCTGTGCTCCAGCTGGTAGCACCTTCAGGTTTCAATGTCACTGAGCTGAGATTATATTCTACTCTTCTCAGGGTGGCCCCAGTCAATGATTTACCAAGATGATGGGTGGCAAAACTGGACCATTTTTGTCCAACATGGAACTTCTCTAACGGACAGTTTTGCCCTGGAGCTTCCTGTTGGGTTGGTAGGGATTTTGTCAGATCTGTATATGGCTCTAACTGATTCCTTTTCAAAGTCCTGCTTCCCACTCTTTTCTTTTCACAGATGTTACAAATCAGTAAACTTTAGCACTCTTAACTCCATCTCAGCCTCTGCTTCCTGAAAAATCTAATCTGCAACATGAAGTCTGCATTAATTTCCTGTTTTGCTTTTCCCCTAGAAGCGTCTTATCCTCTGCACCCAAGCTAGAAACTTAAAGAGGATTATTTTTTTTAATAGAAATAATCATTTCCTTATCTTTACTTTTTTTTTTTTTTTGGTGGTGGCACAAACTGTCAGGATTTTCAGAGGTGAGATACTGGTTCAAATGTACTGTTTTGGTAGGAAAGCTTAGCATTAGTGCTCCTTCCTTGACATTCCTGAGATAATAATTGTCACTCCATAGATTACAGCGCTTCTCCCAGATGCTGATAGATTCTGAGCCTGTNAAGAGGATATGTGTATACTTATTGCTGATTCACGATGTTGTACAACATTACAAAGCAATTATATTCTAATAAAAGCTATATTTATATAACTTCCCTATAAAAGTGCTATTTAGGCAACAGAATTCTCCACAACTCTTTATTTCTTTAGCTATTTTCTTTTTTTAATTTTTTTAAAATTTATTATTATTATTATTATTCTTTTACTTTACAATATGGTATTGGTTTTGCCATACATTGGCATGAATCTGCCATGCATGTACATGTGTTCTTCATCCTGAACCCCCCTTCCACCTCCCTCCCCATCCCATCCCTCTGGATCATCTCAGTGCACCAGCCCCAAGCACCCTGTATCATTCATCGAACCTGGACTGGTGATTCCTTTCACATATGATAATTTACATATCTCAGTGCCATTCTCCCATATCATCCTGCCCTTGCCCTCTCTCACAGAACAGTCCAAAAGACTGTTCTATACATCTGTGTCTCTTTTGCTGTCTTACATATAGGATTATTATTACCATCTTTCTAAATTCCATATATGTGTGTTAATATACTATATTCATGTTTTTCTTTCTAGCTTACCTCACTCTGTATAATAGGTTCCAGTTTCAACCACCTCATTAGAACTGATTCAAATGTATTCTTTTTAATGGCTAAGTAATATGCTGGGTCATATGGCAGTTATATTTCCAGTTTTTTAAGGAATCTCCACACTGTTCTCCATAATAGCTGTACTAGTTGCATTCCCACAAACAATGTAAGAGTGTTCCCTTTTCTCCACACCCTCTCCAGCATTTATTGCTTTCNATGGCTAAGTAATATGCTGGGTCATATGGCAGTTATATTTCCAGTTTTTTAAGGAATCTCCACACTGTTCTCCATAATAGCTGTACTAGTTGCATTCCCACAAACAATGTAAGAGTGTTCCCTTTTCTCCACAACCTCTCCAGCATTTATTGCTTTCAGACTTTTGGATAGCAGCCATTCTGACTGGTGTGAAATGGTACTTCATTGTGGTTTTGATTTGCATTTCTCTGATAATAAGTGATGTTGAGCGTCTTTTCATGTGTTTGTTAGCCATCTATTTCTTCTTTGGAGAAATGTCTGTTTAGTTCTTTAGTCCACTTTTTGATTGAGTCATTTATTTTCCTGGAATTGAACTACAGGAGTTGCTTGTATATATTTGAGATTAATTCTATGTCTGTTGCTTTGTTTGTTATTATGTTTTCCCATTCTGAAGGCTGTACTTTCACTTTGCTTATTAGTTTCCTTTGTTGTGCAGAAGCTTTTGATTTTAATTAGGTCCCATTTGTTTATTTTTGGTTTTATTTCCAATATTCTGGGAGGTGAGTCATAGAGGATCCTGCTATGGTTTATATCAGAGAGTGTTTTGCCTATGTTTTCCTCTGGGAGTTTTATACTTTCTGGTCTTATGTTTGGATAGTTAATCCATTTTGAGTTTATTTTTGTGTATGGTGTTAGAAAGTGTTCTAGTTTCATTCTTTTACAAGTCNCACCCTTAAGGCAGAAAGTGAAGAAAAACTAAAGAGCCTCTTGATGAAAGTGAAAGAGGAGAGTGAAAAAGCTGATTTAAAGCTTCACATTCAGAAAACTAAGATCATGGCATCTGGTCCCATCACTTCATGGCTAATAGACAGGGAAACAATAGATGGAAACAGTGACCGACTTTATTTTGGGGGGCTCCAAAATCACTGCAGATGGTGACTGCAACCATGAAATTAAAAGACGCTTACTCCTTGGAAGAAAAGTTATGAGCAACCTAGACAGCATATTAAAAAGCAGAGACATTACTTTGCCAACAAAGATCCATTTAGTTAAAGCTATTGTTTTTCCAGTGGTCATGTATGGATGTGAGAGTTGGACTGTGAAGAAGGCTGAGCGCCAAAGAATTGATGCTTTTGAACTGTGGTGTTGGAGGAGACTCTTGAGAGTCCCTTGGACTGCAGGAGATCCAACCAGTCCATCCTAAAGGAGATCAATCCTGAATATACATTGGAAGGACTGATGCTGAAGCTGACAACTTTCCCCTTCAGAGTCAGCAGTAGGGGTCACTTGTTCCAAGCACAGTGAGAGTACTCAAGACTGCAGTTATTTTTTGTATTTCTCAGTCCTGTCTTCACCGTCATTTATTCAGATACATTGGGTGAAATTGTGACTTGCAAGGCTAAATGATTGCTTTTACTTTTAGGGGGCTTGCAACTTCAAATCTCCTTACCTTCCCCACCATTACCAATAGCTCACTCCTGTTAAAGATCTCCCCTTAACTCTGCAAATTTTCTAGAAGACATTCTCTTGACCACACCTAAATATGAAATTCCCCCCCAGGAAAGAGCTAGGACTCTCTTTTCACTTGTGAAAGAATGTTTTATTCTGAAATGAATTTTCCTGGACTCTTTTGAACACACCATTCTTTAGTAGTCTCATATATAATTTTTATTAAAGTTTATTTTTGTGTTTTAATATCCTTTTACACCATAACTTGAGATAAAGCTCTCTTTATTGACTTGCACATGATTCTCTTGACTGCCCGCTTCTGCTGTTAGTTAATAGTTCAAACTAGTCTCCAGTCTGATGCATTTACTAATGACTTACAAGCATCTGACTAATCTCACCCGTTTGTTAGCTGTAATCAGTATGCTACAAAACTAGAGAATTGTATTTTCTTTGGTTCTTGGATCCTTCAAGTTCTGAGGGTGCACGTCTTTGTTCCGCCTTTCCTTACCGGTTACTATTTGACATCTATATTAAGGCATATTATTTAAATCAGAGCCTGATGTTGACATTTGTGTGTATGTGATTTATGGTGAGAAATGTCTCAAGAGAAATTAGTTTGGGTGAGAAGAATGGGATAGTAATGCTGAAGGGGCAAAGCCAGAATGTGGGTTCAGATGAAGTTTAAATTCAACACAATTCATCAGGGATTTGAAGTCTAAACTGCATGAGAAGCTATCCCTTGAGGCAAGGGAAGTAGAGGGGCACATAGCCCCCAAAACTCTCTAGGTTAGGCAGTGTTCATCTCTAAAGGACAATATTCAAGGAAAGAATGTAGATGTGAGCTAAAGTCTAAGAACTTTCAGCAGCTAGAGGATGGATGCCGCATCAGAGTTGAAGGGAATATTAGGGAACTGGGTGGGGCAAAAACAGCATTCCACTGTTTCTAATTCTCCTTAAATTACACATTACTTCTACATTAAATCCCCCTGGGAATTGACCCAGGAACAGAAATAACCTCACAATAGAGGGGCTATTAAAAGATCTGGCATGCTAAAAATTAATTAGCTAAGACAGAAGTTGTCCATCCCTACCTTCTCACAGGTGAAACTTTTATGACAGAACAGAAGAACATTCTAAAGAACAGAAGCATCATTCTATTGCAGACAGAAATTCAAATGGTATGCTATGTTCAAACAATAGTTGGTGAACACAAAGAGAGGTCAGAACATAGGTCCCATGTTTCATTAAGCAACTTTACCTATTTAATTATCTGGAATCAAAAAGAATCAAATTATTGGCCCATTTGGGATGACTTGGGTTAAACTAATGTGTCAGTATCTTTATGGATTGTGACTGCTGCTTCCGATTTTTAGAACTCTTACTTTTAAAGGAAGAGACCATCTTGGAAGACTGTTCAAAAATAAATCTTTTTTTTCATAATAGATCTTATTTTACTTTCCTAAACATGTCTATGTGTAGTCTAATAGCCATTTCTTGTCAAATATTGATCACATGAAGACTGAGAGTTCAGGAGACAACCCATCATGCAGTTTTCCTCTTTAAAGTCTGTGGCCTAGTTTTGATGGAGGATAAGGTTATAGAATGGATTTTCTGTCTGGGAATATGGGTGCATAGTCTTTATAATTTGAACACTAAGTAATAAACTGTTCTGTTCATTATGTATAATTCTGTTCAGGATAAAATAACACGTAATTTTCTTAACTGTTCCTGTGTAGATCTATGTGGGCTGATTTTGTGGGCTGATTTTGGATAATTTATTAATGCATTTTCTTAGGTATGTTTTGTGAGACTATATGAAATGTCTCACAGGAAAAAGCAAAAGGATTCCATGGTTAGTAATCATCCCTCTACATTACCATATTAAAGGCAAACACATGTTCTACAGCAAAGAAGTCTGCTTACTTTTGATTACTTTAGCATTGGTCAAATTGTCTTTTGACCATCTATCTCTATTTTTATTAGTGCTATATTTATTTTCTAATTCTACTGATATTTCAAAAAAACTGAAACACAGTTGGAAATTGTTCCTTTAGAGTCTTAAGGGCTTCCAGTATCAGGAATCTAGGCGAAATTAAAATTTGGAATTTCTTACCTCATTTTTCTTTCCTTTTCCCTCAACATTCTTTGCATTCCTACTTTGTTTCTTGGGTACTGGAAAGAACACTCAATTTGACTTTAAAGCTCTGATTTTGAATAACAGATTTGCTATTGACTTTGCAATGAGATCAAACCAGTCAATCCTAAAGGAAATCAATTCTGAAAATTCATTGGAAGGACTGATGCTGAAGCTGAAGCTACAATACTTTGGCCACTTGATGCGAAGAGCTGACTCATTAGAAAAGACCCTGATGCTGGGAAAGACTGAAGGCAGAAGGAGAGGACAGGACATGAGAGGATGAGATGGTCAGATGGATGGCGTCACCAACTCGACGGACATGAGTTTGAGCAGGCTCCGGGAATTGGTGATGGACAGGGAAGCCTGGCGTGCTATAGTCCATGGGGTCACAGAGAGTAGGACATGACTGAGAGACTGAACTGAACTGGATTGACTAGCCATGTAACTTGGACAAGTTAACCTTCAGATTTCCATACTACAAAAAAGAAACAATAATGTCTCCATCTACCTTACAGTGTTAATATGATAAGCAAATGAGAGATGTATTAATTAAAAAGTGCTCATTTGTTGGAATTGACATTTTTGGACACCAAAATACTATGCAAATTTAGAACAATTGTTAAATGTATGTAATTAGTATGCGTATATATATAGTTGTCCTTTGGTATGGGGGATACATGGGGGATTGGTTCAAGAATGCACTGGGGATATTAAAATCCATGGGTACCCAATTCACTTATATAAATGAGCTAGTACAGTTGCCCTCCATATCCATAGGACTCATGGGGGCATCATTAACCTTGTTTGCTAGTCACTGAAAAAGTAAATATGGAAAATATTTGGCTTCTGTTGCTTTAGAGCCTGAAGATTGTTATCTAAGCATTACCCAAGATAAAAGCTTTCAATTTTAACACAGGATCAATTTAAGACAGGATCAATTTAAGACAGGATCTACCTTTCTAAAAATTGTTTATTCTGTTCCTTTCACAGCATTTGCATATGTTGAAGTTATTTATTAGATTTTTAAAATTAGTAATAATACATATTCTAATACTAATTCTCCAGCCTATAGCTTGAAATTTCCCTAAAGGAAAGACTATGATTTCTTTAATTGCTATATTTTGTCCCCTGACCAGCACACTTTACTGTCAATAACTAAATGTCAAATAAAATGACTGAAAAGTCTTTCTCTAACAAATACCTGGTTAGCAGAAATTCTTATAATGATTATCATAAGCCAATGAGTACGAGGGAACTAAAACATAAAATAATACAGAGTGAAAAACATCAGACTAAAACAAAATGCTCTGTCTGACTCCATTTCTACACAGTTTACAAATAAGCAAACTTTCAATATCAGACACCAGGATATTGCTAATTCTTGGGGAAAATAGTTTGGGGAAGGGAATTATTTTACTGGATGGAACATTACATTCAAATTTGTGTAAAATACACTGAAGTCTGATGTGTGCACTTTCCTATATGTATGCTTTCTACGCGTCCTTTATAAAAATGTGTTCAGAAATAATACATAATCACCAGGAGCAAAAATAGATCATTCGACAGTTCTTTTTCCTGATGGAAACTATTAAATGAATATTCTGTCAAAAGTCTTAAAGACACTTTGTTCCTCTCTTCAGCTTAGTTTTGATGAGACATTTGCAGGAGGAAGAGTCACATCACCAATGATCATCAAATCAGAGATTCTGCAGAACCGACATGCACTTGAGCTTGACAACCTTCACGGCACACTCATTTTCTGTTTTCCCAGTGCTCACTCTTTCCTCACATTCCCATTGCGCTACTAGATTTAAATGGGATTTCTCCCTGGTCTCTCATCTAGATGCCATGAATTATATCATATCTTCCTTTCTACACAATCTCTTGCTCAAACGATGATGAATGGATCCCCGGATACAGAAGTAATGGAAATATCCAGTAGGTGTAATGAAAAGACTTATCTATCATTGTTTCTCAAATTTTCCTCTTGTAGCTGAGAATCATGCTGGTTGATTCAGAGATTGAGCATTTATATATATATATATATATACATATATATACACACACATATATATACATATATATTACATAGATACATGTATAACATATATATGTGTATACACACACATATATATGCATATATATACATATATACAAATATATATATATTTTTTAATCTCTGATCAAGCCACAATCTTGGATCCTCTTCTCCATTGGAAAACATCCATATCATTGGCCTTCAAACCACTGAAAAAAATCTGCCCAGAATCATTCCTGAAGACAGATGTCCTATAAAAGCATTCTGAGATCAATCCCATGATGAAGAGTTTGTTACTTCCACATGGATGAGCTGGTAAATCTACAGCTTGGATGTGTGCCCTGAATGGAGAACGCACATAACACAAAATCACAAAATAAATTCCACGACCCTGCATTTACATGCTAGCCAGAAACACTGGCATCAGCAACACAACTGTGAGTGTCTAGTCTTCCTATTCTCATATTTGCAATTCTCTGAATTATGCTATATCACACTCATAATGTTTACCAAAGCAAGTTTTATTTGGCATCTGCTCAACCTTTCCCTACAGACCTTAAAACTGATACAGAGAGATAAATGATGAGACCTGTATTTTCAAACCATACCATCCTTTAATGATGACCCTGTATGTGAGACAACAAAAGGACACAGACATAGAGAATGGACTTTTGGCCTCAGAAGGAGTAGGAGAGGGCGGGATGATCTGGGAGAATGGCATTGAAGCATATATACTATTGTGTAAGAAACGAATCACCAGTCTATGTTTGATACAGGATGCAGGATGCTTGGGGCTGGTGTACGGGGATGATCCAGAGAGACGTTGTGGGGTGGGAGGTGGGAGGGGGATTCGGGATTTGGAGCTTGTGTACACCTGTGGTGGATTCATGTCGATGTATGGCAAACCCAATAGAGTATTGTAAAGTCAAATTAAAAAATAAATAAATTAATTAATTAAAAAAAAAAGACAAAAGAGTAGTTTAAGAAGCTTATGGAGATTTGATTATTTCCCTGGAGTTTTAAACCAATAATACATCATGAAATTTAAGATTAAAGACTCAGGTTATAATCTTTGTTCTGATACTTTTTACTTTTTCACCCATTGTAAATGTTAGTTTCCTTATTTATAAAGTGAAAATAAAAGTAAAAATTATTATCATGCAAAATTTTATGTGGCTTTTTAAAGAAACAAATAGATTAATTAAAGCATGCTGAAGATATAGTACAAATAAATATTGAATTATGTAATATTTAGTATACTCCAAACTCTAACAGAGGGAATATGTAGCACCTCCTCAGGCTACTTTTTTGCATTTTCTCCCAAAATATTCATTATTTTCTACTTTTTATAAAACAACTTCATTACTTTTTTCCATTTTTTGTTTTAATTTATTCACATAGTTGAAAACAGAGTTACAGAAATATTACTAGCACTCAATTTAAAAAAAATAGTAATGAATGGCATCATTCTGAACAAACCTGACCCTAATTACACACACACACACACACACACACACACACACACACACACACACACACAGAGATTTGATTCTTTTGAAGTATAAATTGTATTTGTCCTCTTTATTAACTGACATATATTTGTATATCACAATATTAAAAAAAGTAGTTTCACCAAATAGTACTACTAAAATTTTTAGTTTTCTCTGTGAAAACTTAGAAATATATTTATCTTATCTTTAAAATCATAAAAGTTATATAAATTGGCAGAGAAAAGTGTCCAATGGGAAAGCTTTCCCCAAAGTGAGATTTAGACATAGCCCTCAAAATGTGGATGATAGCACAGAAAACAAAATAAACATTGCCTTTTTACTTTATTTCAGGTTTTCTGAAATTGTCTTGTTACAAAATATTCAAAACAATGGCACATAAATTATAAACAAAATCTTTGCTACAACAATAAAATTTATAGAATATTAAAAAGCACACACTTATCTTCAGGCACAAACAAGCACTAAATTTAAGGTCATATACCATTTTAGAGTAACCAGCTTCTCTGGTTTAAAAGGTTACTCACAGTAGTCAGGAGACAAAATGAGAGATTTACAAAAGATGGAGAGCTGCATAAATCTGGGAACCAGTTAAGTCTACAATCGCACATAAAATTTAAACAAAAAAGGCAAATCGTCCCTTCAAAGAGGAATGGGAGAAAAAAATTGACTTAGTTTGGCCTCTGTAGAAAGAGTAAAATATATAAATCTAGTTTTCCTTGAGATTTAATATCTACAAGAAAGGTTAGGATTTAGGCCCAAATTAAGGCTATTTTTGTAAATTAAAAAGAGGGAAAGCAAAAAATTAGATTTTTCCCCTCAGTGGGTGTCCAATTTGAGATAGACAAAGTTGACTTTACACATGAACATTACCAAATGGCCAATACAGAAATCAAATTGATTACATTCTTTGTAGCTGAAGATGGAGAAACTGTATACAGTCTGCCAAAACAAGACCTAGAGCTGACTGCGGCTCAGATCATCAGGTTCTCATAGCAAGATTCATCCTTAAGCTAAAGAAAGTGGGGAAAACCACTAGGCCAGCCAGATACGATTTAAATCAAATTCCCTATGAATATGCATTGGCGGTAGCAAATCGATTCAAGGGATTAGAACTTGTAAACAGAATGTCTGAAGAACTACGGGTGGAGATCCATAACACTCTACAGGAGGCAGTGAACAAAACCATCCCAAAGAAAAAGAAAAGCAAGAAGGCAAAGTGGTTATCTGAAGAGGCCTTACTATAAAGGCCTCTAGCTAAAGAAAGAGAGAAGCAAAAAGCAAGGGAGAAAGGGAAAGGTATATCCAACTAAATGCAGACTCCAAAGGACTGCACAGAGAGACAAGACGGCCTTCTTCAATGAACAGCGTACAAAACTGGAAGGAAACAACAGCAGGGGAAAGACAGGAGATGTCTTCAGGAAAATTGGAGGGGTCAAGAGAACAGTTTGCCCAAGGATGGACACAATCAAGGACATAAACAATATAGAGTAGTAGACACGGAAGCGATCAAGAAGAGATGGAAAGTATACACCGAACAACTGTACAAAAAAGATCCAAGTGAACCAGACTACTACAGTGGTGTGGTCAGCCACCCAGAGCCAGACAGTCTAGAAAGCGAAGTCAAGTGGGCCTTAGGAAGCACTGCTATTAATAAAGTTAGTGGACACCATAGAATTCCAGTAGAACTATCCAAAACCCTAAAGGATGGCGCCATTAAGGTGTTGCATTCAACATGTCAGCAAATCTGGAACGAGCAGGGGCCACAGGACTGGAAAAGGTCAATCCTCATCCCAATTCCCAAGAAGGGTAGCGCTAAAGAATGTGCTAACCATTGAGCAACTGCACTCATCTCCCACACAAGTAAGGTCATGCTTAAATCTTGCATGCTAGGCTTCAGCATTATGTGAACCAAGAAATTCCAGATGTCCAAGCTGGATTTAGGAAAGGCAGAGCAACCAGAGATCAAATTGCCAACATTTGCTGAATTATAGAGAAAGCTAGTGAATTCTGGAAACATCTACCTCTGTTTCATCATCTATGCCAAGCCTTTGACTGTGTGGATCATAATAAACTGTGGAAAACTCTTAAAGAGATGGGAATATCAGACCATCTTACCTGTCTCCTGATAAACCTGTATATGGGTCAAGATTTAACAGTTAGAACCCTGTATGGAATAACTGATTGGTTCAAGATTGAGGAAGGAGTATGACAGGGCTGTCTGCTGTCACCCTGTTTGCTTAATCTATATGCTGAGCACATTATGAGAAATGCTGGGCTGGATAAGTTACAAGCTAGAATCAAGATAGGTGGGAGAAACAGATATGCAGATGATACCACTCTAATGGCAGAAAGCGAACAGGAACTAAAGAAACTCTTGATGAGGGTGAAGGAGGAGAGCTTTAAGTTGGTTTAAAACTAAATTACTTTGCCAACAAAGGTCCGTCTATGCAAAGATGTGGTCTTTCCAGTGGTCGTGGATGGAGTTAGACTATAAAGAAAGCTGAGCACTGAAGAATTGATGCTTTTGAACTGTGGTGCTGGAGAAGACTCTTGAGAGTCCCTTGGACTGCAAGGAAATCCAACCAGTCCATCCTAAAGGAAATCAGTCCTGAATATTCATTGGGAGGACTGATGCTGAAGCTGAAACTCCAATACTTTGGCCACCTGATGTGAAGAACCAACTCTTTTTTTTTTTNCTGTGGTGCTGGAGAAGACTCTTGAGAGTCCCTTGGACTGCAAGGAGATCCAACCAGTCCATCCTAAAGGAAATCAGTCCTGAATATTCATTGGGAGGACTGATGCTGAAGCTGAAACTCCAATACTTTGGCCACCTTATGTGAAGAACTGACCCATTGGAAAAGACGCTGATGCTGGGAAAGATTGAAGGCAGGAGGAGAAGGGGACGACAGAGGATGAGATGATTGGATGGTATCACTGACTCAGTGGACATAAGTTTGAGTAGGCTCTGGGAGTTGGTGAAGGACAGGGAAGCCTGGCATGCTGCATCCATGGGTTGCAAAGAGTCAGACATGCCTGAGTGACTGAGCTGAAGTGTTTAGTCCATTTACAGTTAATGTTCTTATCCACATGGTGGCATTTAGGTCTGCTCTTTCGCTACCTGCTGCTTGTTTGTGTCACCTGTTTCATTCTTTCTGCCCTTCTTTTCCGACCTTCTTTAGTGTTAATCAAATACTTTCCAGTCCTGGTGGTGGTCATGGAAATACACCTTTCCGATCTCTAAGTGCCGAGAGCCCTGCTGCAGCGCGAGTGCGGCAGCATGTTGGTGAGACAGCCACGCTCCCACAGCCAGGCTCCAGGCGGGCGTGTGCAGCCTGCCCTGGGGGTGTGGGGCCTCCCCGGGGGTCACTCTTCCTTGAGGACCCCTTTGGCCGTGTCACACTCTGTCAGCCCTCATCACAGTCTCAGCCTCCTACGCATCCTTTCTCCTTTCCCTCTCCTGTGGGAGGGAGTCTGCAGCATGATCTGACCCGAATTCCCCCTGGGCATCTTCTCCTAGAAGTCTCTCAGATACCCCAGATTTCCTATGGGCATCTTCTCCTGGAAGTTTCTCCATGCCCTGAATTCCCCGTGGGCATCTTCTCCTGTAAGTCTCTCAGATATCCCCAATTCCCCATGGGCATCTTCTAGAAGTCTCTCAGATACCCCAAATTCCCATACCCTGAATNCCATGGGATTGCAAAGAGTCAGACATGACTAAGCCACTGATCTGAACTAAAACTAAATATTAAAACAACTAAGATCATGGCATCCAGTCCCATTACTTCATGGCAAATAAAGGGGGAGAAGGTGGAAATAGTGACAGATTTCCTCTTCTTGGGCTCTGAAATCACTGTACATGGTGACTGCAGCCATGAAATTAGAAGCCATCTGCTTCTTGGCAGGAAAACTACAACAAACCCAGACAGTGTACTAAAAAGCAGAGACATTACTCTATTGACAAAGGTCCATATAATCAAAGTTATGGTCTTTCCAGTGGTCACTTCCAGTTGTGAGACAGGACTGTAAACAAGGTGGAGTTCTGAAGAATTGATGTCTTTGAACTGTGGTGATGGATAAGACTCCTGCGAGTCCCTTGGACTGCAGGGAGATCAAATTAGTCAGTCTTAGGGGAAATCAACCTGAATTCTCACTGGATGGACTGACCCTGAAGCCAAAACTCCAATATTTTGGTCATCTGATGCTAACAGCTGACTCTTTGGAAAAGTCCTTGATGCCGGGAAACACTGAGGACAGAAAAGAAGAGACCATCAGAGGATAAGAAGACTGGGTGGCATCACCAATGCAATGGACATGAACTTGGCAAACTTCAGGAGATGGTAAGGGACAGGGAGGTCTGGCCTGCTGCAGTCCATGGGGTCACAGAGTCAGACACAACTGGGCAACTGAACAACAGCATGGGTTGAAAGGCTCAATATTGTGAAGAATAATTTTTTTACTAATTGTACTGATAATTGTGTTGCAATACCAATCAAATCCTTCAAGGACTTTGAGAATAAATTGACAAACGTTTTTAAAAAAATTAAATGGCAACAAAAATAAACTATATCAGTCAAGATCAAGAATTACTATATAGCTAAAGTACTTCTCCAGTGTGATGTCCATGCAAGAGCAGACAAAGAATTCAATGAAACAGAATAGGAAACTTGGAAACAGATAGATAAAGAAACATTTGATTTTTCAGCCAAGATGATACTGAAATTTAGCACATAAAGAATACTCCTTAATAAACACTGCAAGTTTAATTGGGTATCACAATAAAAAATAAACTTTTACTTTACAAAATTTATCCCATATGTACTATAGCATATTGGAGGATTTGATGTGGCATGAGATGTGGCTGGAAGCATTTTTTAAACTGAGATGTAATAGAAAATGGCATAAAAATAATTTCTGGCAAAAAATTTAAGGAAAAGTGCTAATTCTTATTTTTTCCAAAATGCATTACCATTAAGATAGTGTAAATATCTACATTTTAGATTCCTCTTAATTTTAGATTCTACATTTATTACATATAGCTTTATTAATATAACATGAAAAATCACATCCTGACTCAGTGGTTCAATGTGAAGTTCAGAAAATGATAATGAAAGATTTTAACAAAACCTAGATTATCTTGGGTATGATGACAACTTTTTAAATACAAAACCAAAGGTATAATGCATGAAAGAAATAATTGATAAGATAGACTTAATTAGAATCAGAAATTTCTGTTCTGTAAAAGACAGTGTCAAGAGAATTAGAAGATCAATAAGAGACTGGGAGAAAAAATCTGCAAAAGACACATCTGATAAAGAGAGTTACTTAAAATATACAAAGAACCCTTCGTCCCAGTGTATGCTTGCATGCTAAATTGTTTCATTCGTGTCCGACTCTTTGCAACCCTGTGGACTGTAGCCCACCAGGCTCTCTGTCCATGGGATTTTCCAGGCAAGAATATTGGAGTGCATTGCCATGCCTTCTCTAAAGGATCTCTCTGACCCAGGGATCAAACCCACATCTCTTATGTCTCCTGCATTGACAGCTGGGTTCTTTACCATTAGTGCCATCTGAGAAGCCCCTTAATCCCAATTTGTTGTTGTTCAGCAGCTAAGTTGTGTCGGACTCTTTGCAACCCCATGAACTGCAGCACATCAGGCTTCCCTGTCCTTCACTAGCTCCCTGAGCTTGCTCAAACTCATGTCCATTGAGTCGATGATGCCATCCAAACATTACATACTCCGTTGCCCCATTGTCCTCTTGCCCACAATTTTTTCCGGCATCAGGGTCTTTTCCAATGAGTTGGTTCTTCTGTCCTGCCGTATCGATGGGCAAGAAACGACACAGCCATCAGTGATTTCTGACCTCCAAATGTAAATGAGGGCTCCCAAAAGGGAACACAATGCCTGCAATCCAGCAGATGTCCCTACCCTCATGGTGATTGTTGAAGAGTTGGGGGTATCCAAGAAGCAGCCATCTGCCACATCTGCCGCCTTTTATGATGAACAAGGAATTAAGGATGTAAACAATCAGGAAACAGGTTTTGACCCCAGACAGCTGAGGTGCATATGAAAAGAAGGAATTCAGTGAGCCCAGAGGCTTGCGTCTTCCCATACAGGATACAGCGTTAGTGGTTCAGTCATGTCCGACTCTTTGTGACCCCCATGGACTGTAGCCCACCAAGTTCCTCTGTCCATGGTATTCTCCAGGCAAGAACACTGTAGTGGACAGCCTTCCCTTCTCCAGGAGATCTTCTCCATCCAGGGATCGGACCCAGATCTCTTGCATTGCAGTTGGATTCTTTACTATCTGAGCCACCAGGGAAATTCTCCAATAGATAGAAGAGGGCTAAATCCCTTAACTTAATATCTGGTTTTCCTTAATTAACAAAAATCTTTGATGTTCAGGTTGCCTGCCCACTTTGTTGCAAACTTGTATATAGCCTGACTCCCATTCTTGCCTCCTTGGAGCAGTTTCTCAGGGCTACTGAGATGCTATCTCCAGGGCTCAGAGTCCTTAACATCCCCACCAAATAAAATCACTCTCTACTTTCAGGATGTGACCAATTTTTTAGACGACATTAGAAAACAAAGAACTCCATTCAAAAATGGGCTAAAGTACTCAACAAACATCTCATCAGAAAGACATGCCTCTGATAAGTAAGCATATGAATGGATGCTCCACATTATACGTCATTGGGAAAACATTGTAAAACAGAAACGGTGCTCACTAACTGGTTCTACAAGGCTTAACTTTCTCAGCCACTGCAGTCACCAACCAACAGAGCACCCTGGGAGGAATTCAGGATGAAAACCAGGATGAGGCGCTCTGTGCTTTGGCAAAACAGTACCATTTGATAGATACGTGTCTCAGGATGAATTTTAATGAACACAGATCCTTGTATCTTCCCATACGGAAAGCACTAAAATCATTCACTGAGATATCCGTTCCTTGGACCAGCTTTACCACGATGTATGCTTGACTGTCCATATCCCCCAGCCACAAATCATGCATACAGCAGCTTCTCCCCCACCTCCAGGGAGAACTCTCCTCAGAGGGACTGAGAGGTTGGTAGTTCCCGGAGCTACCACCCGCAGTAAAGGCTTATATTGTATGGGTTTTCTTGTTTTAGTTGAAAATGCAAATTAAAGCAACAATGAGATGCCATTACACATGTGTTGAAAAGGCCAAAATCTGTAACACTGACAATACCTAATGCTGAGGATGTAACAGGAAAGAGCCAATTTTGACTCCACATTGGATCTGTTCCTTTAAATTTGTGCATGTGTTCAGTCATGTCCCACTCGTTGCAAACCTATGGACTAAAGCCTGCCAAGCTCATCTGTCCATGGGATTTTCCAGGCAATGGACTGGAGTGGGTTGCCATTTTTTTCTCCAAGGAAATCTTCATGACCCAGGGGATAGAACCCATGCCTTTTGCATTGGCAGGTGGATACTTTACCACTGAGCCATCTGAGAATTAAGATAGGTGGCCATTGAAATGAGAGGGGATGAGTGGCTATAACCGTGTGGAAAATTTGCAAAACTTTTTTGCAGAGTGCTTACTTTTATGGAATGAGGGTTAAGGTAGTTCAAACCAATTTTCTTTAAATATCAAAGTCCTATGTAACCTTTGATACCCTAGTTGCTGTATAACTAGAGGGCAAAATAAGAAGTAGGAGCAAATGACCTCCAAGGCCTCCTCCAACTCTGAAATGCTATGATTCTAAGAAGCATATGACTGTTTAGTAATATATCAAAGTCTTGCCAGTGTCACTGTGGTTGGGGCCAATTACTACATTTATTTATGGTTTGGGAACTTCATTTAGGGCTTGAGGTACAAGACTAAAATAACTCAAGTTCAAAGAAATAACAGTGACATTGACATTTCACACGATCAGCAAGTCTTTCAGGGAGTTACAGAATGGCAACATTTATAAGCCACAGTTGCTGCTACTCAAGTGGAGTAAGAGATTAGTAGAGAAAACTGTCCCTAAAGCCTCATTATAGAGTAAATCAAACCTGACCTACTGGCCCAATGTTGCTGTCACGTCAGGAGAGGCTAAGCCACTAAAAATGGCAAATGCAGTCAACCCCTTATTGCCTCTTTGGGGGAAACAGAGGGGAAAAAAAGCTGAACTGAGGCATTCTGCAACCTCTTCTTGAAAGTGGGAGGACATAGATGCTGCCAGCTTTTGGATTGGATTACCCAAGGCACTTCATAGTTAATTATCAAAGAGAAAAATCGATGCCTGCTTTTCAACTCTTGACGAAGCTTTGAGAGTCTGCCATAAAATTCACAGTTTAGCTTCCTTAACCACAAAAATTCAGTGATAAGCGAATACCGTCACTGTCAAGCTTGTTAACTCTTTATACGCTGACATTTTTAGATAGCAGAGAGAGGTGATATATTAACCATGATGGTAATTTGAATAGTAGAGGAACTTCTGAATTCTAATACTTTGACTTACCAATAGTACCCTAATGAACATCCTTCTGTGATTTTAAAAAGGACTGACTAAGTTGAGCAAGATTATATAAAATCTAGAAAAGGAAAATGTATATGTGTCAATACAACCCTGGCCAAACTATGGAGAAATGACAATAATTGCAAACCAATTGGCATTATACATTAAGCTAGAATATTTCATTGTGGAAAAGGTAAGTGTTAGTTGCTCAGTCGTGTCCTACTCTTTGCAATCCCATGGACTGTATTGTCCATGGGATTCTCCAGGCAAGAATACTGGAATGGGTTGCTATTTCCTTATCCAGGAGATAGTCCCAACCCAAGGATCAAATCTGGGTTTCCCACATTGCAGGCAGATTGTTTACCATTTGGGTCACCAGGGAAAAGGTAAGAAGAAGTGAAGTGAGGTCGTTCAGTCATGTCCAACTATTTGCGACCCCATGGACTGTAGCCTACCAGGCTCCTCTGTCCACGGAATTTTCCAGGCAGGAGTACTGGAGTGGGTTACCATTTCCTTCTCCAGGAGATCTTCCTGACCCAGGGATGGAATCCGGGTCTCCCGCATTGCAGGCAGACGCTTTACCATCTGAGCCACCAGGGAAAAGGTAAGCACCTCATTAATAGATTCAACACCAAAGCTATGGAACTAGAATTCAAACTCATCTCTTATCTCTGCATTCAAACCTGTATAATATTACTTGGCAGAACAAAATGCTTAAGGCCAAGATTTAGAATTCAAGGTCTAATTCTAGCTCTGCCACTAACTAGCTGGGTGACATTCAGCAAGTCATTTCGCCTCTCTGATTGCATTTTTCTCATCCATAAAAGGAAGGTGATCAACTTTGTCACCTCCCTTTCAGGTGTTAAAGTTTAGGATTAATTTGCTACTGTCATTTCATTTCATTACTTGTACATTATGATACAGAATTTCATTCCGAATAATCAGAGGAGACACTTTTGTGTGTCTAGAGACCTAAAGATTACACAACCATTCATCTATGTCTTGCAGAAACATTCCTATCTCTCTTTATCCAACTTTAAATGCCCCACTGGACTCATTTAATTTGAAGAAGTGTTCTCACTGAGCTCCGTGTGAAAAGAAACTGCTATCATATGAATATTTACCCATCCACATTAAACTAGACATGAAAATATACCAACTACTCTACTCATTCTATTAATATTTCCATCTAATAGATATGGAAAACTCACCGACTCTTCCAACTCTTTCCCAGCTGGTCTTTGCAGAAAGACCTGGAACAATGTGTACATACATTTCACTTAACAATTGCATAGCTGGATGTTTCAAGATCACTCTGACCCTCATCAGAGCAAGATACTTTATAAAAAAAGATTTCTGTGTGGGGGAGGCTACTGCAATTTTTCAAGATTCCAAGGATTTATTAGTTATAATTATTTTAATTGCAAAAAGTAGCATACCAATTTATGATGTCCTCAAAAAAAATGAGGATGTATGTATGTTTTATCTCATATATATGAGAAGTTACAGGGTATTCAATTTGACTTTGTGCAAATTATTCTCTTTGTGCACTGTTTACCATGCATTAACCACTTTTCTTTAGTCTTCTCTATGACATTGGGGGCTGATTTCTCTTAATTGCCTCACTAACTTTGCTAGCTCTCTTCCAGCTGGGTGAAGACCAGGGAGTTACTGGCCAGAGACGAGAAGGCTGGGTGAGAAAAATATCAGAACACTTCCTTTCTTCTCACTGTATCCTTCAGGGCTGAGTTTCCATCTCTCCACTTCTGATATCCCCTATAAAGCACTTCTCCACTACTGAGCTGGAATAAGGATATTTCTTCTCCTTGTCCTTTTACTTCCAGAGGTGACAACAAGTTCATTTTTGTCTAGATTTGAGTGCCATGTCCTTCTTTGTGCGTGTGTGTGTGTGTGTTTCTCCCTTAACTTTGCTCAATCCTCTGAAAATAATTGTTTCATTAAAGTACTTTCATACAAATCAGCTAGAGTGAATTCTGTTTTCTCCTGGACCTGATTGACATAAGCTAAGGGCTGCTTGAGATGGAACTCAAACCATGCTGTTAAATACTATGCTTTCTCTATTTCTCAGCTTCACGCTCCTCCATTTTGGTTCATTTTTAGGCCCCATGTGGTACCCAGAAAGTTGCTAGTAATTCTATACTTATAGTCTTCCATGTTGGAATTTGGGGAAAACAGTTTTGCTTTGCTTTTGCTCAGACATTGGAAGGGAAATCTGGACATAGCGGTCACTAGCCCAAGTTGGAGCACATGCCCAAGCCTGAATCAAACTTTGTGGCCAGAGTAATGAGGTACTATAAGTAGTTAGGCAAAGATCACAAATGCCATCCTCTCCACAGTCCCAGGAACATGACAAGGAGTCAACACCATTTGAGGTTCTTGGACTGAGAGTGGGAGTGGAGTGATTCCCAGGGTGATTTCTCTGTGCTACTTGCAACAGATGGAAAGGTGGATGCTGATGGTCACAAATCAAGAATGCTCACAGGAAATGAATTTACTTCGTTGACATGAAGACTGAGCCTTAGAAAAATGTTATATTGTCCTCTATTGTAGCTCATTCTACTCCTTTTTACCCAGATGCCAGGCTCATCTTTATACCCTTTCCTATCTCTGGGGCCTCTGTACAACTGGGATGCCATTATTGGATCAGTATTTCCACTGATAAAGTATTTTGATGACCTCATTCTTATATGATGTTTGGAAAATTCTTTCAATTTTACCTTGTTTTTGCTTTGAATGCTTATTAAAGTTAACACTCTTTGAATCAAGATCGAAGATCTTAACATGGCCCAGAAATCTCTAGTATCTCTTTCCTTCCTATCTATACGATCTCATTTCATATCATGACATCCTTATCTCTCTACATTGCAGCTTTATCGATCTACTTAAGTTCCTGGAACACACTCAGCTTGCTTTCTCCTCAGAGGTTTTACATTTGCTGCCAGCTATTCTTGGAATACTCTTCCCCACACTTTCACAGGCTGAGTCCTTCTTGCTCCCATTCAGGTCTCAGCTCAGAGGTCATCTCTTAATTGAGACCATCTTATGACCCGCTTATCATTTTTTAATCCATTATGTCATTTTAAGGTCCTTTCATAAAATTCATCTTTATTCAAAATTATTGCATTAATTTGTTATTTTTTTCTCTCTCCCCAGGTTGTCTGCTGCTTCTGTCTAACACATCGTAGGAGCTCAGTAAATATCAACTGAATGAATAAGCATATTATTAAACTGACCCCAAATAATCATCTCTTTTTACTAAAAAAGGAATATTAGAATTTCAAATTCTAGAGGGAAAGCCATTAGGAAAAGTTCTCTTGATGCCTTTCAAATGTTACAAATGTTTTCTAGATGCAGTACTGAAACGTGCAAGTAAATAAAAATTTTAGAAATAGAAGTAGACATAAGTATACTTAATGGGATATAAAGTCTTTTGGTCAAGGTTTTTTTTTTTCTGATTAAGTAAAGAAATTGAATAGTAGAAGTACACAGTTGTTGATGCCAATTTTGGAAACTCCTGTTACTCTTAATACACATAGTTTTGATGAATTGGGAAATGGCTTGGGAAAGGGCCATAAAATGGTTATGGCAGACCATCTATCTCCAGATTATGATTATGGTAGACCACCTATCTCCAGATGAAGATATTTGTAGTGTAAACTTTTATTCCACCCCTCTCCAAATGCAGTACTGAGGACATGTAACATCAGATATAAAACAGAGGTTGATATTTATTATGGCATGGATGATAGTATACATGAGGACAGAGGGCTGAGAGGAATATGGTATTTTGGTGTCATATTAGATTTTCAGTTGAAAATGCACAATAGAAAATCTTGAGTCAGTGTAACACTGTGCCTAAGGCTGAGGTTAGACTGTATGGAATTCTGGCACTTCTACTTTCTGCTTGACATTGGGAAATTTTCTTTGCTCATCTGAACCTCAGCTTTCTCATGGTGCAAACGGTGATAATGTTATTCACATGGTATGAGGAACTAAGATATAACTTATATAAAGGGTAGCACAGTGTCTGATACAGATTGAAAACTCCCAGTACATGTTGGCTTCCACTAATAATATTACCATTACTGCATGTGTTACTCTAGGAATTCAAGGAAGTTATTAATTTCTATTTTAAGAGTTTAGTGTTAAGCAAGACAAAATGTCTCCATCTTCAGGACTCCTACCCCAAACATCCATGATCCAAAAAATGAAGATTTACAAATAAGTATAAATATTGCTGGCATTCATATTTGTATGTGTTACTGAGTTTATCTATTTGAAATTTAGTTTCACTATTTTCAAATTAGAAAAATAAAAAAATATCAATTTATTAGGGGTAATTACGATGATTAAGGATTTCCCTGGTGGCTTAGATGGTCAAGTGTCTGCCTGCAATGCAGGAGATGTGGGCTCAATCCCAGCGTTGGAAAGATCTCCTGGAGAAGGAAATGGCAACCCACTCCAGTACTCTTGCCTGGAAAATCCCATGGACGAAGGAGCCTGGTAGGCTATAGTCCATGGGGTTGCAGACAGTTGGACACAAGATGATTAAATGAAATAACAAGAGAAACTTGGGGGAAGATGTAACGAATACTCAGAAAATGGTCATTTTTATTCTATGACTTTATATCAATTTTTATTTTATATGAAGACTAATTTATTAGTAGTTTTGATAAATTGTGTTAGCCCTACAATATGTATGAGGTAACTGAGACTCAGAGAAACTAAAGTCTCACTGAGGTAGAAGCTAGAAAATAAGACCTTGACCTCAAGTTTTTCTCACGTCGATAGCCTTACTCTTCCCATCACACCATGCCACTTCTGATTTGTGGTTTTTATTTAAAGCCTCTGGCATATTAAGCAGATTAATCTATTACCTGTCCATGGCTTCACTGGAGGATAAAAGCAAAGACGTACCTCTACAAGTGGCACTAACATAACTCAGACATGTTCCCTGAGCTACAAACTTGGGAAGTCAGATTTACACAGCAGAGAAAGAAATTCAACAAAGGCTGAGAGCAAAGGAAGCTTCTAAGCAGTAGGCCTTGGGCCACCTCCCACTTTTAAATGCACCTGTTTCAGGTCTTGAGAGTGTTTAAACATGATCTCTCTATTATATGGATATGCCAGGTCTTTGAATTCCTAGTTCAAAGAGCGGTGGCACAGTTCTGGAAGCCCTTGACATAAGATCAGGCTTTGTATTAACTGGAGCTGAACTTAACCTGAAGAAGCTGTCAAATTTCACTAGTTCTCTGCAGCAAGAGTCATTCTCCTTCACTCTTTTTATGGGGCTCCCCTCCTTCTCAGTGTAAGTTGCTTTTATATCCTTCTCTTCCATTTTCTGTAAGACATACTCTTTTCGGCTTCCTCTTTCTGTCTTATTTCACAATGCCAAGCCTTTGCATGCTTTTCTTCCTGTGCCTGGAAAGTTCCGTCCTCTCAATTTTCAGTCCTTTTTATCCATTTTACACCTTCCAACAAGGTATCTAGTCACCCTTCAAAACACAGACTTTTCCTGCTTCTGTGAAGTCTTCTCCCAGGCCCAGCCTCTCTTTCACAACAAAGTGCATTAGAATAGGGTGCCTTGAACATACCCTTGCTTTTATATATACTGCCCATATTGTTTTTAATTTGCTTAACAAGATGTAGAGTCATACTGTCTCAGGAACTATCCCACGCTCTTAAAGAGTGAACAAATCAAACACAGTCCCTGCCCTAATGGTTCTGCCAGAATAGTATATTTGTTTAACAATAGGTCTCATCTTAACTTATTGGGTCCCCTGAAAGCAAAGAACGTGTCTCATTCATCATCAAACCTACAGTGCCCAACACAATGCCTGACAGACATTAGTTACTGATTAAACATTTACTGACTCATGCTGTTTAATGAGTTGTGTTCTTCGTTATCAAATGAAGGTGAGCTTCAGAGTCATACAAATCAGTCTAAGATATCACTTTAGCTTCTTCCCTGCAGATTCCCAAAGGACTGTTTTCTTACATTAGAGGCAACTGAAGCTGCCCTTCAGCACAATTTGTTGACTTTGACGAGTTATTCCCTCCAGTACTGAACCAGGCTTTGCTTAATGAGATGCCAGAGGTGAGATGATTGTAGACAATATTTAGTTACACGATCGCTGGAAGGATATATGAGGGATATTACAAATAAGAGGAACTACGTTATTATTTAAAAACAAAACAACAGGGATAAACCTCTGTTTCAGAAAGTATTTTGGCACAAGGTTTCCTTTTGCAAAAGGCAACTGGAATTGAGCAGAGAAATTTTATGATTTTCTGAATGTCTTCAGAAGTCTACCAGGGCACTTTCATTTATGGTCATATCTGAATTCCTTCTAATCCTGTCCTTTCTTTCTTTTACTGTGAATATATCTTTGAACATATAAATAGTATAACCTAGATAAATACAAATAGTCCTTGTATTTATTCACTCAATCAACATTTACTGAGAACACACTAGATGCCAGGGCCTCTGACAGGCATAGAGGTTATATGGAGAAATTAGACATAGTCACAAACTCATTAATACCCGGGGTTGGGGGAGACTCCAGAGCAGAAAAAATATAATGTAAATGCAATAGATGCCATATTAAAGGTACAGTCACATGCCTAGACACGTCAGGGGAGGCAGCAATTCAGTTTTGCCCTTGAATTCAAGGACGCATCCAGAGGTGATAACATTTAGCTGAGATTCAAAAAATAAGAGTGGTACTATGGACTGAATGTTTGTGTCTCCCTTCTGTGCCTACACCCCCCACCCCAGTTTTTCATATACTGAAGTCCTATTAATAGTTGAAGACTTTGGTAGGTAATTAGGTTTAGATAAGATCCCATCCTCATGATAGGATCCATGTGCTAAAAGAAAAAAGATATGAGAGAAATGACCTCTCCTCCATGTGAGGACACAGCAAGAAAGTGGTGGTATGTAAACTAAGAGTATAAAATAAGATATAAAATATACCAAAGATATAAAGTATACTGGCACCATGATCTCAGATGTCCAGCCTCCGTAACCGGGAAGTGACTGTGTGCTGTTTAAGATACCAGTCTATGGTATATGTTACTAGGCAGACTAAATCTTAGTCTGAGCAAATTGAGACTGAAAATGGTGCTAAGGATGGCCTTCTGCTGTAACAAGTACCTAAATGTGCAGAAGCAGCTTTGGAATCAGGCAATAGGTAGAGACTGGAAGAGTTTCAAGATGCATGTTTTAAAAAAGCCTAGTTTGCCATGAGTAGAAATTTAAAAGCGATTCTGATGACAGATCAGCAAAAAGAAGAAAACTGTAGAGACAGTATCCATATTGGAGAATATACACATAATCATGAGTAGAATATTGGTAGGAATAGGAATGGTAAAGGCCATTTTGATGAGGTCTCAGACGGAAAAGAGGAACACGTCATAGGCCATTGAGAATAATATAGTCGTCTTTATAAGGTAGCAAAGAACTGTGTTCGTATTTTAAGGTTTTGTAGAAGAAAGAATTTACAAGCAATGAAACTGGCTGTTTAGCTGAGATTTCTAAGCCAAGAATTGAAGCTGTGGCTTGGTTCTTCCTGACTTACAGTGAAATTTGAGAGGGAGAAATTAATTGGGAAAGAAATTATTAAGAAAAAAGAGCCAGAAACAAATGATTCTGTAAATTCTGTCAGTTCATATTGCCAAAAGATGAGAAGAACCTGTTTAAGAGAGAAAAATAAGAGTGTGGCAAGACCAAGCATTTGATAAGGAGATGGTTGTAGATATGAACCATGGACTTAACTAGGCACTCTAGCAGGAGTACTACCAGTTTGAGCTAAAGGGGGTGGAGACAGAGTGGAAGGGAGAAAGGCTCTCCCACTTCTTGGATTTTATAGGAATGGATCATAGTTTCTGTTGCAGCTTCCCAGGCGGTGCAGTGGTAAAGAATCCACCTGCCAATGCAGGAGATGTGGATTCGATCCTTAGGTCGGGAAGATCCCCCGGAGAAGGAAATGGCACCCCACTCCAGTACTCTTGCCTGGAGGATTCCATGGACAGAGGAGCCTGGGGGGCATCGGGGGAGCCTGGGGGGAGTCCATGGAGTCGCAGAGAGTCAGACACGACTGAGCGAGCAGCAGGCATGTGCTACATACTGTGCAGAGTTTCTATTGCTTCAAACATGCATAGTTCTTTATGAATTTGTACAGACAACAATGACCTGAAATGTGTCTATTCAGAAATCACCAGGGCTACGTTCTCAGTTCCCAAAGGGACGTGGGGGACAGTTCCTCAGTTTCAAGAGGCCATCAGGTTCTTTCTTTCCAAAGCTTTGGGTTGACTTTTCTCTTTTGACAAGCATTTGAGGTTTATTCTCCACAGCAACAGGAAAAATAGCTATACAAATTGAAGACACATTATGTTAGTGCAATAGCACGAAAGTAAGATTTTTCTCGAGTTAGCAATTATTAAGAATTGAAAGCACCAACTTTTTCACAGCTAAGTAGTTAGCACCATTAAAAAATCAACTTCATTACTGAAGGCCCTTGGGAAAATTAAATTTGTTATTAAGACACTGGAATTCTCTGGGTTTCCCTGGTGGCTCAGACAGTAAAGAATCTGCCTGCAATGCAGGAGATTCAGGTTCAATCCCTGAGTTGGGAAGATCCCTTGGAAAAGGGAATAGTTACCCACTCTGGTATTCTTGACTGGAGAATTCCATGGACGGATGAGCCTGGCAACTTCCAGTCCATGGGGTCACAGAGCTTCCAGTCTTTTCCCCTGCACTAAACCAACACACCCCCCAACCACCCATAGCCTGCACTATCATAGTCAGTAAACAGTAATGTTCTGTCGAAGCCCAGGCCTTCCTAACTGCCCACTATTGAGTGCTTTTTGTTTTTAAATATCATCTTTATCCATTTTTCCCATGCCTCACTCTCCATTTCTGATCTCATCAATTGGCTCCATCAATCTGTTTTCTTGTCTATGAGGTTGCTTCGGGAGCTTGTTTTCATCCTTTTTTTTTTTTTAACATATAAAAGAGATCGTATGGTATTTGTCTTTCTCTGAGTGGCTTGTTCTACTTAACATAAAGCATTCAAGATCCATATATTGTGGCAAACGGCAAGATTTCATTCTTTTCATGGCTAAGTTATATTCCATTGTGCATACAAACCACAATTTCCTCATCCATTCGTTCATCAGTGGGCACTTGGGTTGTTTCCATACTTTGACTATTATAAGCAGTACTGCATTAGATATGAGGGCACATATATCTTTTTGACTCAGTGCTTTTATTTTCTTTGGATAAATATCCAGAAGAGGAATCGCTGGATCATATGGTAGTTCTACTTTTTTTTTTTCCAAGAATCTCCATACTGTTTTCTATAGTGGCTGTACCAGTTTACATTTCTACTAACACTGCACAAGCATTCCCCTTTCTCCACACCCTCTCCACTACATACTATTTCCAGTTTATTTTTATCATAGCCATACAAATAGGTGTGGGTGATATCTCATTGTAGCTTTAATTCGCATTCCTCTGATGATAAATGATGTTGAGCATCTTTTTGTGTACCTCTTGGCTAACTGTATGACTTCTTTGTGAAAAAGTCTATTCAGATGTACCTATTTTTAATGGGATTGTTTGTGAGTTTTTGCGATTGAACTGTATGAGTTCTTTACTACTTTGAATATTAAATACACATCATTATAAATTTATATTACAATATAGAGTAAAAGTCACTCAGTTGTGTCCAATCCTTTGCAACTCCATGGTCTGTAGTCCATGGAATTTTCCAGGCCAAAATATTGGAGTGGGTAGCTTTTCTCTTCTCCAGGGGATCTTCCCAACCCAGGGATCAAACCCAGGTCTCTCGCATTGCACGCAGATTGTTTACCAGCTGAGCTACAAGGGAAGCCCAAGAATGCTGGAGTGGGTAGCCTATCCCTTCTCCAGCAGATCTTCCTGACCCAGGAATCAAAACTTGGGTCTCTAGCATGGCAGGCAGATCCTTTACCAACTGAGCTATCAAGGAAGCCCATTACAATATTATGTATTTTAAAACATTAGTTATATATTTCACACCTATTTTCTACCATTCAGTATATTGTCTTTGCATTGTGTTGATTGTTGCCTTAGCTGTGCAGAGATTTTTAATTCCAGGTAGTACCACTTGTTTATCTTGGCTTTTGTATCCATTGTTTTCGGTGTCAGATTTTTTAAGAAATAGTGTCACCAAGATCCACAACAAGGAACTTACTGCCTATGTTCTCTTCTAGGAGCTTCATGATTTCAAGTCTTATATCTGAGTTTTTAATTCATTTTGAGTTAATTTTTGTGTATAAGTAACGATCCAGTTTCATTCTTTGCACGTGGCTGTCCTGTTTTTCCAGCACTATTCATTGTTGAAGAGACTGCCCTGACCCCTTGTATATTCTTGTCTCCTTTGTCATAAATTATTTTGCTATATACATGTGGGCTTATTTTAGAGCTTTCTATTCTGTTCTGTACTCTATCTTCCCTGGTGGCTCAAACGGTAAAGCGTCTGCCTACAATGCAGGACACCCGGGTTTGATGCCTGGGTTGGGAAGATCCTCTGGAGAAGGCAATGGGAACCCACTCCAGTACTTTTGCCTGGAAAATCCCATGGATGCAGGACAGTGGTAGGCTACAGTCCATGAGGTCACAAAGAGTCGGACACGAATGAACAACTTCGCTTTCACTTTCATTCTGTTCTGTTGGTCTATGCCCTTTTTAAAGCCAATACTGTTTTAATTTCTGTAGCTATGCAATTTGTTTTTAAATTAGGGAGATTGATGCCTCCAGCTTTTTTCTTTCTCAAGCCTGCTTTGGCTCTTATGGTCTTTTCATGATTTCTGTCAGCCTTCAGGATTGTTTGTTCTATTTCTGTGAAGTATACCACTGGAATTTTTATAGGGATTTCATTGAATCTGTAGATTGTATTTCTTCCTCTAGGTCTGTTAATATTTGCTTTATATATTTAGGTGATCCTATATTGTGTTGTTGTTATTCAGTTGCTCAGTGGTGCCCAACCCTTTGCAACCCCATGGACTGCAGGATGCCAAGCTTCCTTGTCCTTCACCATTTCCTGGAGTTTGCTCAAACTCATGTCCATTGAATCAGTGACGTCATCCAGCTATCTCATCCTCTGCCACTCCCTTCTCCTCCTGCCTTCAGTCTTTTGCAGCATCAGGTAAGTTTTCTAAAGAGTCAGGTCTTCATATCAGGTGGCCAAAGTACTGGAGTTTCAGCTTCAGCATCAGTCCTTCCAATGAATATTCAGGATTGATTTCCTTTAGGATTCACTGGTTTGATCACCTTGCAGCCCAAAGGACTCTCAAGAGTCTTCAACACCACAGTTCAAAAGCATCAATTCATCAGTGTTCAGTCTTCTTTATGGTCCAATTCTCACATCCATACATGACTACTGGAAAAACCATAGCTTTGACTATATGGACCTTTATCAGCAAAGTAATGTCTGCTTTTTAATATGCCGTCTAGTTTTTTTGGTCATAGCTTTTCTTCCAAGGAGCAAGTGTCTTTAAATTTCATGGCTGCAATCACCATCTGCAGTGATTTTGGAGTCGAAGAAAATAAAGTCTGTGACTCTTTCCATTGTTTCCCTGTCTATTTGCCATGAAGTGATGGGACCAGACGCCATGATCTTTGTTTTCTGAATGTTGAGTTTTAAGCCAGCTTTTTCACTCTCCTCTTTCACTTTATTCAAGAGGCTCTTAGTTCCTCTTCACTTTCTGCCATAAAGGTGGTGCCATCTGCATATCTGAGGTTATTGATATTTCTTGTGGCAATGTTGATTCCAGCTTGTGCTTCATCTAGCCTGGCATTTTTCATGATGTGTTCTGTATATAAGTTACATAAAGCAGGGTGACAATATACAACCTTGACGTACTCCATTCCCAATTTGGAATCAGTCCATTCTTCCATGTCCAGTTCTAAGTGTTGCTTCTTGACTTGCCTATATTGGATGCATAAATACAAATGTGATATTCTCTTGTTGAACTGATCCCTTAGTCATTATGTAATGACTTTCTTTGTCTTTTATTATAGTCTTCATTTAAAAGTCTGGTTTTTGTCTGATATAAGTATAGCTATCCCAGCTTTCTTTCAGTTTCCATTTCCATTTCTTCACTTTCAGTCTGTATGTGTCCTTATACCTAAAGATAGTCTCTTGTAGACAGTACATAGATGGCTCTTGTTTCTTTTGTTTTTTGATTTTAAAAAGTTCTAATATATGAATTTTTAGGTGATACATTTTGACTTATAATGCCATGAACTATATCACCACGTATCTACTAGAAAATATAGAGGTTATTATATAGACTCACATGTAATTCGTAAAACTTTCTTGATAAAGAATACGGATCTTGATGTTTATTTCAGCAAACACTGATCTAATAAGATATATACTAAGCTCCTATAACAAAGATACCTCAAACACAGTAACTCAAGCAGAATAAATATATATTTTGCTCTCAGTTCAGAAGTCAGCAGAGTTGGCAGTAGATGGGCAGTTCAGCCCCACAAGATTTTCCAGGAACCCAGCTGCCTCCCATCTTGTCCTTCTACAACTCACTAAGGTGCTGTCTTGTGTCTTAGAATCTTCCTGGCACAACTTTCTCTTTAGACACAAAGAACGGGGTAGAGAAGGAATGGAAAGCAAGCAGTTTTCATTTAATTCATGGCATTAAATTCAGCCCTCACCTCCTCTCATGTTCCATGTAACTGACTTCCATAGTCTTCTTATTTGTAAGAGGAGTTTGGAAATGTGGCATTTATCTGAATGGTAACAAGAAGTGTCATATGAGCAAAGCCATGTGTGGCCGTTGAGGTGTTCTATTACTAAAAAGGAAGGAGCTACTGTATACTGAGAGAAAATTAATCTTTGCCACAGTGGATTACAGTAGTATTTTACACAGAAAGAAAGGTATGGTCTTTGCTGTTTGTGTAATATTCTTATTTAAAAGTTTAAATTTAGCTCAATCTGTTGTGATTAACACTGGGATCTGGGATTATTTTCCCAAGCTTGACATAAGTTCTACTTGCCTTGGCCATATTTTCTGACCATCCTAGGATTATCTATGATAGAGACTTAAGCTCAAATATGTCACATAATTTCATAGCATTTAATATAAATTAGAGGTATAAGAAATTTCCCTTCTAGTTCAGCTGGTAAAGAATCCACCTGCAGTGAAGGAGATCTGGTTTCCATCTCTGGGTCGGGAAGATCCCCTAGAGAAGGGAATGGCAACACACTCCAGTATTCTTGCCTGGAAAATTCCACGAACAGAGGAACCTGGTGCACTACAGTTCATGGGATCACAAAGAGTCAGATGCAACTGAGCATCTAACAGTCTCACACCTTCAGAGGCATAAGAGAAAGTCATACAAAAAACGAGAAAAACTCAATAAGCAAAAGATAGAGATAGCATGATACACTTTATTTTTTTAATTAGAGGATAATTGCTTTACAATATGGTGGTCTCTGTCATACATCAATGCAGGTAGGTCAGTAATAATTATATACATATATATTACATATTTTAATATATTATATATATTATATATATATATATCCTCTCTCAATAGCCTCCCTCTACACCCGATTCCACCCTTCTAGGTCAGGTCATCACAGACTGCCAGGCTGAGTTCCCTGTGTAATTCAGCAGCTTCTCAGCTATTTCACACATGATAGCACATATACATCAATGTTACTTTCTCAACCTGTCCTACCCTCTCCTTCTCTTGATGTGTCCACCAGTCCTTTCTCTACATTGCATCTCCATTTCTTCTCTGTAAATAGGTTCATAAGTACTATTTTTATAGATTCCATACACAAGCGATAATATACGATATTTATTTTTCTCTTTCCGACTTCCTTTACTCTGTATAACAGGCTCAAGTTTCAACCACATCACTACAATTGACTTGTATTTGTTCCTTTTTATGACTGAGTAATATTTCATTGTACATATGGTCCACAATTCCTTTATCCACGAAATAGCGTGAGCATGATGTCCTTTAAAGGACGCTGCTTTGGAAGTGGTGACATTGAATGTGCAAACATCACCCAGGTACCAGAAGAATGACTGTGGGCAAGGTATTTCATCTCTCCGAGTCTCAATTTCCATGTCTCCACACTACTGACAATACTTATCTTGAGGGCTGTCATAGAAATTTAGACCAATATGAAAATAAACCCATGGAATCTCTGTAAGCCTGAATACAGTTAGGTGTTTCCTTCACGTACGGGCATGGTTTCTAGATGAGACTGCCTGATGACTATTTTACATTTGGATGATTCGCTTAAACTTTCTTGAGTTCTAGTTTTTTTCAACTATAAAATGAAGATGACAATAGTACCAGACTCATAGTGCTGCTGTGTTCGTAAACTGCCTCCAAGGTTTGGTGCATCTGATGTGTCCAATAAATATTACTGCCATGATTTTTTCTCTGCTGGATTTTGTAGCTAAGGTCATTAGACAGGCTCTTCCTTCAGCTTCATCTTACTCCTTAGCTCTCTAAAAAAAGGCTGTATTTCTGAAGAAAAAGTGAAAATGCGGAGAACATCTGTTTTCCATTTAGGAGGCCTTTAGGCTGGATGTCTTATGAAATAAACTGTATTATTGTCTTTATCTATCTGAAGCCTTCTTTTCACAGTGAAGCTGTTCATACTTACAGTAGAAAATTACAACTTCCAGAACTGTCTTCCCAGGGGAAATCTAATGAGTTTTTTTTTTTTTTTTTTTGATGTCTCTCATAAATGATCCTACCAAATGAAGAAATCCGATTAAAGTCATGGAAACTTTTCAATAGACAGAGACAGAAAACCTGTGGTACATGTCACAGCCATTTTTATTGTCTCATCTTCTTTTGATCCATCAATTCAATAAGACTATTTAGTTGCCCTTTTTATCACAATAGAAGCATAAAAATGTTAGAAAATTTCTGACTGCAAATAATTGCCCATTTGGGGCAAACAAGGTCAGGTCATAAGAATAACCACCAAGAGACACCATTAAGCTCCAGGAACATTCAGAGTTGACATCCTCCAATCTCATAAGACTTATCCTTTTCTATAGCAGACATGCTTTCAGGATACAACCTAAAAGCACATTTCCATTAAGCCCTGAGACATAGCAATCTTTCTTGAGTAATGCTACCTGGGCCCTGCTGATTCCCATGTCAATTCTAGAAGTCATAATGGAACCAGTTAAAGTAACTATTTAAGAAGAGGGAATTTAATTTGCCACCTTATAGCTTTCTTGGTGCTTCATATTGGTGACTTGTATAGCCTATGGAAGGAAAAAGCATCTAAAATAAAGCTAATGTTCAGAGTAATAGGTACCCTTGAAGACTGGTTTAAGACCACTGAATCACAAGCATTTGTTATACGGTAGTGGAAAACATAACAGAAAGTGTTCTCTTTAACATAGGGACTTACAACTCGGAAATCAGCCCTTTTCACATTCTGATTTTGCATATTTCTTCATCACTAGAGTCAAGTTAAACAGTTCTGGTAGGAATACTACATAGAGGTGTTACTTACTTGTTGCTTCACACAAGGAGGGGTATATAGTAAAGTGTTTGTTAAAGATGCCAAGACTGATAAATTGGTTAATATGCCTAGTGAATCATTTCATGGAAAGGTATATTTATTCCTTAGCAGTATCAGGTTAACTATGGGAAGATGCTTTGAAATCATATGAATATTCTGATTCTTGAAAGTAGTTTAGTTAATAAGTGTAACAATATTTGATCAAGCTTATCTAAATCAACTATTACCTTTGTTATTGGAAAATGGTGATTTTGGAGTTTTAACATTTCTTGCTTCAGCTGAGCTCTGCTTGTTGCCATCTTTACACATATTGGGGATCTTCTAACTTAACTTTGGTTGTTAGCAGCTCATAGCAAAATTTTAGCTGAGTTCTAATGATTTTTCAAAAACTTACATCACAGTACTAAAAATTTCTAACCCTTCTTGCAACTCATTTTACTATTTCAGCACTCTGACTTCTTATTTTATTATGATTTACCCCATGTCTTTCCATTTTGCCTCAAAATCTTCTTGGAAAGGGTTTAATATAAAGAAATGCATACTTCCAGAATCTGAGTAACACCTTTCTATTCCTGAATGGCCAGATAAGGAGAGAAGAGAGGTCCTTTATACTTGTGTTTTTTGTACTTTGAGATATTCTGAAACCACATTAAGAAACTGGTACCGAGTTTACAGAAAATTTTTTCTGTTTATACAAAGAGGAGTGTAAGATTAAAGAAACTAAAAAATCCCTGCAGAAACATACATTACACTAATTTCTCATCATTGAGACTTAGCCCTGAAATTTGTCAATTTTATACATAAACCAAGTCCTGGCTTTAAGATTTGTTTAGAAACATTACATCTAAAAGATCAGAAGTGTTATTTCTTCTCAGTCGATTGTGAGGAAAGGGACAGAGTACACACTTTAAAATATAATTCAGTAGCTATAATATTCCTTAATTACTCAATGTATTGCTTATAAAGTAAAAGGAAAAGTGAGTAAGCTCTCATCACTCATCCATAGGTGTGTGAATCTTTTCTCAAAACCAGTTTGCCATTTTTTCTTGCAAAATACATTCAATGCCTGGAATATTGACCCATATTAATGTGTCATGTTAAGCCAAATTGCCTCACACACCAAGAATGATTTTGTGAAGCACTGGAGTGGAGCTTTCCAGCTGTGCTGCTTTAAAATAGTGCAACAAGTTCCCTGGATGATGGTTGAGAGAACCCATTACCAATTGGCCAGCCACAGTTATTATTCTCCAATCTAGAAGTCTGATCTATTGATCAAATGGTTCAGTGGTTTACAGGAGAATGTTAATAGGACTAAACATTTTGACCATCCTGACTAGTTTCATCTTCACTCTTTAATCAAAGCATTGATCGCTTCAATTTAGAACAGCCTGTCTATAACAGTGAGATATTGAACGACTGTCAGCTGTCACCCTGCCAAGCTGAACTGCTGGGGCAAAAATGTGGAAGGCACTTCAGACATTTGGTTCATAAATGTCATCTCACTTACCTGATAGGTAACCCTGAACGGCTTTTGCAAGGCACCCGAAGCCCCCTCACACAGCTTACACAGTCTCTCACCACAGATATTCAGGGTCAGTTACTTTTGAAAGACCTGGGAACACTTCCTATAAAATGCTAATGGCTCAAGAAGCTGGCTCATTGAGACAATGAATTGAATGTCCATTTCAAGTCAAAAAATTCAGAAATGATTAACCTATGACTTGCTCAACAACAGAATGATGGAAATAAGAATAGGAAGCTGCACGTCAGTCATTGCCGACTCTTAGTTCTCCATGCCCTCACCTTCCTGAGAAGCGGACAACCCTCAAGAAGGTTGCCCTAATGAAGAAAGCTGCACTGAATTCTTTTAGAAAAAAAAAAAAAAAATTTGGCNCAGTATACAGCCTTGATGTACTCCTTTTCCTATTTGGAACCAGTCTGTTGTTTCATGTCCAGTTCTAAGTGTTACTTCCTGACCTGCACATAGGTTTCTCAAGAGGCAGGTCAGGTGGTCTGGTATTCCCATCTCTTTCAGAATTTTCCTCAGTTTATTGTGATCCACATAGTCAAAGGTTTTGGCATAGACAATAAAGCAGAATCTTTAAATTAAATTGAAGAAAGTAGGGAAAACCACTAGACCATTTATGTATGACCTAAATCAAATTCCTTATGATTATACAGTGGAAATGAGAAATAGATGTAAGGGACTGGATCTGATAGATAGAGTGCCTGATGAACTATGGACTGAGGTTCATGACATTATACAGGAGACAGGTATCAAGACCATCCCCGTGGAAAAGAAATGCAAAAAAGCAAAATGGCTGTCTGGGGAGGCCCTGCCAAATAGCTGTGAAAAGAAGAGAAGCGAAAAGCACAGGAGAAAAGGGTCTATTTAGTGCCTACTATTACCACTGGGCCTGTGATCCTGCAAATATAAAGCACTTGATAAAAATGCTGGAAGAATAAATAGCTGATAGGAATCTGAGGAAACGAAGTACCAAACTTGAAGTCTTCAGGAGTGTGATTTTACTATGTTATTGATCAGAGCAGAACAGGAAGATGCTCCCTATTGAAAACACATAACCAAAAGCAAGAAAATAACATATATGCACAGGTTTTCTATTCCAGTCTAATGGACTCCCCATCTATTATTCTATTAGCACTATCTTGACTTAGTTTGCATGTGTCGTCATTTAATTTTTTTGTTGCTTGGGAGTAGTTTTACATGTCCTATAAAATTACTTATGTATTTCAAATCATGGTGTTGTTGTTTAGTTGCTAAATTGTGTCTGACTTTTTGCAACCACATGGACTGTAGCCCACCAAGATCCTTTGTCTATGGGATTTCCCAGGCAAGAATACTGAAGTGTCTTGCCATTTCCTTCCCCAAGCGATCTTCCTAACCCAGAGATCAAACCCACATCTCCTGCATTGGCAGGTGAATTTTTTAATACTGAGACACCAAAGAAGCCCTTCAAATCATGCATATGTTTAACAATACCATTTTCTGCTTGACCATGTTCCCAAGGAATGTATTTAGTCTTAACTGCATCTGTAAATTTATCCTCATATGTCCATTATCTGTTTCTTTATATTTATTTGATATTGTTAAGTGTGTGCATGCACATGATCATTTGTGGGTTATGCATTCTTTTTAACAGTAGAAAATAGCGTTCCTTGTACAAAATAAATTTCCCTTAAATTGCTATTAATATTGTTGTACCACTTGTTTTGATTATAATTTTCCTGGCATATTTTTCTCCAAATCTTTGATTTCAACATACTTGGGTTATATTGTTTTCAGTATATTGTACCAAATTACTCTCATATTATTTCATAGGATTTATTCTATACCCTTGTGCTATTTCACCTTGCCTGGCACATACTGTGCATGTGAACTATGCAAGATAGGAAAAGAAATGATCATTATGTGACTGTTTGTTTAAACACAAAATGAGTTCAGTTTGGGTCTGAGACAGATCATGATGCGTGAACACAACATCTTGTACCATGTTGAGTCGTTAGGTCACTTCAGCTGGTATGACTTGTTAGGATGCTATCTTTCTCTTTCTTCACTTGTCCATGGATTTCCCTCCCAATTCTGAGCTGTCCACAAAGAAAGATATGAACTGTCCTAAGCTTGGTATGGGATATATGTATATCAATGCAATCCATGTCTGGTTTTGTAATTATGCATAGACTGTGTAAGATAACNCTCTTTCTTCACTTGTCCATGGATTTCCCTCCCAATTCTGAGCTGTCCACAAAGAAAGATATGAACTGTCCTAAGCTTGGTATGGGATATATGTATATCAATGCAATCCATGTCTGGTTTTGTAATTATGCATAGACTGTGTAAGATAACACTCTGAGCTTCAAGTCCCTCACTGATCAAATGGAATGTCCCCCACGACTTTATGACTTGCTCTTTAGATTAAATGGAATACCATGTTTCAAGTACCTCAAGAGGCACAAGGCATGGAGTTGATATTCCATGTAGCATCATTTATACAGCAGATAGTAATTAAATGCATGTGAAATGATGTTGAGCTACTTGGCCAAAAAACTATTTCAAAAAGCACATAAGGGGCTTCCCTGTTGGCTCAGTGGTAAAGAATCCACCCATTAATGAAGGAGACAGGGGTTCAATCCCTGGTCTGGGAAGATCCTACATGCCACGGGGCAACTAAGCACATGCCCCACAACTATTGAGCCTGTGCTTTAGAGCCCAGGAGGCGTAACTACTGAGCCCACCTGCCTTAGAGCCCAAGATGCAATGAGAGACCGCTGCAATGAGAAATCCACGCACCTCAGCCAGAGAATAGTCCCCGCTCACCACAACTAGAGAAAGCCTGCACAGCAACCAAGGCCCAGCACAGTCAAAAAAAGTAAATAAATTAAATTATATTTCAAAAGCACATAATGTTTAATATTAATTGCATGAACATCTTAGACCTCTTTCTTCCTCTTTTTATCCTTAGGGAATAGATTTCATAAACATAAATCTCTTCAGTCAGATCAAAGATAGAGTAAGAAAAAAAAAACTCACAATGAGTTCTTTTTCTTCTCAAGTGATACAGCTAATTCCACAAAGGCATCCTTTCTCAAAACAAACAGACAAGAGATGTTTAGTTAGTTTAGGATTGCTCTCTCCTGTCCATCACCCACAAATATCACTTACAGCACAATCCCTTACTGTCTGTATCATTCATAGAAATGTCCCAGAGGGAAAACAAAGCAATAGAAATATAATATTATTAAAGAAGGCAGATCATAGATCTCCTTCTTTCTTACTTTCTTTCCTTTTCTCCCTCTTTCTCCTTTTCTTACCTTCCAACTAACAGTCATTTATGCCAAGACCATTGCTAGAATAGGTGCAGGAAAAGTTGAATTTTTGAGCCACTGTGGTGGCCTAGAACTTAAAATGTATAGACAATGGGAAGAATGTGATCCTGCAATAGTTCTTAGATTATTTATCAGGGAAAACAATTGGCAAAGTCACATATTCAGCAATGTGTGTTTTCAACGTTCTCACACTTCCCTGCTGGGAATTACCACCTGACACATTTTCAGCCACGTCCAAAATTCCTGTACATACATGTGTTCTGAAGTCAAGAGACTTAGATTTATTGACATATACACACTACCAATACTCTGTATAAAATAGATAACCAATGAGAACCCACTGTATACCTAGGAGAACTCTGCTCAGTGCCCTGTGGTGACCTAAACGGGAAGGAAGTCCAAAGCAGAGTGGATATATGTATAGGTATTGCTGGTTCACTTTGCTGTAGAGTCGAAACTAATGCAATATCATAAAGCAACCATACTTCAATAAAAATTAATTTTTAAAAAAGAGACTTAGGCTTGAAATCTGCCATCACTGTGCACTCCGAAAACCTTGTGTTGGGTTAATTCAAACTTTTTAAGCCTTAGTTTGTCATCTATAAAATTAGGGTAGGTTCTTTTTTCCCACCTCTCGTTAAGGACTGTGAAAGTATAATTTCCAAAATATGCCTCTCATATAAACATATAATGAAAACATGTCAATGATATATTTCACTCATTAATGAGGGCCACAGCAGGATGCTAAAACTAGTTCCAAGGCAGAAATAGAGAAACTGAGTACATGCAGACACTGAAAGAGGGGATGTTGGAGTGACAGACCACAGGGCATTAAATTTGTGAGCTTTATATCTTTTCTACCGGACAGAAGTAATTTGCATGTGTACCAGAAAAACCCATCTCAAAACATATAATTTTACAGAGTCATGGTTCTAATAAATAGCAAATAGTATGTCAGTCAGAAGCGCATTCACTGAGGGGAACTAAATGATTCTTAGACAGACCTGTGAGACAATACTCCAATATAATTTTGAAAAGACATTGAATCATCTTTTTCCAAATCTTTTCCACATTTTGGATAATATTTCTTAGTAGCATAAAATATTTTGTTAAAATTCTTCAAAGTTGTTATGTTTTTCAGATACTCATGATTGCTACAATTGCTGCAACTACTATCAACACAACCATTATTTATTTTCAAGGAGCTTATATGCCCAGTGAAAGTGAAAGCGTTAGTCGCTCAGTTGTGTCCGACTCTTTTGCCATCCCATGGACTGTATGCCCAGAAGTATACAGCATATATTATAAATTTGTAAATATATAATATCTTCTTTTGTTTGTTTTTTTTCCTCATTGTTCTAAGTGAAGTGAAGTGAAGTCGCTCAGTCGTGTCCGATNTTAGTCGCTCAGTTGTGTCCGACTCTTTTGCCATCCCATGGACTGTATGCCCAGAAGTATACAGCATATATTATAAATTTGTAAATATATAATATCTTCTTTTGTTTGTTTTTTTTCCTCATTGTTCTAAGTGAAGTGAAGTGAAGTCGCTCAGTCGTGTCTGATTCTTTGCAACCCCATGGACTGTAGCCCACCAGGCTCCTCCATCCATGGGATTCTCCAGGCAAGAATACTGGAGTGGGTTGCCATTTCCTTCTCCAATACAGATACAGGAGTGAAGGAAAAGTTTTTCAAGGCTTTAAGAAATTTTAAGCTAGAGTGGGAAGATGCAGGAAAACATAGAGACTATTCTATAAGCTACATACATTGTTAATGTATAAAGGAGCAGACAAATTTGTCTAACTCTGCCCAGGGGAGTCAAGCATCTCTATGGATAAATTCTTGCTTCCCATGTGTAGCCAGGCAACCAATGGGCTGGTGACTAAGACGCTAAGTGAAGAATAATGAGGAATGAAGTAACTCATCCCCCACACGTGGAGAACTGAAAATAGTAGTTAATTGTGGCTAAAGCACAGAGGGTGAGAGGAGATGACAATGGGAGGGAAGATGTGGTCAACTTAAAAAGTTATCTTTTCCATTCACGGGAGTTGCAAACAGCTGGCAATGTTTGCATCACAGGGAAAGAGGAATGAACAAAGGATCAAGATACCTGCATTCTAGAACCTATTCAGTCCATGACTAACAGTAATCATTTGAAAAGTCACTTTATTTGGTGGCTGAATTATCTATTTGCAAAATGAGGGCTGCTAGCCTGTGTACTGAGCTAAACCCCATGGATTTGATGACGCCCATAGCAGGCTGAAAACTCTGGGAAGTGAATTGTGAGACAGGGTTATTAAGCAGTGTCTTCAATATCAAAACCTTTGCAAGGGAGGTGAAGGAAGCAAGAGGTGACTGAGGGGGAGGGGGAGTAGCTGAGCTGTGAAGCGTGGCCAAGAGACATACCAGCCAACCTCATGGGGAGATTTGAAGCTAGAATGGTCCTTTCAAAGGAGCCTCCAGTTGGGTGGCAAGTATGCCTGCTAAGTCGATTTAGTCGTGTCTGACTCCTTGCGACCCCATGGACTGCAGCATGCCAGGCTTCCCTGTCCTTCACCATCTCTTGGAGTTTGCTCACATTCTTGCCCAAGAGTCAGTGATGCCATCCAACCATCTCATCCTCTGTCATCCCCTTTTTCTCCTGCCTTCAGTCTTTCCCAGCATCAGGGTCTTTACAGGACATAATCTACAGATTCTCAAACTGGCCCTAACAGCACACTCTATCCCCAGCACCACTATTCTGACCTACTTACCCCATGTCCTCAACTTAGATATCACTTCTCTCTGGATGCCTCCGGTGATATGCTGGGCGCAGGTTAAGTTCCGTACCTGTGCACCACTGTTTCAGTCACTCTTCCTTCATGCATTGGACTCCCTTTAAACTGTAAGTGACTTGAAGTTGTTTGATGGGACTTCCAATACCTCATAGCTCACAGGAGTTACATAATGATAAAGA